>JAHHUM010002312.1:700059-1015623 GCA_036173005.1 Crenichthys baileyi
ATCCATGACAGGAATAATACTATCAGCTGTTTTGATCTTGTCACAGAAACCAATTTGGCTTGATTTTTAGCAAAACCCTCAATAAAATGTAAACATTTGCATAGTACATCATATGTGAAGCTCTAGGGCAGAAAAAACTTAACAGGATGCTAACCCTTAAGAAGGTATTCCCTGAAAGAAGAATCAAGGAACATTTTTTTTACTAATTTGCATAGAACTCTTTGGTTCGGGATTCAATAATGCTCACGTGGCCTCTAAATCTCTCGGCTCAGGGGGAGGTTGAAGGATCACAGATTTATCGATTGTCTGCTGTAGAGATGCACCTTCGCATATCCATATGAGCTGTGATATTACTGAGAGCCATTAATCACGCTGACAGAAACAAAATGTACCCAGGCATCTTTTTCCTTGCAACTGAGAGAGAGAAAAATTGAGCACAGAGGCTTCTGGGTTAACAATTTCACATGCAGCGAGTGTACTGTAGTACAAAGTTTTTCTTTCTTATAACATTAGTGACAGGTTTATTCACTTAATTATCAAGATATTTTCCTTCAGAATACATTACCATCTCCCTTAGTTTGTATTAGTTCAATTTTTTGTAGGATCAATGTTATTATTGGTTAATGTGGCAAGATGCTGTGCATGTATCAGAAACAAATAATAAAAAAAGTAAATAAATTAACCTCTAAAAGCAAAATTTGGGTGTTTTTAAGATGCAGTAGATAGCTATCTAAATGGACTCCTATTTAGAAAAACTGAAAGCACGTGACTGGAGAAGCCAGTCACATGGCTATTAATTAATTATTTACCAATTCCTTGGTAGATTCTGACATCTATAATTTCAACATATTTATAGTAGATAATGTTAGTTTTATTTTTAGGGCAGCTATCAAATACTATAGCACTCTATGGAATACCCGCTTAATTGAAACAGTAATCAGATATATGTAGGGTAAGCCAAGTTCCCAGCCTGTGTTCTTGAACCTACAATGAAAGCTTTTTCTCCCCTTTATTCCTTCAAATCTGTATGAGCTCACATGAATGTGCATATCCTGGCCCACTATCTCCAATCAATGTAGCACATGGTTTATACATAACAACAAAAGAGAGAAATATCCTGAATCTCTACCCTTCCTGAGTGCAACAGTTTTCCCATTGATAGTGCAAAACTTTTATCTTACTGTCTGTTTCCTTATAAATGTTTTTTGACACCAAATTAGTCTAAAGGGGCTTCTCCCATTCAAAACTGGTATAGTAAAGACTGTTTATGTAAGTAATGCATCAGCATTAGACATGCATCAGGTATTAATGGCATTGTTGTATTGTGATTAGTCAACTCTGGTAACAGTAGGGTGTCTTCTTTGCTCTTTTGTTTGAAATACTCCTGCCACAGTACAATGTAATATGAGTCTTTCATTTAAAAGGCAATGGACAACATGATGCAATATTAAAATAAAGATCCCGCATCACATTTAACTTTGTAGCATACACAATTTGCTCAACCCAAACCAGCCATGGATTTTTTTAACATGCTAAAACAACATTGACCTGAATTTACTCACTGTGGGACAATAAATTATTTTCTATTCTATTCTGGTATACGAGCACCATAGCTCTCACATGTCATATATACCACACATGCTCCACTGTGACAGAAACAAATGTCACATCAGTGGCCAAACAATAACATCACTTATTCACACACTACTAAATATATTAAACCACTTGGGGGAACTTATTAACATGTTGCGCTACAACAAATACTGTCCTCTGTGAAACAGATGACCGCTGAACAGAATGCAGTTATGTAAAATAAAGTGTCGAGTGAAAGACTTTGCCTTAAGAATTAGTTTTTTGGAGAAATGGTTTCAGGCTGAGCTGTTTTCTGAATCTTTTAAACACTTTTGCATTAGACATTCATTTCCATTGAAGTCAATAGTTGTTAAGTACATATCTTAATTTAAGACAGTCTTTCTGTGGTGCAGTAATGCTAAATAAAACTCCAAAAAAGAATATGTTGAGTGTAACTGGAAAGTTTAGTGATTACATAATCAAACCTGTGTAAAGTGAAAATCAATATAACTGCTGACTTAAATTGCTGTAAAATAAGTTTTTTACACTGCATAATTTTAAACATCAGATAGTTGCCTTTTATGGTTAAGTTTACTGGTTTTAAACGTGTTTCGCATTTAAAATCACAACCGACTGCAGTCCACCAAATTCTTCTTCGTAAATAACCAAAGACCTTTCAACAAATAACCATCCGGAGCAAAATAGACAGCGTTGTTGAGATATGAAATGTCTCATTTGTGGCAATGTCTTTTAAAACTACAGTTTTTTTTTAAGATAGGAGAAGTCTGATTTGGAACTAAACCCACTTTGACTCACTGTTTACTTAATTCCTCGTGAGAACACTTTCCAATCCTCCAAATAGCAAACTTATTGACATTGCTATAAAACATAACTTAAGCAATTCACACTTTCCCTTCAAATAGACCCACAATCATTTTTCACATTGTGGCAAATGTCCATGTCAAGTAATTCATCTCATGGGATTCTGCTAAGTTTGTTAAGGAGGGAAAGGATCATATACCATTGCTGGCCAGTCGACACCAGCTTTTGGCAAAATATTTTCACTTTGGAATTATGTTTTTAAACGTTTATGTTTATTTTTTTTTTGGGCTGTACGGTGGCGCAGTTGGTAGTACTGTTGCCTTGCAGCAAGAAGGTCCTGGGTTCTACTCCCGGCCAGGGGTCGTTCTGCATGGAGTTTGCATGTTCTCCCCATGCATGCATGGGTTCTCACCAGGGACTCCAGCTTCCTCCCACAGTCCAAGAACAAGACTGTTAGGTAAATTGGTCACTCTCCCTCAGGTGGGAATGCTTGTGTGCATGGTTGTTTGTCCTGTATGCCTCTGTGTTGCCCTGCGATGGACTGGCGACCTTTCCAGGGTGTACCCTGCCTCTCGCCCATAGACTGCTGGAGATAGGCACCAGCTCCCCCATGACCCACTATGGAATACGCAGTATAGAAGAAAATAAATGAATTAATTATGTTTTCATTTTACTCCATTGCCTTTGAACAGGTAAATCTTATGCCAAACAATGTAACAGATGACAACACTTTTGTCACTTGTTTGTGTTTTCCATATAAAACCGCTTTTTGAGGGTAGAAAAAAAAGATCATGTTTATGACAGCATTAAATTCCTGCTGTTCCCCTGCTTTTTGGTTCTCGTGTCATTTTATAGTTTCATACAAATGCAGTAAGCCACATAAGTTACAGACTTTATTTACACATATTTATTGGTCACACTTCCCAGCAGAAAAAAAAACCCTAGGTGGTCCTTTTTCGGAGGGACAGTCACATTTTTACTCGCTGAAGGCCATATTTGTTATTTTAGAATTTCTATTCAGAGTTTTGGAGAAACTGTCCATAGAGTTTTAATTTTATGCTGGGTAAACACAGAGATTGGGCTATATATGTGAGGAAATCCAGGGTGAAATCAACATTTCCATGAGCAAATTTCCCCTTGAGCCTTTTTGTGATCAATTATTTATGTACTGATGAGAGCCAAGAAACTATTTTTAAATTTCTACTTCTTTGCATTTTTATTTTTTATCTTTAAAGGAAATGTGTTTATAGAGTTTTATGTTGACTCTTGTGATGAATGTCAAATGAGAAAGGCAATGTGTTTCAGGAAGAAGAGGGGGATCAAAAGTAAAAGCAGAAATGCCTTTGAGAGTAGCTGGGATGTGAGGTTAAGGAGGTTCCATGCTGACAGAGCATGTTGAGAGTGCATGCTCCCGTTCCCAAACTCATGTTCTGCCTCCTGTCGTTCACTCACTGCTTTTCCACAAGAGTAATTTCAAGGAGGAAGGAACTATCATCCTACCGTGACTATGGAAGCCAATCAGAGTAACCTTGCAACAAACAGAAATAAGTTAGTGAACGTGCATATGCAGCACTTCACCAGGTGTGTACTCTAAATGAGACAGATAACAGCTTGCAAGAGAAACTTCTACTGTTTTATATCTGAACTTTCTCTTGCTGTAGTCTTTCTTTGAGAGAAAAATAAATCTTATGTGGTTAGATGTTATATACGAAATCTACAGAATAAACATTGAAATGCCCTGTTAAACAAACTTCCCGAAAAAGTTTGTAAATGTTGCTTAAATAACAAATATCTCCCCCTGTTTATATAAAAGGAAAACCTGATATTCACATTTTATGAGGTACAAAACTGTGATATGCTTGTCAAGCTATTGTGCATTTTTCTTTTGTTTCAGTGACACAGGAAGACATTAGGGCATTGGAAAATAACATATCCACCTTTTAATGCATAACCACGGGATATATAATTTGATCACACTGGGAAATATTTTGTATCATTTGCAATATATTTTCATGCTGCAAAAGGGAAGTATTAGTTTAATTAATTACTTTTTATGAGAGATGCAACTATCAGAATTTTGTGGCCAACTTTGTCTAGTAATGTCTAGTTTTCATAAAGTTTTGACCTTTAAATTTAGATCGTGTCTGATTTTGATTTCTATTTAAGAAAATGTAAGAACAAAAATCTTTTTTATTAGAAACTCCTTTGGGATTATTTCAATTGTTACGGACATGGAGACAGAAATGAAAAGGAAAAAAAAAAAGAAGCACAAAAAAGTCTCCGTGTCCGTAACAATTGAAATATTCCCAAAGAAGTTTATAATAAAGTTTCCTTTATAAATATCAAGCAGAGCTTTAAAGCATTAGCTTGTGAAAGTAAATCTGTTGGGCAATTTCTTGGCACTCAGACAACAATTCCGAGTGTACTCTGCCAGACAGGACACGGTAAAAAAAAAAAAAAAAAAAAAGAAGCACAAAAGAGAGAGAGGTGGGGCAAAAAGGAAAAGGGGAGAGAATGGAGGAAAGAAAGAAGGATGAAGAGAATACAAGATAACACCCTGCTTGCATCTACACCTGCAGAAACGTTCATATTAACAGATTTTTTACCAAAAAGTGCACGGTACTTATTAATGCAAAATGTATTTAGTGGCAAATGCGGTTCAATATAGAACATTTGTGTATCTGTTAACACTTGAATCTAAACACCTGTGGGTCTGAGTGTGACCGTGCTTTTGTATGCAAGGTTTCTCCATATAAATGTGCAATAACAAGTGTGAGGAGCCATAGACCTGCCCCCCTGGACCTGGGACAGATACGGAGGAGATCCAAGCCACAGACATCCAAAGGCCCCCCAGAGCACAGGAACCCCAGGAGAACCACCGCCGGGACTACCACAAACCCCCTGAGAAGAGCAGGGGAGAGTCCCAGGGGAACCAGCCAGCAGCCACAGTGCAGAAGTCCCAGGGAGCTGCAGCGACGAGCCCACAGGCCCTGCCGGCAGCCATAGACCCAGAGACCCGAGACCCCGGGACATATCACTCCCCAAGCAGAGGCCCGACAGAGCCCAGGGGTCCAGACCCTGGCAAGCAACCACCGGGAGTGAGCCAGCACACACCAAAGCACCCAGCCCTGGACACCGAGAACTACAAGTACACCAGCGGGCAGAGACACCAACCACTGGCAGGTAGTGTGGCAGGGAGGAAATAGGCCCTACATTTGATGGGATGCCTAAACTGATCCAGGAGAGGGAGCAGTCTAAGACCCAACCAGACAAAAAAAAGTGGCACACAGTCACAATCACACATTCTCACCCTCATGCGTACACATAGAAACACTCATACCCACGCACCCAACGTAAATACAAACAACAATGGACGTCGTGTACTCACTTTCACTCCCTATACAAACTCTGTACTCCCAGGTCCAGGTGCCGATACCCATAGGGGCAACAAGCCCCCAGACCCAGGAGGTGGTCCCCTATGCTACAAGGGTGGAGACAGGCAGACCGCCAGAGCACCTGAACCCGGGCTGGGCTAGCCTGGGCTGGTGCCCAAACCTGAGTGAAAAAGGTCTGATTTAAGTCAATAGCCAATTTCTTGGTGCATCTCTACTTTTTATAATTCAAATAAAGTTTAGACTACTTTCATTTTAGCCCATTTTCTACACATAGTGTTTAGTTCTGGGGTAGTTAACCTGATAATAATTAGTCAGAGTAAAAGAAGAAAATACAGGTCCCAAGGTGGTCTCAAATGATGATTCCCAAGAGGACAGCATTTCATTGCTTCAATCATAAATAATATTATTGTCTCCAACCCATTAAACATTCGTGTGCAGTGTGTTTTCAGATTCAACTGCAGAAAGGAAAAGTTTCTTTGTGCTTACCTGGCAGCTTACGTAAGTGTGCTGTGAAAATCTGAAACCCCTTGTGCCTATCCTCTAATAATAGAATTTATTGATGTGGATTACCAGATCTAAAATAGCATGTGAAATGCCAATATCAGGTACAAAGTTGCATTTCAGGTGGGAGGGAAAAAAATAGAACTGAGCAGGAATCCCAGTTTCCACATAAAAAAAAAATGTTTTGCACAGACCAAAAAATTTGTCTGTAGGAAGTTTTTTAATAGAATAGTCCAGCTGAATGCCGATGGTAACTTTGGCACAGGAGACAAATGGCCTGATAATCAAAGATTACAGAAAAGGAGTGCTAAATTGCTTGTGCAAAACAAAGCTTGCACGTGCAGTACGTGGGTGTGTTGTGGGTGATTTACAAAGATTGCGTGAGCAATTGATATCAGGTGCAAAAGCAGTTTGGACCATCCTATTTAAATGAGAATTTTGTGCATGCTGCTGGCTGTCATCATGGACAGTTTGGAGGAGCAGAGTATCCGTATAAGAAAGATAAAGTTTGAAGCCATTAAGTTGGGGGTAAGAAGAAGAAGAAGAACAAGAAATATTATAATGCAAATTAAAAAATAAATTATAAAAGGTGAAATAATAAAAAGTTGAAGTTACAATATTAAATATCAATCATAAAATCCTACCCCAATGCTGCAGTTTCAAAATGGCATTGCGGGATAGATGATATCTCTATTATTAATCATAATTATCATATTCATGAAGGCAAATGCGCTAAAAAGTTTGTGCCTGCAGTTCTGCTCATTTTACACATACAATTCGAATTGCACCTGCTTTGTAGATCAGCCTTGCGCACGCAATCCTGTTTGCACATGCTTTTATATATGCAAACCCTTTGAAGATCAGTGTTAACAGGGACTTGCTACGCTGCTGGGTCCACAAAAAACAGGTGAGGGGTATCACAGAACAATGTTTAAACTGTATTTAAGGATGCCAGTGAGCACACAGCCATCACCTACCCACTCCCTGTTTTATTTATTAAGTAAAATAATAGCATGAAGTTATCAAAATTTTATTTTTTCAGTTCTGTTATAGAAATAGTACAGTATATTTGTATGGACTATATGTAATAATGTGAGAATGTGATATTTGTTATTGCTTCAGTCACGCATTTTAATTAGCAACGGGTCAGTTATTAAATACCCTTTTCTTGTCCTGTCTTTTACTTCTGCATGCCATCACTTATCAGAAATGCCACTCCAATGTGATTCCTCGTCAGTTGTTGGTTTCAAAGTTGTGACGAATATCTGGTAAGTTAAAGTTATTAGCTCACTAAAACAATAATAAAAAGTGTACATTTTTTCTGTTTCTCTGACCACTTTTGTCTTTGTGGCTGAAGAGAGGAAAATAGTCGCCTAACTCAAAAATAGGTCCCAAATCCTCCCATCTGCTGGGCTTAAAGAGTGGATATGTGTCTGTTTGTATTTAGTGCAATCTGCTTTATGAATCCAGCGCAGAAGTACAGCAAATAGTGAGCGAAAAACAGGAGCTTGCACTGCTTATTGAACTCCCATCTGAATATCAGTCAGTTGCCTCCCAAAGATCACTCTAGCCTAAACACTAGTAACTTTTTTACAATCACAATGACATAAAGAAAATTATTAACCAATAGGTAGTCTGATTGGAGAAAAAGCTGGATGTTTTAGTCTTATTTTTCGCTCCATTAGATTACACAATTTTTAGACAACTTGAAAAACTTATTCTGATTGTCTGCATTTGATAGCTTGTTCTTACCTTTCTATTATTACAATGAGATGTGTTTAAGACATTTCATATGACTCATGTTTTGTGCTCTACTTTCCATTCTTGTTTTGACTTTGAACTTAGTGTGGTGCCTGCCCATCTAAGGTGTAGAGAGACAAAATGAGAATGCCAGAGAAAGAGACAGAGGTGTCGTCAGCAGGGAGAGAGCACTGACACTTTAAGGAAAGAGTAAATAACTGAAACAGCCTCAAAAGAAAAAGACCACAGTTTTGTTGGTTAGGCTATCAGAATTCAGTGAAGAAAGGACATGATGCAAGGAAACTTTACAAGCTGTTAAGGGGTCTCTGTTCAATGAGATTGTAATAACCAGTTCTTCTAAGCGTTGCTCGCAGACTTTACTTGAGAAAGTGAGAAAAGGAGAATGTTTTTGTTCTGGGGGATTTATTAAACCACACAAGACTCTGTCACCATGATGTGCTAGTGATTAAAGGGTTTGCAACCCTAGCAGATCAAAATCTAACAGTTCCTTACAGCTGAAATAGCTGGTCGAGCCAATATTTGTCTGCATTTCAGCTCAGGGCATGTAGGAGACTATATATATATATTCACAGTTTTGTGTGTGCAAGAGCAGTCTGACATATTGAATAAAACTGCTCTCAGTAAACAGTATTTTAATGGCCTTAGAGCATTGGGACCAATGGTGCACATGCAGTTTATACCTTAAGTGCAAAGATGTCTACATATATAGCTGTAGTTTATGAGACACTGTCAAATGAGTTCACTGTTATGAAATAATAGATTTATTGCTAATATAAGCCTCTTTCAGAGGTGGATGGCTGTTAACTAATTAGACAAGTGATTACACTGGTGTTGATATGTAAAGTTCCTGGCAACAACCTGCTTACATATGTTTTTTTGTTTGTTGGGCCATAATACTCTTTACACTTAACCCAAACTCAGGCAATTATCCTTGAACTTGAATAGATTAGTCCAAATTGCCAGACAAAGAGGCATGATACGTCACTTCACTCCAGACAACACACATCCACTGCTCTAGAGTCCTGTGGTGGCATGCTTTACATTGCTGATGCTGATACTATGCATTGGACGTGATGATACTTGGCCATGGAAGCATATTCTTTCAAGCTGTGTATGCACTTTTCTTAAACTAATCTTAAGCCACACAAAGTTTAGAGGTCTGCAGCTACTGACCGGTGACCTCAGCGCACTATTAGGTCATCCACTGATCATGCTCTGGGATTTCACATGGTCTACTGCTGCGTGGCTGGTTTTGAGTTCTGCTAACTTTTCTATTTTTCAGTGCATCTATTTTCACCAATTTATATACCAAATTCAAACTAAAAATCTCAAGTTAGAGTTTTACAGCGAAAAATAAAGGCATTTTCATATTATTGGAAATTAATTCAGGTGGTAAGGGGTTAAACAGTAACACTTTATTCATATCCCTGCAACATTTTGACAAAGTACAACCACAAACTTCAATATAATTTATTAGAATTTTATATGATTGACCAACACCATTTACAGCACAACTGTGGGTTGTAAATGAATAAAAAGTTTTAAATTAATTTACAAATACAAATCTGACACGTGTGTGTTTGCCCCACTCGAGTCTACTTTTCCTTGCAATTATAGCTGCAAGTATTTTGGGATATGTATCTACCGGAGCTGCACATCTCCAGAATGAAATTTTGGCCCATTCTTTGCAAAATAGGTCAAGCACAGTCAAATTGAAAAGTGTCTGTAAATAGCAAACACTGCTGTATGATTCCTTGTACCTGCTGAAAAAAAGGATTCCCACAGCATGATCCTGCCACCACCATGTTTTACTGTGTGGATGACAGTGTTAGTTATACTCCAAACAAACTGCTTTGCATGTGGACCGACTAGAGGACCTTCTTCCACATGGTTGATTTGTCCTCTATACGCCTTGCAGTAAAATTTAAACAGAACTTCTTTCGGCCCTCTTTCAACAATGGCTTTGCTCTTGCAACACTTCCGTGTTTTCAGACACTTCCACAGCTCGGATGTATTCAAAATATACTAACATAAATATTACACAAATATGGACTCTGTTTAATCACTTGGTGACTTGTGGAATCAAGTCTGATTCCAAACTAGCACATTTTCACAGCAGTTTGTCAAAAAAGAAGTCTTGTAGTTGCTTAACAGCCAGATCTTTTATTCATTGTGGTCTGTTTTAAGGTAATTTTAAGATTTATGTTATATATGATATGTATGATCTTTAATTTCCCTATGCTGTTTTACTGTCTTTAAAACCATTTTATGTTGTTAGGGGTTGAAAATGGTGTGTTTGCAAATTAGTGAAGGCTATAAATGTTATAGTGTTCAATATTGTTAAACCTAACTCTTGTCCCAATCCAAAAAAACAAGGAAGAAGTAAAGAAATGGTTGCACTGGATTTTATTTATGAGTATCAGAGTAAAGGGGGCTGAATAGGTAAGCATGCCACGATTTGAGATTTTTGTAAAATATTTTTTGATTGAAGCATCTTGTTCCATCTCCTCTTACAGTGCAGTGCATGGTTAAATGGTTTACATTATTGTCTGACAAGATGTCAAGTGGAATATTTTCCTTCTCCATTTGCATCTGTTAGCTGACAGTGACTCCTACCACTCGTGTGTGTTCATGCACTTATGTACATCTTCTGAGGTAATTACAGCATCTGCAGGGAGTTTTTCTGATTGTTTTTCATCTACACATGGTCACCACTCTAGAAAACCAATTACCACGAGGAATACTAAATCAGCAAGACCAATTTGTTATTCTATTGCAAAAAGTGAAACCAGGATGAGAGTAGGAGCAGCTTTTCATTTGTTCACTTGTTGGTGAAACACATTATGAGGGAATAATACATGAAAGAGAATAATTGAAGGAATGGACTTGCTGCGAATGAACCAAGTGTATTAGGATTCTTGTTTAAAAGGCTTGAAATAACTGATACAAAATCTGTTTAAACTCTGTAACCTCCTTATTCTCTTAGAATAGTTTTTTCTCACTTAAAATTAAAAAAATTTCTCATTATTGAGCTCCAATATCTTTTCCTGTGCCTTTGCTTAAATTTGGGGCAATCAGTGAGAATAGTATGGTTTTTAACATAATGCTGTTCAATAAAGCAATGTAACTAGGCCATAGACCTAGTTTCTGTTTTCACAATACATGCTTATGCTATTTCCAGGTTTAGGACTTGCGTGACTCATACTCAAAAAAGAGCACTGTTGTTGCTCCTGTTTAGCAGATGCCTCTTTGCTGGGTGCTACTTGCTGCTGTCCTCAAATGTCAGTGTTCCACAGATTCATTATTTCTGTAATGTGACTTAGTTAAACCAGATGGTTGAGATGAATAAATGGTGTGGTTCACATTAACTGTTGATTAATTGTTCTCGTTTATTGTGCCGACAGAATAGTTTTCCTCCTCTCCTGACCTCAATCTTCGACGTCCTTTGTAACCAGTTTGATAACTTTAAGTTCTATTTTCTCCTCTCTGCTTCCCCTTTTGCTCCTGCTGGAGCGCTTATGCGGGAAACCTATAAGCCGATTTAAGTTTCCATTTAAAAAAATAATAAAATAAAATCCTCACAATCACAATGAGAAAAGTGAAAAGCTTTATTCTCTTGGAACTGTGCCGGATTGCCTTTTTAGCATGCCTGAATTATTTTTATTTCGGCAGTTCTTTATACTACCGTGTCTAATTGCGATGGCATTTTTAATTAAAAGTCAAGGATATGTGGTTGTTTGTGTAGGGAGACTAATCTGTACTTGCCTCCAATTCCAGTGCTAGCTATCTTCCATTTATCTGCCTAATGAGAAAATAGAGAGGCAAGTGCAGGACTTTGTAATATTTGCCTTACTCTAAATAGATTTCTGTGAATTTACGATTAGCACCCAACCCTAAGACCGTGATATGCAGTGATTTACAGACCTTATGGATTACCAAAGATAATAATAAAAAACATTCCTTAGACTCAATATTGCATGTGTTGTATAAGAATCCTTATCAACTGAAAAGTTTGATTCATTTTCTCTGTACCTATATCATTTATATTTTTAATTTTGTATGCCTTAAATAGATCTATTTATATTGCAAATATGTGAGTCAAGATATGATAGGAACCATTTTGTCTTCAAACTCTATGCTGTTTTTATTTGCTGCCTGGTGGGTATTTTTGTTTGCCGTAGGTAGTTGGTAATGTGAATAGAGACAATTATTGAAAATGAGGACATGGGTTCAGGACCTTAGGCTGGCAAGCATCTGTCTTCCTGAAGTGTCTGAAAGCAAAAATGCAGAAGGTCAGCCATCTCTACCCACCTGACTTTCATCTCTGACCTCCCTGTGAGAGTACAAGCACAATGATCAATGAAAGGTGTAATCACTATTTAATTTTGTCAGTAAAGCCAGGTATCACGCTTTGTCATCTAGATTTAAGGTTTTTTAATCTCCCTTAGGTTTTGGAGGAAAAGAAAAGTTTCTTCATCTTTGACTGTTATTCATTTAAAGTGAAAACGTTGGAAATATTCTGCCACAGAATGTAATTCTGCAATGCCTTTAAAAACCATTCACATCACTTTTATTTCATTCTGTCACGTTAAAGCCATTAAATTCAATGAATTATGTTATGCTTTCTTCTTTACTCCAACCAACTCTTCTGTTAATTCTGAATAAAAGATGACCTAGTAGTGGAACAGCATAATACCTCTACCATGTTTCATCATGGGGGTAATGTGGTGATGTGTTCAGGGTGATGAACTGTGTTGGTTTTCTGCATACAAACATAATTTTGCTTGTAGGCCCAAACGTTTTATTTGGTCTCATTTGAGGAAAGTACCTAGCTCCACATGTTTTATGTGTCTTGGACATAGTGTCTCGGACATAGCTTGCACCTGTGAAAAAGGCCTTCTTATTGGTTTCTTTCAACAATAGCTTTCTTTTTGGCCCCATAAAGGCCTGATTGGTGGAGGGAAAGACAGCCAGTAAATTAGTTGCTCAGTCAACACATTTTCCCACCTGAGCTGTGGACCTCTGCAAATCCATAAGAGTTAATTGGACTTTCTCTGAGTTAGCGCTCCTTGCCATGTCAGTTTAGGTGGACAGCCATGTCTTCGTACGTTTGTAGTTGGGCCATACTCTCTTTTTGGATGATCGTTTGAACAGTGTTCTGTAAGATGATTCAAGTTTGCATATTGTTTCAAAACATGAGCCTGTGGTAAACTTTTTTCCACATTTCTATCCTTGACCTGTCTGATGTGTTGTCAGTCTTCATGATGCTGCTTGTTCTGTAATGATAAATGGTAAATGGACTGAATTTATACAGCACTTTTCAAGTCATACCGACCACTTAAAGTGCTTTGCACCAGAGCAACATTTACCAAATCGTATTTAAAAACGTACAAACATTCTTAGACTGATACACAGATCGGTAGGCAACTTAGGATAATATGCCTTGCCTAGGGGCATATCGACTTGTGACAGGAGGAAGCTGGAATCAAACTCAAGATGACCATGTTTCCAATGAGCCACAGTGGTAGTGTTTTCCAACAAACCTTTGAGGCCTTTAAATATCAGCTGTATTAACACTGAGATTAAATTACACGCAGGAGGACTCTACTCATTAATTAGGTAAGATTTGAAGGCAACAGGTTGAAATATATATTTTTTTATGGGTATCAGTAAAGGGGGAAATATACCAATAAACATCACAAGTCCCAGATCTTTTTTACAATAAAGAATTGAAAACCTTGTATTTTTCATCTTCTCAGTTATGCTACTTTGTTTTGGTGTAATATAACAGTCAAGAGCTGGACCCAAATGCAACGAGAAGGCAGGACGCAGGCAGGTGAAAATACGCAGCTTTACTTAAAAAAGGAAATAAAAAAAACTTGCAAAAATTTAAATTCCAGGGGTATCCAAAATAGGTACCCACAAAACCAACAAATGGGAAACAAGCTGGTCCGGATAACAGGATAATCTGACTCTAAATGAGAAAACCAAGAAGTAGTTATACTGGGCAGCTTGATTACTGGAATGCTAGACAGGTGAGTTAACAAGCGGATGGAAGACAGCTGGGGAATGCAGGGAGAAGAGAAGGAAGCTACTGGGTGGATCTGGGAAAACTGACTCTAACAGAAGTAAACAATAGCAAAGATACAACCACAGAATTACACAGAAACTCAAATACTACAGATAGTGTACCAAGGGTCTACCAAAAAAACAAGAAATTAGGAACTAAGATCTATCAAATGTAACTGAAGATTGCAACTCAGAGCAGAATAGACATACATATGACATATTAAGGGTATTACTAAAAACTGACAAATCCTAAAATAAACCAAAACACTGGACCATAATCTGAAAGATTATAATAGTTGATCCATTACATAATAGCCAAAATAAATGTACGAATATTTGTGATTGTAACATGAAAAATGCAAAAAATATTAAGGGGCATGAATACTTTTGAGGATATCGAATGTAATGATTTGTCTGATCTAAATATTTCTAAGGTTTGTGAGATTTCTTATTAAAAAATGCATTTATATTGAAAGAACGTGAAAGCCAAACATTCTTTGTTTCTTTACATATCCACAAAAGGTTTCTTTCTAAATTCTGGAAAGATTTTTACAGCTTGTATTGGATTGTGAAATATCAAAATATCAATTTTATGATTAAGTTTAACTATGATTATCCTTTTATAGATGCATTCAAGCAGAGGTCCATGTTGCTTTACTTCACATTAAAAGGCCCAGTGAGAATGGAGAACCTTAGCTGGAACTCAGTAGAGAGGAGAGATTAACAGTGCGCTCCACTATTTTCCTTTGTTGAGGGCTGAGTGCCCAACCTTACAGCTGAGGAGACAAAGCCATGCCTGAAGGCAAGCTAACCCCCAGAGATGGCCCACAACCACAGCAAAAAAAAACAATTCATTCCACCTCGCACAATCATCAGCTTCAAACAGACTCCAGTGGGTTTTCACAATGATAGCCTTTTTGGCACCAAAGGAAAAAAAAGATCCCTGAAGTTTCTTTGAAGCACATAGGAGACAACTTTAAACTTTGTTTTTTTTTTTTACTATTGTCAGTTTATTTATTATGAACTACTGGGATGTTAATGTCATTTAATGTCTGAATTACCAGATGAGCTTTGATTTTGTGGTTTTAGAAAAATCCTTTCAGTCCTTCAACACATGCTGCACACACTTATGCCCCATTCAGACCTGGTATTAGCATGCGCGTTGGCAGATCCAGATAAATATTGCATAACCTTTCACACCTGGTATTAAAATTCATCTTGAATCATCAGTCCTCATTTACCTTCTTTACATACAATTAATCATATGGTCATGTCACACTGGGCTGTCACCGAAGCAACAAACAAGACATCTGATCTGCTTATGTTTCTTCAACACCACAGATGCATTCAATCACTTGAACTACGTTTATATGCAGACATGAACAAGGTCAAAATTGATAGGGTCACATTTTTGCAGCTTTATTTACTTCAGAAGGTCTTTTGAGCTTAATTATGTAGCTTAACAGAGGCAATATGAGAAAACTAAAGGAACATAATGTGTGACCTCACAAAGGTCAACGTCAGCATACAAACACTAAAAGTTTAAATCTATACCTGGTTGCTGGTAGCCATCAGTTGCTCATTTATAGCAAACATAGCACTGTTTAAAAGTAGTGAATGATAGGGTTCTAGAGCTCATACTCTGATGGCATTAACAGGTAACTTGCTACATTGCTGTTAACACAGCAGGTACAGTCAGGCTGAAGAAAAAAAAAATCTACATAATTAAGAAAAACTCAGTGATCCTTACTGCACCCTGTGATCCTGTGGCCAACAGAGTTCTTATTTGTGACTTAACATATTTTTTCATGACGGAGAAATTCATCGAGCGGTTTAATTTAACAGACATTTAACAGAAAAATAAATAAAATAAAAACCTCAAAATAAATAAACTATAATTCTTAAAAAGTATTTTTTTAAATGTAGGTGGAATGTCATATTCAAAATCCCAATCTAAATCCAAATCCAACCTATTTATAAAGCATATTTAAAAAACGGCAAGTTTGCCCAAAGTGTTCTAAAAGGAATAAGATATATACAAGAAATAAAACTGACGTGTGAAACGGACATTAAAACACTTAAAAATAAAACGGAGACAATAAAAAGAGCATGTCAACTCAAACCAGGCCAAACCCTAATAAATATTCGAATTTTTAAAAGAGAATTAATAACAGGAAGCAAAGAGGAATGTCTACCATTTAAGGCAATGTGTTCCAAAGTTTGGGAGCCACAACAGAGAAACTTCGATCTCCTCCTTTACGAAAAGTTCATTTATTTCAGAAACTCAGTTCACTATGTGCATCACATCATATGGTGTAATTACACACAGACTGATGTTTTAAAGCTTTTATTTCTGTTAATTATGATGATTTTCCACTTATAGCCAATGAAAATGAGACATTTATGATTAGAATATTAAATCAGACAAATAAAAAAAAACATTTTAAATTCAGAAATGTGGGCTTAATGAAAAGTATGTTTATAACCTGCTTAAATGTTATTTTCAAAAGGTACTTCTAATCTGACAAACAGGCCTCATATTCTAATTTACTGAATCTGACTGTAGAAAAAAAAAACAAGTTTGTTTTTTAACACTTAGAGACATTACACATGTATTTGGTAAGACATGATTAGCATTGTTGTTTCAAAATGATAAGGATTTCAGTTTAACTTAAATCTTTTCTTTGTGGATTTTCAGTTTGTGTACTCTGGCTTTGTCCCACGGTCCAGGAATATGCATGATGCTTATTTGTGATACAAAATGTTTCATGAGTAATACAATGTACATTATCAATGTCATCATTCGATTAACCACCCTAAAGCAGAGCCATCACAGAAACACACAGGACAATGTGTCTTTCTGTGATGGCTCTGGTTTAGGGTGGTTAATCTGTCTGACATAGGCTCCAAGACCTACGTGACCCCGAACAGGACAAAATGGAAAAACATGTTTGTTTATATCCTACAGATTTGTAGGATATAAACATTATATATATAATCATTATGCTTCCATCTTTGTTTTTTTGTAAATTCGGATGTCTCAGTTATCAATTGCAGTAATTTTACATCTGCTTGCATCTGTTCGTTTGTTTGATTGTAGAAGTGTCTGCTTCCTTGTAGTTTTCAGTCTCTTTGTTCTAGAGAGACTTCCATTACAGGGTCTGCATCCTTTTGCAGTAATTTTCTGAGTCTAATCACCGTGCATCATGTGGAGCTTTTTTATGGCTACTTTGCATGCCACTGTGCATAGTCGTGCATCATTTCACAGTAAGGCGCTTTAACACTGACGTTTGTTTTCACATAACATGCATTTTCATGTGATGCTCAAAGATGTTGGACAGTTAAGAAGAAAAATTGACAGTTTATCATATCTGACATTCATAGCAAAAATTAAAATAGTGATTCTTTAACATCTACTTTAAGAATATAATTAACAGTACAATGCTGTGATACTTGTTTAAACTATTGCAAGGTTGTGTGTGCAAAACGTCCTAGCAGAGAATGGTTGCAATTTTCCTCCAAAGCCGTCCATGTGTGAAAAAACTACATCCCATTCAAAACTCATTATGCTCTCCCTTTGACCTCTATTACATTCATTTAGCACCATTTGATTACACCATGTGATCACAGCGGTATAGTTCGTTCTGTCTGGCACTTACTTTCAGCATGCATGAAACAGCAATCCATACTACTATGCTGGGTGTCTCTAAAGTGTGGACTTTAAGGATGCAAAGGTATAAGTAAGAATTACGATTGATTACGTAGGGAAGTAACCTTTTTTTTATTGCAGGACTTCCAGTAGCCTGTGAAGAGCTAGATGTTGAGCAAGAAGTAGGTGGCGTAAACTCAGCTTGCTCTTCCAAGCATCTGATCTCAATCGCTCAGCCTCTTTGGCAATGAGAGAGGGACCAGGTGTCGGCTCTTGTACGAATGGCTTTGATGCCAGGGTGAGTGAGGTGTCAGATTTGTTAGAAACCTCTTCTGCATAAATATATGTGTGTGTATTTGTGTGTGAGTCTGTATGAATATGACAAGCCTGTTTGAAGGGACAACCATGTAGAGTCTTAAGTTCCAGCTACTGAGTGCAGTTTTAAAATAGATAATGTTAGAAAGCTAAAGATTGGCTAGTAACTTGTCAGGTTTATCTTAAAAATGTTGAACCAACTCCGAGAAAAGTAAAATGGGGGTGGGGGGTTAACATATTGTACTGTATCTTGAACCAGGAAAAACATAAAAACATCCTAAAGTCAGACTGCTGGACAAAGGCACTAGTATCCCTGGGTAAGCCCCACCCACTTAAAATGCACAAAATTATTTGAGATTCTGGGACATTATATATTGCAGTGTAGTCCCGCACAAAGGACATAACCTAGTCTCTCTGTTCTCACCAGGAAGCAGAGGATGCCTACTCAACACGCAGGAGTGTCAAACTGCCCTTTGAATGCACATACATAAAAGCAATGGAGAAGTTCTTCAGGTCACACCTGACAGACAGGTTATATATTTTATCCTTTCAATGCCAAATGGACCATATCAAAAACAGCCGCTGGTATAAACAATGAATGCTTGGATTATAAAGTCAGACATACCAATTTAGAAGTTGTAATAAAAACTTTACTACATAAAATATTTTCTCTTAGGTGCTAGGGTAAGAAATCTTGAGTAAAAGGGTTAAAAAAAACAATTTTTTTAAGCATTTGTAATATTTAGGCATTTATTATTTGTTTAAAATTAAAATGAATGTCTCTGGAAAGCGGGAATGGCCACATAGATACAGTCTTCATGCGTTTTTTCAACATAAGAGAAAAAAGCTATTGTCATTCATCAATACATCCTTTGTGTAACTGTGGGAGAAAACTGGAGTACCTGGAGAGAACCAACGCATGAGCATCACAGATCTTGTTCTCCTGAAATAAAATTTGTTAAACTATAGCAAGATTTTTGCTTGAGAGAAACATACTTTTTTTTAGTTCTTTTTGATACCACAACATGATTTTGATGTAATCAGTGGTTACTGTTTCCACCCAGTTTAAGTGTTGTCTTGCTTCAGAAAAATTAATACATGTTGGCACTTTTACAATGCTTTCAGTGATTACACATATATTATATAGGTGCCATGAAGGTACATTTCCATGAGATTTGTAATCCAACCTAAACTAGCTATAAAATATTGTTCTGTCATTGTTATCAACAATGTTTAATTCCAGTCATTGCAGCTTCTCAACATCTTTTAGTCAGAGAAAGTCATTATGTTACTGTCATGCGGTGGGTTCAGAGGTTGGCCCAAAATTCAGGAAGGTAGCCAAGAGTCAGACAAATGCAGGTAAGCAGAGTCTTTAATTGTTCTCATTCCCAGACCAGGCAGGGGGATACCAGAATCAGACCAAAACGAAAACATCAAAGGACTTTAAATACAAACAGAAAAACATGATAAACCAAGGAAACAAAGGGACCAGGTAATTAGAAGAAACAAGGAACGGGTGTGGGGCTAGGCTATAGGAAACAAGAAAAAACATTGATCAGACCAGGAAACTAAGCAAAACAAAACACAGACATAGGCAAGATCTGACATAGCCCCTCCCTTAAAGGGCAGATCCCAGATGCCCATCAAGTCCTGAAAAACAAAACAAAAACAAACCCCCGACCAGGGTGGACAGAGGGGGCCATGGAAGGAGGGCCAGAGCAAAACCCAAAAACAACCCATCATTAGCGGGCGGACAAACCACGAAAGGGCTGGTAATACACAAAAGAGTTCAGATAGATGACTCACAGGGTGACCCATGCGGGCTCCAAGTTCAGACAACGGTCGGGAAGACATCCCGAATCGTCAAAAAAGTTCAGGCAGGAGACTCTGGAGGTCCCTGGGGACCCTGATGAAGATTAGGAGGCCAACGACGAAAGCAACGATGAGCTCTTGGACGACGGCAATGAAGGTAGAGTTGAACTCTAGGAGACTGGCATCAACGGATCCACTGATCCGGAGGTCGGTGATGAGAGGGCAGCAGCAGCTCCGAAGGCCGATGATATAGTCTGACGTACTCCCGAAGGAGCTCGTCCTGGAGCTGTCGCTAGAGGGCCCGAAGATCCAGGGGCCAGCTCAGCTGAGCCGAGGACCTTCTAAGGTCCCAATCATGAGGCCAGCGGGGAAGCACTTGAAGCTCTGGAGATGAAGGGAGTCTGTCCTCGGCTCCCTCACCGAACCCCTCCTGAACTGGTACCAGGATTGAAGGCGGCTCATCTTCAAATCTATCCGGAATGGAGACCAGGAGTGGAGGCAACTCGTCCCCGAGCTCCGCCGGATCAGGAACCAGGGGTGGAGGCGGCTCATCCTCAAACCCTTCTGGAACAGGCAAGAGAGGTGGTTCGTCCTGGAACCCCTCTGGAACAGGCAGGAGAGATGGTTCATCCTCAAACCCCTCTGGAACGGGCAGGAGAGGCAGTTCATTCTCAAACCCCTCTGGAACAGGCAGGAGAGGCGGTTCGACCTCGAACTTCTCTGGAACAGGCACCAGGAATGGAGGCAATGCGTTTTCGAGCCTCTCCGGAAAAGGAGCGGGAAGCGGCGGTGGAGGCGTGGGCACTCACCTGGGCATAGAAAGTGCGAGGCACCCAACCCCTGCTCAGATGGAGAAGAGGAAGCGGTATGCCGAGCTGGCGTCTCAGGCTGAGAGGACAGAGAAGCTGGGTGGTGTCGCAGGCTGGTACCTGGAGAAAGGATCGCCAATTTCGTGCCCCAGAATGGCGACCGCCGCCCCCTCGCTTCCTCAGCATGGCATGAACTCTCCTCCGCTGCACGCCTGAGGTACTTCCAAAGAGTGATCATCTCACTATCTTTTGCTTGGTCCATCGTGACTGGTTCGTACTGTCATGCAGTGGGTTCGGAGGACCAAAATGCAGGAAGGTAGCCAGTAGCCAGACAAATGCAGGAAAGCAGAGTCTTTAATTATTCTTATTCTCAGACCAGGCAGGGGGGGAACCAGAATCAGACCAGAAGGAAAACATGTAGATCATATACAGCGAGCCAGTCCCGAACTAAGGTAACAAAGGACTTTGAATACAAAAAACATGATGAAACAAGGAAACAAAGGGACCAGGTAATTAGAAAAAACAAGGAATGGGTGTGGGGCTAGGCTATAAGAAACAAGAAAAAACAATGATCAGACCAGGAAACTAAGGCAAGGCCTGACAGTTACCAGCATATAATTAAAAAAATAATTTCTCTATATAATGCTGTTTTTAAAAAAGTTTAATTGGTTTTATTTATCTCAGTTGGCAGCCTGAGTATAGAATATGAACTGCAAAAAACTTGGAATCTAACTCATTTGCTAGAGCTTGCTTAAGCTCAATTTTATGTTGTTAAATAGTAATTTGCATCATATGAATATCCTCACAATCTCAAGTGATGATCCATATTGTCAAACAAGTATAGGTCAAAAGAGATTGACATCTATTATACAGTAATAAAGTAGCTGTAGAATTTGCAGATCTCATGATATGGAAATTTTTATAATGCCAGCCTAAGCAGCATAAATTTATGCAACTGACAAGTGTAAGGCCAAGTGGATATGACAGCCTTTGGCAGATTTTAGACCATATTTATCTCCACGACTGTCAGTTTTGCCAAACCATCAATAATGGTCTGTCCATCACTTTGCATCTAAATGTCTTCAAGGTGATCTTTAACAGCTCACTTTATGCACTTGAGAAGTGTGTAGTGTCTGCTTGCTGTACAGAGTAGAGGAACATAATTATTTTTGTCTTTTTGCCAAGTGATAGTTTTACCTTTTTTTACACACCAAAGTTAAGGACCATCAGGTATGTGGACACATATACTACAGCAAAGCTTAGACTGCAGAGTTTGACATGCATTTCCTCACTCCCCTAACACAGTTGACACACTTACTCCTAAGAAGGTGAATGGATGCTTAGCATCTGAATGAAGCTGTCTCTACGATAGGTGGATGCAATGTAACAGAGGTCATTATGATGAGAAAGGGTGAATCCTTTGTTTGTGGATTCGGTTTGTGTGTCAGCACCTATTTCACACTGCCCTTGAAAGACATATTCTCATTATGGATGACCAGGATTCTGGAAAATCACATTGAAAGTAAGATATGCTTATGAAGGTGATGGATAAATGGATTGTGTTTTAATTAGTTTGTGATTATGACTGGTTGATTGGATTGTCCTTTGGAGTCTATTGATCTTGAGGCTGAGGCTGAAGTGGACTGCAGAGAATGGCTGGGAAAAGTATAAACTTATTTCCATATGCTTATTATTGTGAGAGGTTTTCCATATTTGTTCATTCTTTTGTGTTTTAGTGTTCTTTGTACGTCAAGAGTTATTTTCCTGTTTGGTACTTCCCTAGGTTTCTCTGTGTTTCTCCTTCATTCATATTAATTAACTCCCTCCTTCAGCTGCGCTGCCCTACTCTCTCTGCCTCAGCTGTACCTCATTCCCTCTAAGTAGCTCATCTGATTTGCCTGTCATTTCTCTCCCTCTGCCTCAGTTTATATAGTCACCGGTTCTCTTTGTTCTTAGCTAGATCCTGCCATGTACTGCCTTATGGTCTGTTACTCTGCTCAGTTCTCCATCAGTGGTTCTTATCCTGTTATCCTCATGCATGTCAGTCAGTCAGTCATCTTTTACCGCTTATTCCATAGTGGGTCGCGGGGGAGCTGGTGCCTATCTCCAACAGTCTATGGGCGAGAGGCGGGGTACACCCTGGACAGGTTGCCAGTCCATCGCAGGCCAACACACAAACAACCAACTAATACATTTTTCAGTTGTTCACATTATATGAAATGAAACTAGTTTTGTTTATATCTATAAACATCAAAGGCAGAGCGACACACTAGAGGTGAGTTCAGTGTTGCTGTGTACTCGCAGTTTTGGTTGTAATTGAGTGAAGAGATGAGAAGAAGAGAAATAAGAGATGCACATTTTGAAACCCAGCTCCTTTAATGCTACCTTTTACTCGGGATTTAAAACAAATAGGCAACACTGAACCTACACCTTAGTGCTGCAATCATGGTGATTCTGTCATATTAGACCTAAGGGATGCTCATAAAAGTCTTTTGTACTAAGTGTGTTTCACACACAGAAGAAAAAAAAAACATTCGAGCCAGTCCAATTTAGAATTCCAGCTCTCAAGTAAATGAGAGTAGATGGTATGTTATTTGGTGCGGTTGCTGGTTCATGCAGTTATGAAGGTAAAGGTGACTTCTGTCGATGACTTGTGGGTAAGGGTGTTTATTATTCTTATTGGTTATTGGTGTTATTGGTATAAGCATTATAGAAGATGAATGAATGAAAATACATTCAATTCAGTTTCAATTCAGTTTATTTATATAGCGCCAATTCACAACACATGTCGTCTCAAGGCACTTCACAAAAGTCAGGTTCATACATTCCAATTAATCTTAATCATTGAACAGTGCAGCCAGATTCTGTTATTTATTCAAACTGGATAAAAAGTTTTTCTATCTAAGGAAACCCAGCAGATTGCATCGAGTCAGTGACTTGCAGCATTCACTCCTCCCGGATGAACATGTAGAGACAGTGGACAGTCACTGGCGTTGACTTTGCAGCAATCCCTCATACTGAGCATGCATGTAGCGACAGTCGAGAGGAAAAACTCCCTTTTAACAGGAAGAAACCTCCAGCAGAACCAGGCTCAATGTGAGCGGCCATCTGCCACGACCGACTGGGGGTTAGAGAGAACAGAGCAGAGACACAAAGAAAACAAAGAAGCACTGATCCAGGAGTACTTTCTATGGGAAGGAAAAGGTAAATGTTAATGGATGTAGCTCCTTTAGTCGTTTCACCTAGAAAGAAGGAACAGATAAACTCCGAGCCAGTTTTCAAGTTTAGAGTCTGAAGAGAGCACATAGAGTTAGTTACAGTAAAAGCTCAGTCAGTAGCTATGTCTAGGAGAGAGAAAGGGTTAAACACTGAAAGACAGGGCCAAGTGGATCATCGGTAGAGGGTGAGCATTAAGTTGTTGCCAGCAGAAGCTTGGACGATGCCCCTCTCCAGAAAGGTGTTACAGGTAGACACAGAGTCAGGCCAGATGTAGCTTCTAGGAAGAGAAAAGAGAGAGAACAAAGTTAAAAGCTGAAATAACAGCAAATAATACAAAATTGGAGAGTAGTGTGAGAAAGTAGCGAAGAGGGTGAAAGTGGTCATTATGTCCTCCAGCAGCCTAAGCCTATAGCAGCATAACTACAGAGGTAGTTCAGGATAACCTAAGCCACTATAACTATAAGCTTTATCAAAAAGGAAAGTTTTAAACCTAGCCTTAAAAGTAGACAGTTTGTCCATCTAGAGCCCACTGATGGCCATTGTTATACAAAAAACCACAACGATTGGGATACCTCTCTCTGTCAGATTGACCATAACCATTGGAAAAGAGAGGGGGTCATACAGGTAGCAGAAATGGAGGGTGCGTTTGCACCTCAACCATAACTGAGCCGGTTTAGGCTAAACCTGACTCCCCCTTACTCCATCCAACAAGGGGAGAAGAAGACGAAGCTAAAATAAGGAATATAGCTCAGGATAATCTAAGCCGCTCTAACTATAAGCTTTATCAAAAAGGAAAGTTTTAAGCCTAGCCTTAAAAGTAGACAGGGTGTCTGCCTCACGGACTAAAACTGGGAGCTGGTTCCACAGGAGAGGAGCCTGATAACTAAAGGATCTGCCTCCCATTCTACTTCTAGAGACTCTAGAACCACCAGTAAACCTGCAGTCTGAGAACGAAGTGCTCTGTTAGGGAACGTATGGAACAATCAGATCTCTGATGTATGATGGAGCTAAATCATTAAGGGCTTTATATGTGAGGAGGAGAATTTTCAATTCTATTCTCAATTTAACAGGGAGCCAATGAAGGGAAGCTAAAGTAGGGGAAATATGATCTCTCTTTTTAATTTTCATCAGAACTCTTGCTGCAGCATTTTGAATCAGCTGAAGGCTTTTAACTGCATTTTGTGGACATCCTGATAGTAAAGAATTACAATAGTCCAGCCTTGAAGTAACAAATGCATGGACTAGTTTTTCAGCATCAATCCTGGATAGGATATTTCTAATTTTGGCAATGTTCCGGAGATGAAAAAAGGAAATCATAGAAACCTGTTTAATATGGGATTTAAATGACATATCCAGGTTAAGTGATTGACTAAGCTAAGTTTCTTTTTTAAAGACTCCGGTCCAAAGATGACAACTTCTGTCTTGTCTGAATTTAGAAGCAGAAAATTTAAAGTCATCCAAGTTTTTATGTCTTCAAGACATGCTTGTAGTCTATCTAACTGGTTGGGCTCATCAGGATTTATGGATAAGTAAAGCTGAGTATCATCAGCGTGACAGTGAAAATTTATCCTATGCTGCCTGATACTTTGACCTTTTGGAAGCATATAATAGTAAAAGAGAATGGCCCAAGTACTGAACCCTGTGGTATTTCCACAATTAACCCTGGAGTTTTAAAGATGTTTTATCATTTACATGAACAAACTGGAATCTGTCAGAAAAATAAGATTTAAACCAGCCTAGCACTGTTCCCCTGATCCCTACAGCATATTCCAGCCTTTCTAAGAGAATATTATGATCGACTGTATCAAATGCAGCACTGAGATCTAACAGAACCAGTTCAGACACAAGTCCATAAGGCCATAAGAATATCATTAGTGACTTTCAGCAGAGCTGTTTCAGTGCTATGATGAGCTCTGAAACCTGACTGAAACTCTTCAAACAGGTCATTGCTGTGTAAATGCTCACGCATTTGAATTAGCAACTATTTTCTCAAAAATTTTTAGATAAGAATGGAAGATTGGATATCGGTCTGTAATTTATTAAAGTCATCTCGATCAAGCGAAGGTTTCTTAAGCAAAGGTTTAAATTACAGCTACCCTTTAAAAGCTTGTGGTACATACCCATTTACTAAAGATAGATTAATCATATCTAATATGGGGCTGGTAATCAGATGAACACTTCCTTTAAAAAATTTGGTTGGGATTGGGTCTAACATACAAGTTGAAGGTTTAGATGAAGCTAATATTTCTGATAACTCAGGAAGCTTCACAGATCAAAGCAGTCTAAGCACAGATCAGGTTCTACAGTTACTTCCAATGTTGTCTCACTTGTTGAGGATGAAGTAATCATCTTCGGGAGTATGTCAAAGATTTTTTTTCTTAATAGAATCAATTTTATTTTGGAAGAATCCCTAAAGTCATGACTGCTGAGAGCTAAGGGAATGGATGGCTCAACAGATCTATGACTCTGTGTAAGTTTAGCAACTGTACTAAAGAGAAACCAGGATATTTCCTTTGTTCTCTTCTATTAAGGATGAGAAATAAGCTGTTCTAGCTTGGTGAAGTGTCTTTTTATACAACAGTAGGCTATTTTTCCAGATTAAGTAGGAATCCTCTAGGTGTGCAGAGCGCCATTTTCTCTCAAATGTTCTAACATTGTGCTTTAAAGTACGCAGCTCTGAATTAAACCAGGGAGCTAGCCTCCTATGAATAATTTCCTTCTTTTTCAAGGGGCTGCATTGTCTAATGCACCACGCAATGATGAAGTAACACTCTGAACAAGAGAATCAATTTGTGAAGGGAAGAAACAAAATTATTTCCCTCCACTCTGTTTTCTGTGATAATGAGGGAAATTAAAAGTGGAACAGATTCTTTAAAGGTTGTTACAGCATTGTCTTATAATGATCTACTATAATGAAATTTTCTTTCAGGTGTGGAGTACTCTGTTAAATTAAACTCAAAGGTTATTAAAAAATGGTACAGGGTTGTGAGAAAATATTATGTCTCTACACTCAATGCCATTTGTCAGCACAAGGTCCAGAGAATGAAGACAAACGTGGGTAGGTTTGTTAATGTTTTGAGTAAAGCCAATTGAGTCTAAGATACCATTAAAGGCTATATTTAAGCTATCACTTTCAGTGTCAACATGAATGTTAAAATCCCCCACTATAATAAATTTATCTGTATTTAACACTAAATCAGATAAAAGGTCTGAAAACTGATCTAAAAATTGAGAGTAAGGGCCTGGTGGACGTTACAAAACAACAAACAGAAGTGGTTTTAGTGCTTTGCAATTTTGATGAGGAAAACTGAGGATTAAATATTCAAAAGAGTTGTAGCTATTGATTGGTCTGGGACTAATCAATAAATTGGACTGAAAGATGGTTGCTACTCCTCCTCCTCGCCCAGTATTTCGAGGAATTTGAAAATTTAAATAATTAGTAGGAGTTGACTCATTTATAGTAACATAATCCTCTTGCTGCAGCCAGGTTTCTGTGAGGCAAAATAAATCAATCCGATTGTCACAAATCAGGTCATTAACTAGCAAAGTCTCTGAAGAGAGAGATCTTATGTTCAGTAAGCCACATTTAATTGTTTTATTTTTATTTTTAGTCTGAGTTGTGTTTATTCTTATTAGATTTTCCTGATTTCCTCTTTTTAGATAATTTTTTAATCTATTCAATTTTGGCCGTGAGCGAGACACTATCTTAATAGGGTAATGGGTTGGTAGCAGTACAGAAGCTGAAGAGAGGAGTGTTAAACTACAACCCTGCTTCCTGGTCTGAACCCTGGGTTGTCAGAGTTTTGGAGAACTAATAAATTCGGCCAGATTCCTAGAAAGAAGAGCTGCTCCATCCAAAGTGGGATGGATGCTGTCTCTCCGGATCAGACCAGGTTTTCCCCAAAATGTTCGCCAGTTATCAATGTAACCCACATTGTTTTCTGGAGACCACCTAGACAGCCAGCGGTTGAATAACAGCATGCGGCTAAACATGTCATCACTGGTCAGATCGGGGAGGGGACCAGAGAAAATTACGGAGTCCGACATTGTTTTGGCAAACTTACACACCGAAGCAACACTAACTTTGGTGACCTCCGATTGACGTAACCGGGTATCATTACCGCCAGCGTGAATAACAATCTTACTGTATTTACGCTTATCCTTAGCCAGCAGTTTCAGGTAGGATTTGATGTCGCCCGTTCTGGCCCCTGGCAGACATTTGACTATGGTCGCTGGTGTATCTAGTCCCACATTTCTGACTATGGAGCTGCCAATTACCAGAGTTGGCTTCTCAGCGGGTGTGTCGCTGAGCGGGGAAAATCTATTAGAAACACAGACGGGTTGGTGGTGACCTGTGGGCTGAGATCTAGGACTATGCTTCCTACGTACCATCACCCAGCCGGCCTGAGGCCGCGGCTGCGCGGGGAGCTACCCTCGGTGGCTCCGCGCTAGCTAAGGGGCCTCGGCTATCTGCTGGTTTTTCAACAGCGCGGAGCCGGGCCTCCAAATCCGACACCCTCGCCTCCAAAGCTACAAAAATGCTACATTTATTGCACGTACCATTATCACTAAAGGAGGCAGAGGAGTAACTGAACATCTGACACAGAGAGCAGGAGAAAGGGGGAGACTCAGAGAGAGAAACAGCAGAACGGGTAGCCATGGTGGAGCTAAAGCTAACGCTAAGCTAGCGACCCCTTACCGCTACTAGAAAAAACCGTGTAAAACACGGAGAGTCGCCAAACGTTAAATACAGCAACAGAAAGTATGTGTTTTAACGTGCTTATGTATTATAACAAGTAAGAGATATCACAGTAGAGAGAAATCAGATCAAACGAGAGAGCCTTCACACACCAAACAATCCACCAAGTGCAAAACAGGAAGTGACGAATACGCCTTATCACGCCTCCAGTCCTGGTTTACAAGCATGCAAACCCCTTATCACACAACCTACATAGTTAATTTACATTCTAGATGACAACATTCCTTCTATCAATCAAGTTGCATTGTTCTTTGCAGGGTTATTGGAGACGGTATTTTTTCATTGTCGTCACTGAGCAAGAGGTGGGGTACTGATCACAAGTTTACCAAAGTACCCACAGATTGTCATGCCCAGCCAGTGTCTGAGCCTGTGTTTGTGTTTTGCTCTGTCTCCCTGCAGTCTGTGTCACACCTGTTCCTTGTTCTCCCTCATTGCCTGGTCTCGTCGTTTCATTGGTTCCCCCTGCTGTTTTGTCTGTATATAAGTTCCTTAGTTGCCTTTGTTCCCAGCTGGTTCCTTATTGTGTCTTCCATGTTTTGCTGTCATATCTGCTCTGGTGTTCTGGTCATGTAACCCTGCTATCTGGACTCTGTATGGGCAAAAATTAAACTCGCGTACTTTCACTCTCCGCGTTTCCTGGAATAATTCTCTGCATTTTGGTCCTACCACAACCCACATTATGACAGAAGGAACCAGCCCTATGGACCAAGCGAGGAGGTTACAGAAGGAGTTAAAAAAAGGTGCAATTAACGCAAAACTGTTCTCACACCTCCGAACTTCTCCCAGCTCTCCATGTTGGAGATAAGAGGCAGCTAATCGCCTGACGGACTGGTTGGAGGAATGGGGCAGCTTTTTCCCCCAGGATCCCCTGACTCACTACACCATCGAATCCGAGCGTCAGAGAGCTCTGGCCGAGATCGCCGCATCCATGCGGAGGTCTCCTGCTCCCTCCTCCACTCCCCTCTCCACCGAGGGTCGGCGCGACGCTTCGGCTACTGGCTTCGCCCCTGGTCAACCATCGTCGCTGCTGCCAGCTTCCGATCCTGTTCTTGGTCCTGTTCCAGAGGGGTTTGAAGACAAACCGCCATCACTTCCTGTTCCTGCCCGTGAGTGGTTCAGGGACGGACTGCCTCCACTTCCAGTTCCTGTCCTGGAGGAGCTCGAAGCCGAGCTGCCTCCATTGCCTGATCCAGTCCCTGAGCGGTTCGTGAAGACAAACCGCCATCACTTCCTGTTCCTGCCCGTGAGTGGTTCAGGGACGGACTGCCTCCACTTCCAGTTCCTGTCCCGGAGGAGCTCGAAGCCGAGCTGCCTCCATTGCCTGATCCAGTCCCTGAGCGGTTCGAGGACGAATCACTGCCTGGTCCTGTTCCTGAGCGGGTCGAGGACGAACCATTGCCTGTTCTTGTTCCCATCCGTCAGGGGTGTGAAGACGCACAGCCTCCAGTCGCTGTGCCCCGGCAGCCCCGCCGTCGATCTCCAGAGCCCCACCGCGGGTCTGTAGGGCTCCGCCATAGATCTCCACGGCTTCACCATGGGCCCCAGCTGCCTCTGCACCGCTCGCCAGAGCTCCACCGTGGTTTCAAGTCTCCTGAGCTCCACTGTTGTTCCAGGTCTCACGGGCTCCACCGCCGGCTTCCTCGTGGCCAACATCCTGATCGGCAGCTCCGAGGGTCCTCTACACATCTGGGCCGGCCTCCCGACAAGTTTTGTCGTGGGTGCTTTGGGTTCTGCCGCCAGCATCCAGACAGCCTGCTACTCTGCCACTGGCCTCCACACAGCCTGCGCCTTCGTTGCGGACTTCCTAGACATCATCTCGGCCTTCGTCGCAGACCGCCTGAACTCTGCACGGGACGTCCTTCTGGTCGTCCTCCTGAACTCTGTTTTCTAATTCTGGCAGGACTTAAAACTCGCTTACCTTCACTCTCCGCGTTTCCTGGAGTACTTCGCATTTTGGTCCTACTACAACCCGCATTATGACACAGATGAGAAATCATACAAGCTCACACTCTAAACAGCCCAACCAAAGATGTGTTAATTTTGTTGATGGAAAAATGCTCATCAGTTTTTGTCAACATTTTATTCTGGGTGAAAACTGGATAGGGACTGAATAAAAGCTAAAGTGGCATGTCAAAGAATGAAAAACAAGACAAAATATTGAAGGAAATGGCAATCCCATCAGATTTAATTTTAGTCATGTGGAAAGGGGGGACGAAGTGAAAAAAATTTGAAGACTCAATATTTTTGAGAGGTAGAAAGTGAATGACATTGTGAATGCCAGAGATGGAATTCACAGGTATCCTGTGGATACCTGTGGACCTTTCCACCCACATGCTTTCATATGGATGCCTTTGGACAGATGCAAAAAATGTTACAAAAATGTAAAGGAAAGAAGTGTAACCTTGTGCGGATGTCTGTGGAGCAGCACTAACTGGAAGAAACCCAAAAAAGTCAAAATGATATAAAAAAGCAGGACATTCAAAAATCAATGCTAAGGTAAACATACTAAAACAAAGATATGCTAGGCTGCCAGGGTCTATTATTATGAGAAACTAAAGCTTTTAAGCTGTTTGGATCTTTGAGTCTGGAATGAGAGTAGACCAGAAATTAGTTTTATGCACTATGGCTGACAGAATTGCTGGTAGCTCGTAGCTTGATGTAGCTTTTAGTAGTTTAACTGCAGCACAATGCCACTGTTATTTCTTTGTTACCTGAATTAGAATCAAAAAATGACTTGCATATGACTTGTTTTAAGGATTGTTGTTAGTGCAAATTAATATTTTTACATACTTTAATACTTTAAGATACAAATGTTAGGTGAACGGAGAGCTACCTTCTGCAGTTTATTTTAAATACACTCCACAACATCACAGTCAGTCACAGTAGATCATACCCTATACAGAAGGTTTATACTTTTTAATGCATGTAAGATATTATCCAGCCAGTTATAATTAAGTCAATATTTCTAACCTACTTTTGCTCAGAAGGTTCCACTTTTTTCCTATCAAAACAGCCTTGACTTATTCAGTTATAGACTCTACTTGGAACTTTTGTTCAAGTTGATTTCGCAGAACCCTCTTTTTTACCCTCAGTTGTGAGAATTTTCATTGTGCAATCCAAACTCTTCTGTTCATGTAAATTACATCTGCTTACGTTGAGAGGGTCCTCCTCCTAATGGAGTGCTTGTACCTAAGCATCAGTTATGTAAGGATTTATTTCTGCACCCACAACACATTTCGAAAAGCTCTTACGGTTTAAAAGCCTAGTAGTCCACATTTTGCAGAATTTCGTAACTGGAGTTAATGTTAAAGGAACTTTGCTGATGTGTGTGCATGAGAGAGGGAAAATGACTTGTATTTGCTAAAAAGGTGTGATTTTTCAGCAATAATACTATAACCAATTGTTTTGTGACAGCAATCACCCTTTATAACTTATGCTGAGTCACTCCAAACTTTGTCAAAATGTGTGACTGTATCAAACTGTTAATCAACTGTTAATGATTAACAGTTTGCAAATTTTTGTCTTTACTTGCCTTTGGAGTGATGGGAAGGTCAGAATTACAAAAAAGCCATAACCTGAAATTATTTATATATGTGTGTTTTATGTATAGTGTGAATGGCTGCAAGTCTGAATAGCATCAGCTCCAGGCCCCTGAGGTGCTGCGCAAATCAACTGTGTGGCGTCATAGGATACATGTTCAACATCAGCCTGATGATGGGGAAAGTACCACAGCTGTGACCTCCTGTGTGGTATCACTGCCTAAGACCACACATCCAAAGGACCTCAGCAGCTACAGGCCAGTAGGATTGACCCTGCATCTAATGAAGCCCCTAAAGAGGTTGGTCATCAATCATCTTGGCCTCCTGGTGGGATCTTCATTGGATCTGCCGCAGTTTGCCTATCAGCCTGGCTTTAGGGTGGATGATGCCATCATCTACTTCTGCACCAAGCTCTCACCCCCTTGGAAAACCCTGGATGCAATGTGAGGATCATGATTTATCCAGTGATTTTAATACCATCAAGCCAGCACTGCTGAAAGTCAGGAGTGGACCACCACTTGTCCCACTGGATACTGGACTAGATCACTGGTCACCCACACTATGTGAGGACACAGGGCTGTGACTCTGACAGGCTGGGTTGTGGTAAGGGGTGCCCCCAGATAACTGTGCTGGCACCTGTTCCCCCGCTACACTGAAAAGCTTTCATTCAACTCCCCAAGCCACCATCTAAAAAACTTTTCTGAGATCTGATGACCCTGCCATAGTCGGCCCTATCACAGATGAGAATGACTCGGAGTACAGACAGTGGACACAGGATACTGTGGACTGGCCCCAAAAGAACCATCTCCTGACCACTGCAAGGAAAACCAAGAAGATAGAGGTGGATTTTCACAGTAACACCAGTGAACATCTGGGGAACTGACATTGAGATAGTGGGCTCTTATAAATACCAGGGTGTTCACTGGCAAGTACATTGAACTGGAGTCATAACACTGATGCTCTTTAAAGAAAAAGTCAGAACAGCCTGTACCTGCTACAAAGACTGAGATTGTTTGGAATATAGGGGGCATTCTTTTGTGACTCTTTGGTGGCATCAGACATCTTCTATGGTGCAGTTTGTTGGAGCACCAGCTTATCTACAGCTGAGAGGAAGGGGTTTAGATAAGGTATTCAGGAAGGCCTGCAGTGTCCTACAATGCCCCTTCGACCTAATGCAGCTGGTTGGAGAGTGAGGAGCTCTAGCAAAAATAACATTACTGTTGGACAATGTACCCCACCCCATCCATGAAGTTGTTGCAGAACTGGAGAGCTTCTTCAGTGATACTGTGACCTTCTAGGTGCACAAAGGAGTATACTCGCAGACCCTTCCTCCCAGCAGCTGTTAGACTTTGAACAATCACTGTTCCCAACAGACTCAATTAGTGTTTACATCCCTGCTGTTATTGGCACAGTTTTTGTATTTTGTGTAAATAGTCTGTTTTTGTTTTTTATGCACAAATATACATGGACATGTTCTATATTTCTTAAATTATCCTACTCAGGTGCACATTTTTTTAATCTGAGCATACTATTTTTGAATAATTGCGTAGTATTTTTTTCTTATGCTGTAAATGTACCCCTACTGTACAGTGTCTTATTCTTACTTCTTGTTGTTGCATTTTTACCTGTGTTTGTGAATCTGCATACTTCGACTTCCTACTTTGCTGTTGGTACACCAGAATTTTCCCACAAAGAGACAAATAACAATCATTTCTATTCTATTTCCCCCTTAATTTATGTTTCATACATGACAAAGCAGAAAGAAGAGCATTCTTCTACATTTACCTAGAAGTGGATATGGTATTTAACTTCCAAAACTCTGTAGCCAACTTGCTTGGAGACTAGGTTTCAATTCTCTTAGTAATTCTTGTTGCACTAGACTGTCTATACAATCAGTCAAGCAAGAATGATAAATGAAACTGCCATATTTTCTTTTAAAATACCAAAAACCACATGGGTTGTGGCCAGCAAACACAACACAGCAGTCTTAGATTTCATTTGTTAAGAATTTTGGTCTGTGCAAAGAAACCTAACTATCTTGAAGTGAAAGAAGAAATGGACGAATGAAGGAATCAATTCAACAAACTTTACCCATTGAATTGTTGCTGTCTTGTTATAGACACAGACAGCCATTGTGGGAGTTATCTTTTTTTTGAAGGAGAAGAGGAGCAGTTGATAGAATGAAAACCAGCAACAGAAATAATTAAACGTGCCCTTATCATTACTGTTTTCTCCAAGGCACATGAGAAGGCAACATTAAATGTAACTGCAGAAAAGTTCACTTAAAATCATATGTCACTACAATATGAATTCATGTTTTGCCTGAGTCCTACCTCAGGCTGCAAGCAAATATTTCTCCAAAATAAAAAAATAAAAACATATGATCTCTTTTCTCAAATGTTATTAGTTATATGTACTAATGTGGACCCTGCATTTTACAAAGTAAAGTAAATCACTACTTTATCGTGGTGGAAGATTTTGTTTGCCTGAGTGATCCTAGGAGCAATGCTGTCAGTGGCAATTGCCCCTGGTAGGATCTCCCTTGGCACCTGGAACCAGTCTCTTTGAGAGGGGTTGGACTTTATTTCACTCTGGAGTCACCCATGGTGAGAGGCGTCGGGCAGGTGTGGGGCGACCATTAGCCCTCAGCTTGACATTGTATGTTGGAGTTTTCCCCAGTGCATGAGAGGGTAGCTTCCTTCCGCCTTTGGGTGGGGGAATGGGCTCTAACTGTTATTTGTGCCGATTGGCAGCTGGGAGTAACCAACCTTCTTGGACTCTTAGCTAAGGTGCTGGAAGTTGCTCCACATGGGGACTTTATCATCCTGCTGGGGGACTTCAGTGCTCATGTGGGTAGTGACAGTGTAATCTGGACGGGTGTGTTTGTAAGGAATGGCCTCTCTGATCTGAACCCCAGCGATGTTCTGTTGTTGGACTTTATAATAGTTACAGTTTGTCCATAACGAACACCATGTTCCAATATAAGGGTGCCCATAAGTGCACTTGGCGCTAGGACACCCTAGGCCACGGATCGATGATACCTTTGTTGTTGTATCATCTGTTGGAACAGATGGCGGAGGAAGACACCAGACAAACCAGATAGACCCAAACGTGTATTTTGGGTTTGCTGAGAACACCTGGCAGAAAGCCGCATCAGAAAGATCTTCAAAGATCTGCATCCCAGCTGAGCTGGGCGATATTGAGCCAGAGTGGGCCATGTTCCACAACTTGATTGTCGAGTCCGCTGCTGTGAGCTGTGGCTGCGAGGTCGTTGGTACCTCTAGTGTCGGCCATCCTCTGACCCAGTTGTAGACACCCAAGGTGAGGGCGGCAGTTAAGCTGAATAAGGGATAACACTATTGGGCCTTGTTAGCTGGTAGGACTCTGAGGCTGCTGAAGGGTATTGGGAGGCCAAGTGGGCCGCAGCCATAGCTGCCTTGGATAGAGACTCCGGTTTAGCTCCGAGAAGATTCTGGCAAACCATCAGGCAACTGAAGCGGGGAAAGCAGCACTCTACCAACACTGGAGGTGGGGTGCTGTTGACCTCAACCATTTATGTCGTTGGGTGGTGTAAGGAAGATTTTGAGGATCTTCTCAATCCCACCAGCACATCTTATGTGAAGGAAGCTGGGTCTGGGGAGCAGGGCTCCTGGGGTTGGATAAGATCCACCCTGAGTTCATCCAGGCTTTGGATGTTGCTGGGCTCTTATTTAAGACGCCTTTGCAACATTGCTGGACATTGAGGGAAGTGCCACTGGATTGGCAGATTAGGTTGGTGGTTACTCTTTTTTAGAAAGGGGACCGGAGGGTGTGTTCAAATTACCAGGGAAACACGCTCCTCAACCTTCTTGTTAAGGTCGATTTGAGGGTGCTAGAGAAGAGGTAGTCGAATCTCGGATTCAGGAGGAGCAATGCAGATTCTGCCCCAGCCATGGAACACTGGACCCATAATTTACCCTTGCTATGGTTCTCAAGGGGACATGGGAGTTTGCCCAACCAGTCAACATGCGTTTTGTGGACTTGGAGAGAGTATTCGTCCGTGTTTCCTGGGATACCCTGTGGGTGGTACTCTGTGAATATAGGATCAGAATTCTGTCAACAAAGGGCCATATGGTCTCTATGCAAGCAGTGCAAGGGTCTGATTGACACTGCTGACAGTAAGTCAGACCGCTTCAGGGTCAGGGTTGGACTTCACCAGGGCTGCCAATTATCACCATTTCAGTTCATAACTTTTGACGTTATAAAACAGTTTGAATTCCACAGCCGTTGTCCCAATAAACCTGCTCCACTCAGAACGGAAAAGCATCAAAAGCCACACACTGTAAGGGTTTATAATTCTCTATTATAAATATTTATCAAAATTATAATTAAAAATCATTCAGAAGTAATAAATTCTAACCAAAAACAATTTCTTTTGAATAGATACCAGAGATACACTCTGGCATTGTGATTATCGGGCTAACAGCACTTAACTATTACGATTAGTTAGTCATCAGTAATTGATAATTATTAACCAAAACCATGCTAAAAGTCACCGTTTTATCAACCGATTTATTGAATGGCGTGGAACACTAACCTTAGTTGACAAATAATCTCTGTTACCTAAAATAAACACAAAACTGCGTTTTTATCAATGTGAAAATGTATTAACCCTTTCTGACCTACCATAGAAGTTTGCCAGAGCATATTTTTAAATTTTTACATGCTGTAGAGACATTTTTTGGAGCATTTCAATGTGCTAGACATCAATACAACCCCTACACCCCAAATTTTAATAATGTGTATATAATAAGTCCATATTAGCTAAATAAATTGCTAAAAAGTGCAATTAACCACCAAAATATTGAAAATAGTTTTTAGTTTTTACACATATTTTCCAAACTACTGAAATATCATAGCTTTATCCCTCAAAAATTGTAATGTAAAAAAGTTGCACAAAACCCTTTCAAACCTCAGAATATTTATTTGGAGTGTGTCCATAAATTCATTTTTGAAATACACAATTTTTTTTAAACAGAGACAAAAACTGAAATAAAATTCACATTGTGAACAATTTGATAAAATATCTACATCCAGATAAACTATTTACAATTGTGCAATCAAATCTCTAAGTGTGCCAAATACTTGTGAGCACCACATATATATTTGTTCATAAGACCATCTTCAAACAATAAAAAGTGCAAATAATAATCGTTTATAAGATGAACACAAAAAACATCAAACATCAATATCAAAAAACTATTTACAATAAACTATTTACAATAGTGCGATCACAGGCACAGAGTCAAACATTCGCTTTCAATTTGACCAGTGGAGCTGTGATAGGCCATGTGACAGTCCCAGTCCAAAACTACTTGGTTGCCAGTGGAACGACTGCTGCAGCTCCTGTTACCTGAAGGCTGACTCCTTCCACTCCCTCCGGCCCTCTCCATAGCACTGGGTGGAGCAGGAGGTCTAGTCTTTCTCCTCCTCATCATCATTAACACTGCACACAGAAAAAGTTACAGTGTGATAGATGTGTCCATAATGTGCATAATATAATAATGATGCGTAACACGGTGAAATTCTTTCAATTGTATATTTTCCTTAGATTTATCTAACTCTCTAACTCAGAAACAAGCAATATTTCATAAACATGTACATACATCTCACGGGAAGGATCTATCCCGTCAATAAAATCAGTTTCATCTCCACTGTTGGCTGAATCCAGACCAGGTGAATGAACAGAATCCCGTCTTCATCTGGCGCTGTAATAAGTTCCAAAGCTTCGAGCGAGGTAAAATACTATTTGGCGCATCCTGCTTTTTGCAGCTCCATAAATGTGTGTGAGGGTGTGTAAATGTGTGATGAGTGTCTGGTGTGTGTGTGTGTTTGAAAAAGAGCAATAAAAACTAAAAGAAGTTTACCGTGGAAACAAATTCCGGGAAAAAAGAACCAAGAAATGACATCGCCTCAAGAAAACCACGTGATAGTTCATCCTCCAATGTCATCACGCATATTCTGATATAGGAAGCACACGACGGTCTGGATTATAATCTTTATTTTTTGCTCTTTTTACAGGATTTCTGCAAACATTTCTGGAATAAAAACCGTGCTCTGGGACACATTGTGAGTAGAATATTTAAGTTTAACTATCCGGTTTCATTTGCCAAAAAAAGTCCTGCTCTATCTTATTTGGTTGCAATTCTACAGGCATTTATAAATAGATATGCAAATCGGAGCATATCTATTTATTCAATCCTTCATGACTGCTAGTCATGAAGGGTTAAAGAAATAGCTCCCTCTTACATTCACTATTGATTTACAACAACTTTTCACCTAACAGAAGCATGCACAATTGTAAAGAAAACAGGTAAATTAATAATCAAAATTAGCACTGGGGGGTGTGTTGTTAAATTGAAACGTTTTTTTCTTTCGGGGGGATGCTAAAGAGAATGTTCTTTGTAATGTAGGCACTCCATGGAAATGCACACTATAGATGGCTAATAGTGACCATAATAACTGTCAGTATGTATCAACGTTAGGCTGAAATCATGGAAGTAGTTGGCAAAAATAGCACGGCTAGCATAAAATAATATCAAAGGTTCAAAAGTGAGCTCAAATAACCCAATGTGAATGCCTACCAGCTTCATCGACAGTTATTTCCAGCCATTGGAAGGCTTCTTTCTATGGTAGATTGATGCCAGACCTCCATTTCTTCTGCTTGTTAAGCCCTCCAACAGCAGAAATGACATCCTTGTCTATAACTGATGCAGTGCTAGTACTGGCTGCAGGCCCGTCATTTTGCTCCTCACCATTAGTTTAATGACTGTTGGTGATAGCAAAATTTAAAATGCTTTTAATTCAATTTCTCACCTCTGCTCTTCCTGGAAGGGGGGCTGCATTGGGATTTTACAATGCTGATATAAGGAGGTGTTTCCCCTTTGTCTGGTCAGAACAGGTTCAGCTCAGCTCAGTAACACGTCTGATGCTGGAAACCTGTCTCCCTTATAAGGCTAAATTAATAAAGCTGATTGAATGGTGATCATTGTTCTCTTTCTTTAGTAAATACTAATTTTCTTCAACACCGTGCTTAGCAGCTAATGGGAAGAACACCATGATATAACGCTGTTCATACCCACCCTTCGAAGCTGACATGATTTTAGAAAGCTTTACCATTAGCGGTCAGAGAGAGTCATAGGGTGAAAGGAAGCACAAACAGACTCAGCATATGCGCAATAGCCAACATAAAAACCACACGGAGGGAGACCAGATGTCAGTTAAAGGGCTGATATGCTTATAAAAAATTAGAGTATTGGCCTCATTTCAGCGTAACGGTGACAACTTTCAGTGTAGCGGCCAGCTACCCTGAAGTGCGCTGGCAAGAACCCTGAAGTACAGGTGGAGATCAAATGGACTGAGTGGGAATGGATCAAAGCTTTGGATTGGCTTTAGAAAAAGATGAAATTAATAAAACGGTGAAGCTTTCTTTTGTTCGGTGATGCGTCTTGTTGCACTGAACTTTCTATTTTCCTTTTAGTCTGGTCCATTTAATGCCAATTGCGAATCCACTGACACTTTATTCTAATAAGGCAGAGAAAATATGCAGTTACCAGCGCAGGGGCTGCTTTCAAGGAGATCCAGAAGCAGAAGTCCAAGTCCAAGAAGAGAGCCCCGATCTTTAGGTTCCTTCACTTTTATATCCTACAACTAGGCCCTCCCATGCAAGGGTGAGGCACAACCTTCCATGTCAGTGTTGCCCATGTGTAGCCCAAGGGCTTTATCTGTTTACCAACAGATGTTTCCTGTGTAAGTGTGTGCGTATCCATACTAATGCAAGCAAGCCCTGCAGAGTAATGTGTCTTCTGTCTCGCACAGTTTGAATACAACAACAGTATCAGTTTCCAACAATTTGATTACGTCAACTGTTTAGTATGGTATATAATATAGTAGTTGTAGTCATGCGTCCGTGAACAATTATGGTGGCAACCTCTCATCCTTTGTCCAAATGGGGAAAATATGATGAACCGTTGGCAGTCGACGGAAACAAACACATGGTTCGACATGCCTCTTCAACATTGCGTGGCGGTCAGGGACAGTGCCTCTGGATTGGCAGACCGGGGTGGTGGTCCCCCTTCATAAGAAGGGGGAACTTTAGTGTTCCAACTATAGGGGGATCAAGTCAAGTCAAGTCAAGTTTATTTATATACCGCTTTTCAGCAACAAGGCACTCAAGGCGCTGTACATAAGGAAATACATTACAATGATACAGAAAATTAGACAACAGAAAAACAAATCAAATGACATTAATAATCCTTGGGGATTTACTGGTAAGTATACAATCCTTCTAAGAAATCTAAAAATCTATGAAAACAGTTTTAGTCCAAACTTTCAAATACTAATAATGTTTGGCTTTCACTGGTACTGCAATAGTTGTAAGACAATCCTTCTAAGAAATTTAAAAATCTATGAGCCACATTTAGGTAAAAAGAGGATAAGAAGAAAGACCACATTAGGTAAAAGAGAGGGGGGAAAAAATTATATTTCACACTTTATCCTTAGCAGGATACAGTTTGAGATGTCAAAAAAAAACTCAGCACAAATAAGCAACACATATACGAGACAACATACAGCAGAGATACAGTGAAGGCTGTATGCCAGGGGTGCATATCACACTCCTTAGCCTCCCTGGTAAGGCCTATGCCAGGGTATTGGAGAGGAGAGTATGGCGCATAGTCCAACCTTGGCTTCAGAAGGAGCAGTGTGGTTTTCGTCCCGGCTGTGGAACAATGGACCAAATCTACACCCTCTGCAGGGTACTTGAGGGTTCATGGGAGTTTGCCCAACCAGTCCACATGTGTTTTGTGGACCTGGAGAAGGCATTCGACTGTGTCCCTTATGGTGCCCTGTGAGGAGTGATCCAGGAGTATGGAGTCGGGGGCCCTTTATCAGGGGCCATCCGTTCTCTGTACCAGCGGAGCAGGAGTTTGGTCCGCAGTGCCGGCACTAAGTTGGACCTGTTCCTGGTGCGTGTTGGACTCCAGCTGGGCTGCCCTTTGTCACCGGTCCTGTTCTTTTATGGACAGGATTTCTAGGCGCCGCCGAGGGCTGGAGGGGGTCCGGTTTGGGGACCAGTGGATTTCGTCTCTTCTGTTTGCAGAAGACGTGGTCCTGCTGGCCCCCTCTAGCCAAGACCTACAGCATACACTAGGGCGATTCGCAGCCGAGTGCGAAGTGGCTGGGATGAAGATCAGCTCCTCCAAGTCCGAGGCCATGGTTCTTGACTGGAAAAGAGTGGCTTGTCCTCTTCAGGTTGGAGGAGAGTTCCTGCCTCAAGTGGAGGGGTTCAAGTATCTTGGGGTCTTGTTCACGAATGAGGGGAAAATGGAGTGGGAAATCGACAGACGGATCGGTACAGCTGGAATGCCTCCCTCAGGAGGCGTTCCAAGCACGTCCCATCGGGAGGAGGCCCAGAGGACGGCCCAGGACAAGCTGGAGTGACTATGTCTCTCGGTTGGCCTGGGAACACCTTGGACTTCCCACGGAGGAGCTGGAGGAGGTGTCTGGGAAGAGGGAAGTCTGCGTGTCTCTACTGAGTCTGCTGAACCCGCGACCTGGTCCCGGATGGAGCGGAAGACGACAACAACGACATTTTATATACATTAATATATGTTAACAGAAATATCAAAGACATCTCTCATTTGATCACTTTCTGACCAGACTGGGCTGGCCTAATTAGATCTCTTAACCTGCCCTCCTCAACGTTGCACACTTTCCTCCACTCCTCATCCTGTTTCCAGTAAGGATGTGTATATATATATATATATATGTGTGTTTGTGTGTGTGTGTATATATGATACATAAATAAAAATATAAATAAATAAATAAAATATCTCATGACCTCTAAAGCACTATCTCCATTTGACTCCATCATTGAAAATCTTTGCTATATATGATTAGCTACTTCCATGATCTTAGTAGCACACAGAATCAACCCTACATTAACACCTTCATTAATATCGTGGATAACCTTTTGAAAAGGTATAATTCTAAGCCTTAACCTAAATGTTAGAAGAGTATTTTTGTGGTGAATTCATACTAAGAGCTCATCCCAAAAGAGCCTAATAACTAAAAGCTTTCCCTACAATTTTACCTTAAGATATTCCTGAAATCCCAAGCCTCCACTCTGTGGGTGAAAGGCTCTGTTGGAATGATATAAAACTGTGATGTGATGACTTTAGTAAGATTGATTTAGCTGGTTCATTAAGGCTTTATATGTAAGGAGAAGGATTTTAAAGCCAATTCTGGTTTTTACAGGTAGCCAATAGAGAAAAAGCTGCAGGTAGAAAAAAATATTAATATTTATTGTGTTGCTAAATCTCCAATACAGTCTGTCACTGTTGGTAAACAGGTTGGAAAAGGTATTATAATCATTAACTGATGCGGAAGGCATTGCAAGGTTGCTGAGCTCATTGTTATTCTTTAAATGAAAGCTGCTTCTAACACAGAACATTGGTATCTACACAAACCCACACAGACAATAAAGAATTAAAGAAATGTCACATAACATATTCTGAGCTATGTCTGTGTATGAAATGAAAATACAGCTCTGTCTTTTTACTGTTGCTGTGCACAGAACTACAATTCCTGACATGTATTCATGCATGGTGGCTGAATTAATCATCCACGTTCTAAAATATGGGCCCATTACAGGCCACTATAATAAATTGGTTCCAGATTCACCTTTTGTGTCCTCACTGTCTATTGTTCTTGCCAAAATAAGAAAATGCTAATCTATAAAACAGGGGACTTAAAATACAATAGTGTACTTTTTCCCCTTCAAGTAGAACAAAAAAAATTTTTTTCTACATTTAATTTTGTTGTAAATTTGCATAACCTTATGAGTCATTATATAGCAAAATTCTAATATACAAATCTAACTTAACACCACAAATGTAGTTGTCATTTTGATTTTTAGAAGAATAAATTATAAAAACAATCCTGTGTATGTAAAATAGTTGCATCTCAACTCTATGTTATAAGTTTACATCTTGTAATATATAACCAATCAATTCAGTGGCCCAGTGTATTTACACTAAGTAATAGACATTACACATAGAAATTACCTTTTGGATTAACCTACCTTTGTTTTCAACTTTCTAAAGGTTCGCAACTAATTAAATTAATTTTTCCCCATCATTTACAGTGACTTCCAGGAGAATTAATACCCATTTATCTTTTTAACACTTTATGGAGTTTAGACGAAAATTCAGAATGAAAGACTCCACTTCACTGCCTCCACCTTTCTATGACTCTTCTGTGTGTCTCCCAGCCTTCCAATCAGCATACTGTCCGCCTGATTCTCTATCCAATCACCTTCCAACGCCTTGCTTTTAAAGTACCTTCAGCTGTGTTCATCCTCGCTTGTCAGCTGAGGTCATCCCTCCTCCACCCCACCTCCACCATCTTCCTTCCCATCTACTCCTGGCTTCCTCGCTCCCTGGCCGCTAATCCACCACCAGTGTCGGATCGGGGGGAAGACATCTCTAAATCTAAACCTTACAAATGTTCATCTTACCTCATGTCATTCTCAGCATTCATGTCTTCCTCCCAGGTCCGAGCGCCAAAGAAATAACCATGTAATTTCACATCATTAAAACTTTTCTTATTGCCATCCCTTTTCCTTGTGAGTCTTTTCAGATTGAAATCACATTACAACCACAAGCTTCAGTCTGTTTTATAGAGACTTTATGAAATAGACTAACACAATGTAGTGCAGCAAATTCAGTAAACTGAATCGGTATTTTGTAGAACCAACTTTTGACACAATTATAGTTCAAGGGTCTTTTTTATAAAACATTGCGTAGGATTTATACTAAAAATGTACGAATGCCCAAAAGCCAAAAATGGCATACACTTAAGAAAATCCAGACTTATAAAACCATGCGCACGCACCCCAGCAAGCAATGTCCCAGCAAGAAATCACAACTGCACCTCAATGTTTGAGTACAAGGTTCCGCCTCATGTTCTGCTCTCTAAAAGCCCACATTCAACCATGGATGGTCATTGCAAAGCACCTCATGAATGTCAATGTGTATTTAAATGAGCCAGCTGATCAATGTTATTTTAAGGTTAACAATGGGAACCACTGAGAAAACAGCAAGAAGACATAATTTTAGAGGCAGAAACTGAGGTGTTGGTGAGTAAGGTGGAGAGTCAAAAAAATATGTTTCGTAGTAACAGTGTATTGACTGGTCATATTAACAATGCCATCCAGCGCTGCAGGCATTACTGAGCTTAGTTCTTGCTGTGATATCCCAGACCTATGGATAATTTCACAGAATTATGTTTTTCCTAAAAGTGGCTTCAGGGTGTTATACCTGTCATACCTGTCGGGTAATTCGTGCTGGTAAGAGCCACTTGCCAGAGAGGTTAACACCTGTAATTGAGGCGATGGCATGGATCGGTTTCTCCATTACTGGACCCAGTTCAGCACAGCAATGCTCTAGGGAGTCTACATTTTCATATTAGCCAGGCATCATCATAGGCCATGAAATCTTGGTGATCCCTGAAAAACGCGTTCCATCCTAATTTTCCCCTTTGAAAGGTCTTCCAGCTGCAGTGAATGCAATCTCACTGCATGACGCTGCCACCACCATTATTTACAGAGGGGAAAGTTTTCTCTGGCAAACATAGTGTTTTACGTGTTGGCCAAAAGTTAAATCTTTTTCTGATCTGATCTTGGTATGTTCCTTACAAGGCAAATGGCAAACTGCAAACAGGACCTATTAGGGTTTTCTTTCTTTGGCTTTCTTCTTTCCACGGTCTCAAAATGAAAAATTTCAAGGCTATTAGTTAACATCTGAACAGATTCTCCTACCTGGGTTTAGCATCTCAGCAACTCCTCTAGAGTTATCTTAAGACTCTTGCCTGCTAATCTGATTAATACTTTTCTGGCTAGACCTGTTAGTTTAGGTGGATGGTCATTTTCTTGGTAGGATGGCAGTTATGTCATACTCTTTCTGTTTTTCAGATGATGGATTTAACAGTTCTTAGATGTTCAAATCTTGGGATAATGTTTTTTTTTTTTTTTTTACATAACCCTGCTTTAAAGGTCTTTTGAACTTCAACCCTGACCCTTCCGCTGTGTACTTTGGTCTTCATGAAGTTGTTTGTACATTAATCCTCGCTAATAAACCTTTGAGGCCATTCCCAAAACACTTGTATTTATACTAAAATTAAATTAAAATAAAACTAATTTAGACTAAATTGTAGTATATTTATTATTTAAGTGAACTTTATAGTGTGTTGGTTGCAATTTATTTTATTTAGAGATAAAAGTGTAAAAGGGGGTGAATGAACAAATTTACAAAACATATGTTTTAGGTTTTTATTTGTGAGATAGTTTAAAAACCATGCATATTTTCCTTCCACTTCACAACTGTGCACTAGTTTGAGCTGCTCTTTAATAAAAAAAATCCCAATACATTAAAGTTTGTGGTTGTTAATTGTCAAACTGCAAAAAAAGTTCAAGTGGTATAAATTATTTTGCAACACACTGTATTGTTAAAATAGGACACCTCACAACAGCTACTGTGGTTTTCTGACAAATTTAGACATTTGGTATTATTTTTAAGTAAGTACTACAGAAAAATAATAAAACTGAGGAAAATCTATCAAAAATAACCTCAAATATTTAGTTTGAGATGCTCCTGATTGTTGAAGTGAGAGTGAATACCATGGTTTAAAGGAGTGTTTTGATTATGAATATATTATTTAATATTAATACTTTAATAGTTTATTGAATAATAATCCGGTCTGTTAAGGCTTGTCCTGTGAATACCAGCCCAACAAGGCAGTGGTCGGGGACAACATTGAAAGGGATAACCCAATCTCTGGCATCATTGAACAGCAAAACTCTGTACACACACAGTACGAATTCACACAATCTCTTAAAATACAAGAATTTATTAACAAAAATAAGTCAAACATATTTCAATCAACAAAGTCTTTACTATGCTAAAACAACCCAACTAAACTACCAAGCAAAATGAAAGAATAAGGAAGACTAATGGGCTATGTACAATATAAACAACTGAATCAAACATGGTTGAAAACCATGACCAAAAGAGTTATGCAACTTTGTGTTTAATTAAGACCCATTTATCCAAAAGGTTTGGTTCTTATTCAAAATAATATTTCCTTAAATATTGTTTTAAAAAATAAAGGCAGCTAATTAAACACCATTCAGAATTAGTCACCCAGAAGGTTAGTTTTATTCAGCAAACCATTCTTTAAAATGTTATTTTATCAAAACAATGTTTTATCTGATCTTGCATTGTGAATGGTTGTCTGAAGTTAACTTAACTTCATTTCCAAATTCTTCAAGATAAGCCCTTGGTTCTCCAGCATAAATAACATTGCATGGTAATGTTGCATCACTCTTTTGGTCATGGTTTTCAACCATGGTTTGACGAGCTGTCTAAGGCCCTTAGAAAGGCCATTCTAAGGACATTCACAATCATCACAATATGCACAATTAAGGAAAAGGTGATGGTAATTAGTAACATCATATTAACAATAGCCAGAACTTAAAACCAGATTTATCATGAATCTAAAACTTAAGAAAAAAAAGAAGGTTTTAGAAGTCTATTTAGAGAGGTGAATATCTCCTTGCTTACTTCTTACAGAGAAGTGTATGACCTTTTGCTCGGTGCTTTGCTGACCATTTGATTTAAAAAGATGGGAGGTCATAGGAAGGACACAGTTTTTATTCTGCGAGAATACATTTCTTCGACATCGTTACCTTGAATAGAGAATGAAGTCGCCTCAAATAGTTGAATTAAAAGTGTTGAGGGAAATGTGCCAGCTTCAAAAAACACCCACATTTTGGCTGCCAAAGGTTAACACGTAACATTTTACCAATGGCGGCTGCAGCATCAAGGGACACTTAATGCCAATCTGTGAGGAGGCACAATGTGTTGCATATGATGTCGGTGACTGGGGAAATTGGACTTTTTATCTCTCTGTCTGTCTCTTGCTTGCCTTTCTCTTTCTCTCTTCTATGCCTTTTTCTCTTGCTCAGTAACTGCCAGGTTTCTGGTATCCCAGATACGTCCGGGTTTGTTAATTAGACTCGGAGAGAAAGAATATGTGACAGGGAGAGAGACTGTTCATCACAATGAAAATCTTCGGCCAGAAGTTTAAAAGAGTTGCCCATTTCTATAATGTATAGTATACTGAGTTTTGGAACAAAGTGCACAAAGAATAAAAAAGACACCATGTAAAAAAATCCTGTCTAATACTCTGATTAGCTGATATTAGCTAATATAAAAACTAAGGTTAACCCATGTATCGCATGTGAGTAAAAGGCCAGTACACTGTTTATCTAATCTGTTGCAGTAATGGCCTTTGTGGATTTCTTAGCAGTGATCTAATCAATCCCATAATCAATCACTGATTATTGTTCCACAACAGTCCAACTGTTAGGATTATTTACTGGTGGTGCATGACTAACTTTATAGATAGACATGAAAATCTTCTGTGCTTCTCGGGAGCAAGTAAAATATCCCACATCTACAAGAGTGCAACTTTCTCAGCCTCGCTTCACCAAATGGTACCCCCATATTGTACCTACATGTAACCTATGTTACTTAAATTGAGTGCCCGTTCAGCCATCAGTGGCAGTTGTTATAAAGGGAAGCGCTCCCAGAGTACGCCCTGTTCTGATGTCACATCCTCCTTGCGGTTGGCTGTGCATGGGTGGAATAAACAAATGACCGATTCAACACGAAATCCGATTAACACCTTATGTAAATCTTCCCATACTCATTGGTCTGTTTTTTTTGGACTCCCTGAACCTCTTTTGGAGTGGCGAGCTGGTAGGATTATTTACTTTTCCCTTTTGATTCGGGACTTTGGACACTGAGAGTCCTGTTTTTTCCCCCAAAAGGAACATAAATAAAAGAACATGGACAATAACTGAACTTTCATATATTTTTGGATAACCACGAACTGAACCTTTTTGAACTGAAAAGGATGCAAAAGTAAAAAAAACAATAGTATTCCATTTGAATGACTGGATACTTGTCTAATGTAATCTTGTCTTGACACACTTATCTGGTGTCGGTCTAATTATTTGTTTGTTGTAATTTAAGTTAAATATATATTTCTGAATCAGATGAGCAGCTTTCTTTGGTTGTCTTGTTCCATCCCAGGCTCCTATGACGAACTTAATTTTCTGTTGTCAGTTTTGTTAATATCTTTTGCAAACTGGTCCATACCAAAAAGTAACCCATACAAGCGTATTGTGGCAGTGTTACATTTGGCGAGCTAGCCAGGAGCCTGGTTTGGAATGAACAAGTGATAATTGATTTTGATTGCTCATTGCTCATTTGATGTGGTTGATGAACATTTTCTTTTGTCGGGTTCCATTATGGATTTTTTTGAAAAATCAGGGATAGACACACAGAAGTGTGTTACCATTTCTGGTGTAACCCATACAGAAAAAGATGAAGAAATTATAGATGTCTTAAAGCGATATGGATCTATTAAAAAAATAATCGCTGTTGATGATGTAGAGAGTCCGCTTAATAAAAACCCGATTATTGAGTATAATGAAAAATTACAGCAACAGATGTCTGCACTTTTGGCGCAGAAAGCTCGTAGCCTCTCTAACTCGGCTAACTGCAACAAACTACCACTTCAAGGAAGCAGCAGAGCGCAGACAACACGACCCAGACCGGGGTTTTGTTTTAAATGCGGAGAANGGAGCGGAAAGGTTATGTTTTAAGGGGATCGGGAAAAAAATGCTGAACTGTTTTTTCATTAAGCTGCACAGCTTTAGTTTCTATTAATTTTTTTATGTTAAAAAGTAAAATCTTTAAGACACGGAGTCTGGTTTTTGTTCATCAGTCTAAATGCCTGGCCTTAATTGTTATTTTAAAACCAGATGTTTTTCTATTTCACTTTTATTCAGTCTTATTGCAACATGATGGTGTGAAATGGTTCACCTGACACAAAATCAAGCTTCTTCAATTGCCATAACAGTCTCTAGACCTAAATATTATGAAAACCAGTGATCACACTGGAAACAAAGATGTCCGCTTTTCAATAGAGTTTATTTGCAACCACTCAATAGCAGCAGGAATAACAAATGTCCATTCCGAACCTATTCCCCAAAAGCAAGTGCCAAAAATCAACCTCATTCTAACTTGAATCTTAAACAAATACCAAATTGGTGGGTAAACACAATGAACAACATTCTCATATATTTTAGGGTCATAAAATGCATACATGCCCCACCAATAACTCAGAAGTCCTTATTGTTCTGTATGCTACAATACTATAGAAAACCTGTAGGGTGAGCTGTAGAAAAGAGAGCATAAAATACATTGTGCAAAGGGGAATGATCACTCTTCTCTGTATATTCCAATATCGCAAAATGTTATAGGATAACACTAAGTGCTGTTTTATTGGCAAAATGGGGATGTACAAAGTATTGACTGCAGGATTGCCAGTAACTGTGACAGCTGTGATTTCATTAAAAAGCATTTCTTTCCTACCATATTTTACTCACTGAATAAATTTGGTAAGAGTTAATTTTAGATTTTTTAAAACATTTCTGTGTAAGATGATGCTACTGCAATAGGAGATTTTATGGCTTTTGACCAGAACGTGCCAATAAATGCCACCAACACAGACAAAATGGAGCAGAAATCTTAGAAAACTGCTCCCACAATTTCTTGTGGAAACTCAGTGCTTCATTTGAACTCTTCGTCTGTCCTCACTAACCACAACAAAAACCTAAAGTGAAAACAAAATAAAGTAGGCATTCAGTGTAACATATTGGGTAACGCATAAAAAAAACAAATAGCCATGTAATCATCAGAAACAACTTCACATACGCAGTCAGTTAAAACTATTTCTGTGAGAGAGTTATGCCCATGCAGGCAGCACCTCAAGCTACAACTCTTGTAAGACCAGTGTTGAAACAATGGAGTGTAACACTGTTTTCAGTTTTTATTCAGCAAATAGATAAGATGACAAAAAAGCCCATCTTTGATCAGCAGTCAACAGCCTGAATGAAGAAATAGCAAAACTAAACATCAAAAAGCATTGATCTCAAGTCAAGTAGCAGGAAATAATTTTCACTGGCTTGTTTTTCAATACCACTGTGAGGTATTAAATCAACAACTTTGTGTTTTTTTGGAAAAAAAATAAACTCTCAGAAGTAAAGCCAATTGTGTCTGAATGTGGCAGAGCATTTTAAATTTACTGACCAGACCAAGAGAATCTTTCTGGTTCACAAGTGATGACATAGACAAAGACAGTGTGAGATTTAAAATATTTGCTATTTATATTTTTTCCTTCATGTATTTGTTGTACTTTTCTATTGTTTATATTGCAGTGATATCATATTATTATTATAGTGATATTATTCCACCATGCAAAAACAAAGCTTTTAAATGAATACTAGCTGTTCTCTTTGCCTTATTGCCTGAATCAAAGTTCAGTGATATCAAAACTTGTTTTCTGTTTTTTTGTTTGTCATAAATAATAGTTTGTGTCAGTCACTCATAAAGCATTTTGAGATGGATTTGATGTGTTTAATGTTGCTGACTGAACAAAGGTTGACAGACTGATGATACTCTTGCTCGATGACCGTACCAAAACATCTATCGGACAAAAGCCCAAGAGCTTAAAAAGGCATCAAACTGTCAGAGCTGCTTTTTCTCTACTTTCAAATGTCACATCAACCAGCCATAATCATGGTAGATGCTACAAATTGTTTCAGAAAGCTTTACTTTATTTAGGATTTCGGTCATGTTTATCATTTATTCTGGTAGTATATTTTATAAGAGACTGAAAAGCTTAAAAATGTGTTTATTCAAATAAAACCACTTCAGCAAATGCAAACAGGTCTCGTTTTTACTCACCCTCAAAATATTAAACACTGTCCTAGCATTTTGATTATGATCCTCCAGGTTTTATAAGAAAAGTTTGATTTTCAGGGAATCACTTTTCCAGCTCATAGTTGAGGTTTTGAACCAACCTAGCTTTATCACATCCTATAAACTCCATCCAACTTCAACTTTTACATCAAATCAAACTGCATCTACAACACACTGAAGCCAAGAGGCTAAAACGCCTACTCTGTTTCTTTTTGCATTGTCATTAGTAGTAAATTCTCATCAGCAGTGGTGTTGTACATCTATGAATGAAACCACCAAACACAAAAGCCTAGGAGGTGAAGGAGCACCTGTAGAGGGTGGGTGCAGGGTGGGTTGTGGGGTGTCTAGGGGAAGTGGGTGCTATAAAGAAATCCTATTGCATCCTACATTCTATTGGAGGGAAAAATATCCTATTGCAAACTGAAGTGGCAAGAAGCCCTTCTGGCAAATTGAAAAAATAACCTAAACATTCACTTTGAAGTTTTCATAAGCAAGAAGCCATCATGACACCTTCAAAGGCAATGATTTTCAGCCTTGAGGTTTAGGTTTTCCACTGGATGTATGGATCCTGTAAGTCTGTCGGAAGATACCCCCAAACGATGACCACAGACTTGCTGCAGAAAAGGGGCTTCTGACGCATTTATTGCCAAGGACCACCAAGGCAAGGTAAGCTGTTATTTTTTATTTCTGTAAACCATAAACATAGGAAGAACATGCAATGGTTCCAGATGGGATTTGAACCCTGGAATCTTCTTGCTGCAAGGCAGCAGGGCAAACAACTGTTCTATCATGCAGGCTGGTTATTATTATTGGTAACAAATATATAATGATGATAAAGATCACACCGGATTTCAAACGAACCACAAACATGATGTCAATGAAAAAGTAACAAAAAGGGTACATCTGAGAAATAGTGATATGAAACACAGAGAAATCTAAATCTTTGCCTTCCTTAACTTTGAAATAAGATCATCTAGATAAATATCACGGTCTTTAGATATGTGCTTGATTGGGATGGAATGGTATCGTCAGGATACAGAAACATCTTTAATTTAATGAAAAAAAAAAACATTTTTTAATACTAAGAACAAATTTTTTCCAGCCATTGCACCATGCACATGAATCATGAGAAAAAGAGGTCTGGATTATTAAAACATAGGATGTAAAAATGAACCACTTGGCTGTGGGCAGCACTCGACCTTCCAACATTACAAAAAGAAACTACACAGCCAAGGAAATTTTACTTGACTGGGCAGAGCTGGAGCTGATTTTCATTCAGATGATGTGGAGGGAACCAAAAACCAGGGTGATGGAGAAAGCCTTCCTACCACAAAGATCAAAGAGCTAAAGCCTCCTATTTCAACTACGCACACAATTCACACAAACATTCACACCAACACTCTCTACGAAAGCCAAAAACAAAAAAGAGATTTTTACATCAGTATAGATGCATATCCCTGGACAGTGTTATTTTATAAATTAGCCATTCATTGGAAAATGAAAGTGAACAGATTAGCCTCACATCCTGATCTCCATGCAAGCACATTCAGCCACAGATGACTAAAACGCACCTCATTAATCATGATGCAATGTCTTTGTGTTGAATCATGACAGTAACAGGCAGGAAGATTAGGAAGACTATTAAACTCCACAGAGGGAGTTTAATAGTCCAGGAAATTTTTGTGGTCCATCTACCACAGTTTTTTCTAAAGCTGTTGCCACATGTTTTCATGTATTTTGTAGGTTGGCATGTATCTATTTAGATGGTTACTAAATTTGAAATAAATTAAACATTTTTTTATAGTAATTCCTGTCACATCTATGAAACATGTGTGTGTTGCTTTTGATGTGGCGCCTGTTTCATATAGTGTGTCCGCATCTGTAGAGGTCAGGACATGGTACATAACTTTGCTATGATGTTGTAGTCTCTTTTTTTACTCTCTGGTAATCGCCTAACCATACAGAGATGGAAGTTCACTGCTGTTTATGCAGTCTATGAGTGCCACCGAGAGGTCAAATAATTTTTAGTTCAATTAAAAGGAAGTTCAGACTGTCATCAGTTGAAAGCGCTCCAAGCACTCGGGATGTAGAGGTGAATAAATCTTCATCAGTGCAGACAAATTGTCTGCATAGCGTAGCATGTAAAAAAGTGATGTTAATATCTGGTCATTGTAGTAACATTTGGTTCGAACTTGCATAAACTCAGTCACAATGGTTTATGTGCGTATCAATTATGCAACACCTATGCCATGAAATTTTTGAACATGTAGAAATATTTGTTGCATCATAGGTTATCCGGCGCTAAAACATCACATGCTACACTATCAGTTTGGTAGGAAGGGTAATTTGCCCAAAGTGGTATATCTTCCTTTTTAATTGAAATTTAAAGCAGGCATGCAGTAGTGTGATGGGGTAAAAATCTTTAAATTATTTAGGAATTTCAGACCATCATCCAGCAAGAAGAATGACTATTTCTGCGTATTTAGCACTTGGCTTCATGATTAACTAAAAGTGTTTAACAGATTAACCTAATTTTTTTGTTAATTAGTTATTGGTTACTGTATATTAGCATGAATTGCTGAAGGATTAGAATTGATAATGAAAAGAATCAATAGTCATATCAAATTTTAAGATAAATATTCCTGTCACATTTTAAAAATGTAACCTGTGTGTTAAATGTGATTTAGATTAAATGGTTAGGATTTTCTTCCCCCTGGAGAGCGGTAAAAGTGAATAGGACCCAATTCTCTATATTTTGACCTTCATTTAGGTAGAACTGAACAACCAAAAGCAGCCAACAGATTCACAACTACATTCTTCTGCTCTCAGGACAAGAGTAGAGAATGTAATGATGAAATATTGAGCAGAATGAGAGTTTAAATTAGAGGTGCTTCCTATCTCTTAAAACTGCAAAGTGCTTGTGTAGCACTGATTTGAAAATGTTATGGTAATGCATGTTAGAGAGCCTCTCACATTTAAAAACCAACTAAAATTTCAGTTGGCCACACAGGTCCTACTACTTAAAGCCTTCTATTAAATGTATAAGAACTATGACTTTGACTTTTGTGCAGAATATTTTATATGTGTTTCAGATTCAATGTTGTTTCAAATTGTAAAATCCAGTAAAGACATTAAACAGAACTCTATAAATCCGTTTTAAGCATGGCAATGCCAGACAAAGGCTTTGTCACTGATTTCTAAATGTATTTTATTTTATGTTATTGAACCAGAAGTATCCAGTGTTTTGTAAAAGTATCTGAACTCCTTGATTGTTTTCACATTTTTATTTTTATTTTATTTTCATTTAACCAGGTAGGTCAGTTCAGAACTAATTCTCATTTACAATGACAACCTAGCCAAGAGGCAGCATGTATCACGTTACAGCCACAAACATCAATGTATTATACAGGGCTTTAATGACATCGAGAGCCTAATCTTTAAGTGGAAGGAAAAGGATACATGAGTTACAATGTTTTACACATATAAACCTTAAAAGTGTGGTGGGCATTTATGTTCAGCTCATCTGAGTCATTACTTCTTTAAACCACCTATCACTTTAATTAAAGTGTGTCAACAAGTCTTACAAAAGATTCTCAATTAGATTTAGGTCTTGACTTTGATTGGACCATTTCAATGAATGATCAAGCTTTGATCTAAATGATTCTGTACTAGCTCTGGCTGTATGTTTAGTTTTGTGGTCCTGCTGGAATCACCACCCTAGTCTCAAGTCTTTTGCAGCCTCTAACCTCTGCCCGTAATTTCCAACCAGCTTACCTGTCCCTGCAGAAAGAAAGCATCATTACAGAATGATGCTGCAACTACCATGTTGCACTTTAAGGATGGTGTTTTGAGGGTCTTCAGTGCAGTTCGAGTTTTCCACCACATATAGTGTTTTGCATGTAGGTCAAAATAACAAAGGCTTGTTCTCGTCTTAACATAACACCTTCTTCCGCATGTTTCCTTTATCCCCTACATGGCTTGTGGCAAAGTGCAAAGAGGACTTCTAACAACCTTCTTTAGACCAATGTTTTCTTCTTGCCACTGTTTCACAAAGGCTAGATTTGTGGAGTGCAGGGCCATTAGTTGTCCTGTCTACAAATCCTCCCAGCTGAACTGTGTATCTCTGCAGCCCCTCCAGAGTAACCACATGCATCTTGGCTGATTAATGCTCTACTTGCTGGTCTGATTAGGTGAACGGTCATGTCTTAGTAGTTTTTTTTAGCTATTTTCTATTCATACATCCATTGGGGAAGAGGCAGGGTACACCCTGAATAGGTCGTCAGTGCATCGCATGGCATATTTTCCTTCTACTTCAGAATTATTTATCACTTTGTGTTGGTCTATCACACAAAAGCCCAATTGAATATATTGAAGAGATATGAATACTTTTGCTAGGCACTGTGTGTTTCTAGTCCAATGAGACTTTGGCATGCATGTGACAAGCCCTGACAGAAGTAATCTATTTCTTAAAAAACAGTATAAAAACCGATTTTAAATGAAAAAATGCAAAATATGTAAACCAACTCTACAACTTTAGGTGAGATGTGACCAATAAAAGTCTGCAAAAAGGAATAAAAATGCTATTGCTCTTAGTCAATATTGTCAATTGCTTTGATGCTCTCAAAAATATTTATTTTTCTAAAATAAACTCCTGTAATACAGTCAGATCCATGACAAATTCGTAAACTTGGCCCATATTTGTTTATTTTAATTAATGCTGGGAGACGTTCTGATAACAGACAAAAGCCTCAAAGGATGCACAGCTTAATTAATAAAGAAATCCCCTTTTATGTGAAGCAATGAATTTTAGGGATGATTTCTTTTAGCACATAATAGAGACCAGAAGGCAAAAATAGACAGAATCTTCGGTTTTATAATTCCTGTGTATGCCCGAATTAAATAATTTCTGCCTTTCTGTTAATAAAAAGAAACAAACAGATAAATTAACTAATGCTAGAAGTGGAGCACTGCCAGACAAGTGCCCATCATCACATGCATAAAACATACAAACCAAACCAAGACCTCTGCTATCAGGGGCAGACAAAGCTTCCACAGCCTCAGGCTAAACAGCAGCTGACCACCACATCACCCAACAAAATCACCCACAGTGATTCTATGTTAGAGGAAAAAACATAATGAAAATCAGAGAAGCACAGAGGAAAGACAAGGATGAGGCAAATTTGTCTCAGAGAGACATTGATACGACAAGAGACTGCAGGGCGGAGATCTCGAGTGTGGGTTTGTGTCATGCAAACCCCAGGTGGCGCTTGTTGTCCTGGATAAAAGTATCATCGGGCAGGAAGAAGAAGAGAAGCCAATAAGAAGAGAGGGAGTTTGGAAGAAGTCAGAAACAGAAAAGCAGGAGTAAGGATTAGGGAGAAATAATATGTAACGGCTTTGGAGATAAATTTGCTAAATTCATAAATAAAGAAGAGAAGGAAGAGAGTGGTTTGATGTGCTAAAATGGTTTCTCGTTTGAGAGAGCACAATCAGTTTCATTTGGCAAATGATGCCTTGATCTTTTGGTTGCCTCTCTGTACGAGTAACAGTTTCTAATGAGCACAACAGCAAGAAACAGCTCTACAAGATACATCCCCCACACACACCCACACACAAAACTCAACCCTCACGGGGGCTGTTGTCGATAACAGCTTGTACTCTACACCTGATGCCTCTGTAGGGATGGTTGTCTTCATGCTGAAGCAGCAGGAAAGAACATCCACGGAGATAGTTTATGATGCCTTTCTAACTGCTGACTTAGGGAAGGCTTCACTGTTCCAGATCTTGACCTGGCTATTGCTTTGGAAATCCCAACTCTGACCTCACATCAGCACTTAAAACTGATGTCACCCTGTTGAGCCATTGAAACGTTAGAAGAGGTGCCAGCAGCCAGATCTGGGGCAACATTGCCCCCTAATGGTTAAAATGGGTACATCTGGCAGAGATGACGTAAGGCTATAGTGTGTAAAGTGTGTTTATGGTAAAGATTCAGGAATTAAGCAAAACATTTACTTTGTAGTTTTTTTCCTTAAAGAATTACAACAATCAACACCTAAGGTAAAAGCAAATCAATTTGCCTTTAACTAATAATTAAACTCAACAGTCATGCAACAAATTCTCATTTTAGGTCTTTTTTTTTGTACTGTACTTTTTTTGTAACTGTAGGGTCAAAGTAGGCTGCAGTGATACTGAATTTAATCTGAAATAGCCTCAATTAAAACAGAATTGCTGGAAAAGACTAAGGTTTTTGTCTTGTCAAAGGTTAATACCTCATGTTAGATTCCAAAATACTCTATATTGCCAAAAGTAATGGGTCACGCCACCAAATCATTTCTATGGCTGCAGGTGTTAAAGTTTGGTGAGGGGAAACCTGACTGGCCTGCACAGAGTCCCGACCCAAACTTCTTGAACACCTTTGGGATGAACTAGAGAGGAGGCTGCAATTCTGGTTTTCTCATATAACTATGAACATACTCCAAACATCTTGTGGAAAATGTATACAGAATAGCTAAAGTTATGATTGCTGGCAACGGTGGGTCCATCATTGGACCTTATAGATTAAGAATAGGATGTCATCAAACTTCATGTACATGCCAAAATAGACAGAGAAATACTTTTGGCAATATAGTGTATGTTTTATGCATAAAAAACAGCAGAGTTTTAGAAATATGTAAATATTGTCTCTACTTTAAAAGGAAAAGAGAAGAAGCAGAAGCATGTCAGTTAGATTAGTGGCACCACCAAAAGGGGGGCAAGCTCTGATGAGCTGTAACATTTTTATCAATAGGTTTTTCTGTTTTGTTCTCCATAGTCCCCTTTTTGAATGTTTGTAATTCACTCCTGGTCCTGCCCCCATATGGCACCAGGCTCACATACTGTATTTAGGTGAAAAATGTGGAGAGTTACAGTACTTTAAAAGCATGGACACACAATTCTGCATGTTAAAAAACATGTTCTAATATATTAAATATGCAGATTTCTGGCATTAATGTACTTAAAAAGATGAGTTTTTTTTTTTTAATCCTTGGGAGGATCATTTTTATTTTGGTATGTCACCCCAAGATCATTAGGCAAGGCAGGTTTTCAGCAACATGGCATTTGAAAGTGCTTTACATGTTGAAAACATGAAAATAAAACACAAAACAAGTACAATGCAGTAGCATAATAAAGGAAAAGTTGGACTACAGACTGAAATTAATGATATATCAGTAAATAGTTTAAATCAAACAGTCCACAGCAAATCTTAAGTGAGGTTTTATCCTTGATTTAAAAGAACTGAGGGACTCAGTATTTTTACAGTTTTTCTGGAAGTTTTTGGTTCTAATTCTGGTGATACAGACAAGACTTGAACCAGACGTTCTGAGTGGTCTGGAAGGTTTATACAAAAACAAATATTTAATGTACTTTGGTGCTAAGCCATTCAGTGATGTGTAAACTAACAGAAAGATTTTAAAGTCTATTCTCTGAGATACAGGGAGCCAGTATAATGACTTCAGAACCGGGGTGATGTGCTCTACTTTCTTAGTTTTAGTGAGGCACGCAGGCAGCTGAAGTCTGGATCAGCTGCAGGTGGCTGATCGATTTTTTAGGCAGATCTGTGAAGACACTCTTGCAGTAATCAATTTGAGTAAAGATAAATACATGGCTAAGTTTGTCATGATCCTGATGGTACATTAGACCTTTAATCCTGGAAATTTTTTTCAGGTGATTGAAGGCCAACTTAGTGTCTTTATGTGCCTCTGAAGGTTCAGGTCTGAGTCCATCACTACACCCTGATTTTGGGCCTGATCTGTGGTTTTTAGCTGTAATAGCTGAAACTGTGTGCTTACTCTTGATCGCTCCTTTGCTATTAGTGCACCCTTTAAGCTCCTGCTACAATAATTAGCTCCTACAATAATTAGGGAAATATCATCCCTATATTATTTTTACTGGCTACCAAAAATAACCTAACCACCTCCTTCAACCATAGTTTAGAGGTTGGGTGGATGATTGCATACTATGCTTGCACAAAATTGGAAAAACATGACATTGCAATATCATTATTGCAATTATTGCAATGGAAAATCAATTTGAGATTAAAATGTTCTTCACCTTTGTGATGGCGATATGAGACACATTGAAATTCTGGTGAAAGTTAAAATTCAATATATTGTGCAGGACCTTGAACTTTATCACATTTTGTCAGGTTACAGCCACAAACATCAGTGTTTGTTGATATTTTAATGTGCTAGACCAACACTAAGTAGTGCCAAATTAACAGGTGAGGGGGAAAAGAAAATGCTGAACAGGTTGTGTGCATTTGTATTTAGAATCACCTTTTGCTGCAACTACAGCCGCAAGTGTTTGGGGGTATATCTCCACCAGCGCTACACATCTAGAGGTTGAAATCTTTGCCCATTCTTTTTTGCAAACTTAAGCTCAGTCAGATTGGTCTTGATGCCATTGGTTCACAAATTATCTGTATCAAGCCTCTGAGGGCTTTACAAAACAACTATTTTGTTATCTCACTCCTCTCATCCCATCCATCCTCCTCCTTGTATTATGGTGACCTTTATCCCATTCACAGTTCTCATCCCTCTTTATAATCCTTTTTAATTCCCTCATCCTTCTTACTTTTCTTTAGGACCTTTTTAATTTCACTTACCCTCGTCATTTCTCTTTATGAGCCTTTTTTATCTTACTAATCCCCATCAAAACAGTTTATACTTTATTTTATACCATTATCCTACTCATCCCTCTTTATAATCCCTTTTTATTCCATCTTCCTCTTTTTTATGGTCCATTTTCTCCTCTATTTATGCCCCCTTTCATCCCACTCATCCTCCTCTTACCTTCTTTCTGAGTCATTTATCTAATTTAAATTCAATTGTTGTCATTTAAAATATGCTTTAACCTCAGAAGAGGTATTCAAACTGAAAATCTATGCTGTCAAACAGTCTAATATATGACATTCAAATTTCTTTTAACAACAGCAAGTCATTCATTACTGTGTCCTCACTCATTCTCAGCATTATCCATTTCATTTATTACTTTAGTAATCAAATTAATTACTATTCCCACTTCTCATTTCCCAAAGTTACCATCTGGGAAGTTCTAGGTCATTCAGCTACTAAGACAGAAACCCAACTCTGAGTCTACGATATAGTGTTTAACAGATTTTTCATTTGGTTGTAGTCTTTGTTTTTCATGCTTTGTTGACTGCTCCTCTCTAACCCTCTTCCAACATGTTACTGCTGTGCTGCCTGCAGTGTCTCTGGTCAAAGATCTTCACTCTCCATTCTTCATAGCTCATCTCAGCTGCATTTCTTTTTGCACAGCTGAGCTCTGATTTTAATGATGATGTCCTCAAGTAAAATTCAGGCTCTAGTAGCTCTGATTCCCCACATTCCTCTTGATAAAATTTCACTTCCAACCATCCCTCCTTTATATTCACGCAAGGAGCATAAATATAGCCCAAACCCAGACCAAATCGTCTCGATAAAGCTAACACCTACCCTTACAATGTATGCTCTTATAATTTTAACCAATTATCAGACTTTTACATTTCATCACAATAAGATTACGACATTCCACGAAACCCTCAATTTACTCCATTTTCCTATTTTCTTTCTTTCACAGAAGCTGCCAGGTGGGAGACTGCCTCTGCAAGAGTTAACAAATTACATATTTGCCCTTTGAGGATCCATCTGCTTTTGTGAATAAATAACATTTTTATATCCGCTGAGTCTGGGTGGCATTTCAGGTTCAGGGAAGAAGCCAATCAGGACAGGATTAATGAAATGGTTCAATGCCTCAGGGTGAATCAAGGAATGCACGTTTAAAAGAATAACAGGAATAGAGAAATAGGCTTTTTTATCCCCAAAATATTTGTGTTGGAAGGTATGCTGTGGAGGTGAATCCTGGCCAACTGGACTACGTAATAAACCTTTTACAATAACAATTAGGTGTCCCTAAAACAACTGATTTATTGCAAGTGAATGCAAAATGTCCCAGAACCTTCCTGTGACTTTAAAAACAGAACTTATTATTTTGATCTGTAAATATTTCCTGCCATAATAAATTGTCTGCTCTTCATTTTCCTTCATGTTTTATGGCAATCAAACACATTATGTGGTGACCTTTACTTTAATATACTGAACAAAGGTCTAAGACAATTAAAAAAATAAGAATTACCAATTTCTTTATTTCACTTCATATTAATAACTTAATTTACTGAAGTCAGACATAAAATGAGAGATGCAAAGTCAAAGACATCGCCTTTGGGGAAAATGCATGCTGGCTTTTGTGTCTACTGAATTTTATTATCTTTAAACCAATACATACCCAGACCCATTTACCCTTACAAAACAAAACCTCAGGTTTATAGCACAGATCAAATGAACCTCATAAGTCACATTTCTGTAGTACTCGTACTCGTCGTCTTCCGCTTATCCGGGACCGGGTCGCGGGGGCACCAGACTAACCAGAGACACCCAGACGTCCCTCTCCCCAGACACCTCCTCCAGCGTTCCAAGGCGTTCCCAGGCCAGCCGAGAGACATAGTCCCTCCAGCGTGTCCTGGGCCGTCCCCTGGGCCTCCTCCCGGTGGGAGGTGCCTGGAACACCTCCCGAGGAAGGCGTCCAGGAGGCATCCGATATAGATGCCCGAGCCACCTCAACTGGCTTCTCTCGATGTTGAGGAGCAGCGGCTCTACTCCGAGGCCCTCCCGGATGGCCGAGCTCCTCACCCTATCTCTAAGGGAGTGCCCGGCCACCCTACAGAGGAAGCTCATTTCAGCCGCTTGTATCCGGGATCTTGGTCTTTCGGTCATGACCCAAAGTTCATGGCCATAGGTGAGGGTAGGAACGTAGACCGACCGGTAAATCGAGAGCTTCGCTTTTCGGCTCAGCTCTCTCTTCACCACAATGGACCGGCACAGTGCCCCCATTACTGCGGCAGCCGCACCGATCCGTCTGTCGATCTCCCGCTCCATTCTTCCCTCACTCGTGAACAAGACCCCGAGATACTTGAACTCCTCCACTTGAGGCAGGAACTCTCCTCCAACCTGAAGAGGACAAGCCACCCTTTTCCGGTCAAGTACCATGGCCTCTGACTTGGAGGAGCTGATCTTCATCCCAGCCGCTTCACACTCGGCTGCGAACCGCCCCAGCGCATGCTGTAGGTCTTGGCTAGAGGGGGCCAGCAAGACCACGTCATCTGCAAAAAGAAGAGACGAAATCCACTGGTCCCCAAACCAGACCCCCTCCGGCCCTTGTCTGCGTCTAGAACTCTAAAAGTTAGGTTGGGCAAACTCCCATGAACCCTCGAGTACCCTGTAGAGGGTATAGAGCTGGTCCAGTGTTCCACGGCCGGGACGAAAACCACACTGCTCCTCCTGAAGCCGAGGTTCGACTATCGGCCAGACTCTCCTCTCCAATACCCGGCGTAGGCCTTACCAGGGAGGCTGAGGAGTGTGATCCCCCTGTAGTTGGAACACACCCTCCGGTCACCCTTCTTATGAAGGGGGACCACTACCCCAGTCTGCCAGTCCAGAGGCACTGTCCCGACCGCCATGCAATGTTAAAGAGGCGTGTCAACCATGACAGCCCTACAACATCCAGAGATTTGAGGTACTCAGGGCGGATCTCATCCACCCCCGAAGCCTTGCCACCGCGGAGCTTTTTAACTACCTCGGTGACTTCGGCCTGGGTGATGAAAGAGTCCAACCCCGAGTCCCCAGCCTCTGTTTCCACCAGGGAATGCGTGATAGCAGGATTGAGGAGATCCTCGAAGTACTCCTTCCACCGCCCAATAATGTCCTCAGTCGAGGTCAGCAGCCTCCCACCCCCACTATAAACAGTGTTGGCAAAGCACTCCTTCCCCCTCCTGAGGCACCGGACGGTTTGCCAGAATCGCTTTGAGGCCAACCGGTAGTCCTTCTCCATGGCCTCACCGAACTCCTCCCAGGCCCGAGATTTTGCCTCTGCCACAGCCCGGGCCGTAGCACGCTTGGCCTTACAGTACCCGTCAGCCGCCTCAGGACTCCCACAAGCCAACCACAGCCGATAGGACTCCTTCTTCAGCTTGACAGCATCCCTTACTGCCGGTGTCCACCACTGGGTTCTGGGATTGCCGCCACGACAGGCACCGCAGACCTTACGGCAGCAGCTACGGGCAGCAGCATCGACAATAGATGTGGAGAACATGGTCCACTCGGACTCTATGTCTCCAACATCCCCAGGAATCTGGTCAAAGCTCTCCCTGAGGTGGGAGTTGAATACATCCCTGGCCGAGGGCTCCGCCAGACGTTCCCACCAGACCCTCACTATGCCCTTGGCCTGCCAAGTCTGTCCGGCTTTCTCCTCCTCCAGCGGATCCAGCTCACCACCAGGTGGTCATCAGTGGACAGCTCAGCCCCTCTCTTCACCCGAGTGTCCAAAACATGAGGCCGAAGGTTTGATGATACGACAACAAAGTCGATCATTGACCTCCTGCCTAGGGTGTCCTGGTGCCAAGTGCACTGATGGACACCCTTATGTTTGAACATGGTGTTCATTATGAACAACCCGTGACTAGCACAGAAGTCCAATAACAAAGCACCACTCTGATTCAGATCGGGGAGGTCATTCCTCCTGATCACGCCTCTCTATGTCTCCAACATCCCCCGGAATCTGGTCAAAGCTCTCCCGGAGGTGGGAGTTGAATACATCCCTGGCCGAGGGCTCCGCCAGACGTTCCCACCAGACCCTCACTATGCACTTGGGCCTGCCAAGTCTGTCCGGCTTTCTCCTCCTCCAGCGGATCCAACTCACCACCAGGTGGGGATCAGTGGACAGCTCAGCCCCTCTCTTCACCCGAGTGTCCAAAACATGCGGCCGAAGGTCTGATGATACGACAACAAAGTCGATCATTGACCGCCTGCCTAGGGTGTCCTGGTGCCAAGTGCACTGGTGGACACCCTTATGTTTGAACATGGTGTTCATTATGGACAATCCATGACTAGCACAGAAGTCCAATAACAAAGCACCACTCAGATTCATATCGGGGAGAACATTCCTCCCGATCACGCCTCTCCATGTGTCACTGTCGTTTCTCACATGGGCGTTGAAGTCCCCCAGCAGAATAATGGAGTCCCCGGGAGGGGCACTATCCAGCACCCCCGACAGGGACACCAAGAAGGCCGGGTACTCCGCGCTACCGCTCGGCCCGTTGGCCGAAACGACAGTCAGAGACCTATCCCCAACACAAAGGCGCAGGGATGCGACCCTCTCATCCACTGGGGTAAACCCCAGCACGAGACGGCTGAGCTGGGGGGCAACAAGCAAACCCACACCAGCCCGCCGCCTCTCCCTGTGGGCCACTCCAGAGTAGAAGAGAGTCCAGCCCCTCTCAAGGAGATGGGTTCCAGAGCCTACGCTGTGCATGGAGGTAAGCCCAACTATTTCTAGTCGATATCTCTCGACCTCCCGCACAAGCTCAGGCTCCTTCCCCCCCAGCGAGGTGACATTCCACGTCCCTAGAGCCAGGCTAAGCATCCGGGGATTGGGCCGCCGAGGTCTCCGCCTTCGTCCCCCACCCAATCCTCTTTGCACCGGTCCCTCACGGTTCCCCCTGCAGGTGGTGGGCCCACTGGGGGATGGCCTCGCGTCTCTCGTTCGGGCTTTTCTGTAGTAAAATGTTCAATTGCCCCACCTGCTGTCAAGGTTCTGTAACGTGATACATTTATTACATTGGGTGTGTTTAATAAATAAATTTAGTACTTAAAAATAAATCAGCCTGGAAAATGATTTGATAATTTCCATATATCAGTAAAATATTGTTGTAAATGATCCCAATTAAAATAAATTGCGAAATAATGTGTACATAAAAAAACTTCTCATACAGGTACCTTTAATTTACGATGAAAACATGTATCCAATGTAATAAAACACAGAAAAGATTAAGTACCATCTGATAGGCTTACAGTATTTTAATTTAGATCAAAACATTTATCAACTGAGATTAAACATTAGTTATAATATATCCTTTCAATGGTCAAATCTGTTAAACTGTAAAATGATCTCATCCCTCTGAAATGTAATAACTAAAGTATGTCACATTGGATTTTCCCCGCTGAGTTACCACAGCATATGCAAACAACTGGTTGGAATGGTGACATAAAACTCATTACTTCTGGGTTCTCTGTCTGTTTCTCAACAGAGGATTTAACAGCAGCTTCCAAGTTCTTCTCTTTTTATTAATGGCTACCAGCGAACACCACTGACAGTAAGCCACAAACTGCAACTTTAACAATAATCTATATAGTCCCCTATGAAAGAGTGCGTTTGATTCATTGATCATTGACTACAGACTATCCATCTATCCATTGTTTCTACCTGCTTGTCCTTTCAGGGTCATGGGGAGCTGGTGCCTATCTCCAACGGTGATTGGGGGAGACGTGGGTACATCCTGGACAGGTCGTCACTACATCACAGGGCAACACAGAGACACACAGGACAAACAATCACACACACAGACTCATACCTAAGGACAATTTAAAGTAACCAAATAACCTAATATTCATGTTTTTGGACTGTATGAGAAAGCTTATGGAGTAAAAACAGCTGATTACAACCTGTTTATGTTTGCTGTGGTATCCGATCAATGACCACACAGATGTCTCTCAAAATGAACTCTGTGCTAAATGATTTTGGGTTGTTGCAGGACAAACAAAACCTCCTCTTATCTCATATTATTGTCATTACAAAGACAGCCCTTAAAAAAGCACTTTCCACTTGAGTCATTTAGACATTTCATATGACCTAGTTTTAACACATTTTGACTTCTTTCTCTAGCCATAAATGCATGTTTATATTGACAGCGGGATTTTTACATTATTAATTTTAAACTTAGGCTTTAAGATTATGATATAAATTTATAACCTGCAGCAATTCTATGTTTTAGGCAAACTAGACAGCACCCAATGTGAGATTGTTAATTTCAGTCAAAAATAGCTTGAACAGACCCTTGCTATGGGTTATTAAGGGATGTAATTTACAATAAAGCTAAATAAGTAAATTTTCTGATCATTTAAATTGTGTTACATGTGTCACTGAGGATAAGCAGTACCATTCTACCTCAGCTAGAGTAGGGTAATTATAATGGTCCCATTTAATACATTTTAAAGATGACCACAGCATGTTCGCTAATTTGCCCACTTGATGAACACAGTAATAAGAGCATTTCTTTGTAAGACAGGATCAACTGTTTGTTCTTTTCTTTCCTGTGTTTCATTTAATTTTGCACCATTATGTTTAGCGCTTGTTTGATGTCTGCTGGAATTGGAAAAAAAAGGAAAACCATTCATCTTCCCACCTCCCTTTCATCCATGTACAAATGTGGCCGCAAAATAATTTCTTTCAGAGAAATTTAGGCTATTAATAATACATTTGATTCAAACAGCAGTTACAATGTTTTTTGTTTAAGAATCTAATACAATCCGGTGGAGCTTTAAAATATGGACATTTGGATCCATCGTTTCCTTCTTTAAGTCTTCAAGTGTTAGATAGTAGAGTTAGAATGTTTCCAAAGACTTCACTGATCCTTGTTGCAATGTCAACGCAAAGGACACAGTCACTGTCAACAGTTCCTTCAGGAGGATTCCAATGCTGTAGACATTTGATATGTCTGGGTCTTCATCCTGCGCTTCATCTCTCTTATCATCTGACATACAGCCAGAGGGTAACAGCAATACACTGCAGTCCAGTCCTCACACACACTTCCCTGTGGGTAAACATGCAGGACAGCAAGAAGACATACAGCACATGCAAACAAGTAGAGGAAGCACACATACAAACAAAATTAGGCAGCAGAAACAGATACAGAACAGGTTTGTAAGTAGGACACAAAAAAATTAACACAGATGTTCTAATGCATCTTACTTTGGACATAATAATATTGAATATAAAATAGAATACATTTTTGAAAATAGCACAAACTTCTATTTTACTGTGTATAAGGGTAGGTTTTGGTTTGTTTAGACGAAACAAACACAGAACTATGTATGCCCTCACCTGTATCTTGTAGCGCTCCCTGATTCCAACCCGGATGGCAAAAGTGGATCCCGGTAGGAGAGGCATGCACAGACACTCCCCAAACTGGTGGGCTAAACTCAGGTCTAAATAGCATGGCACCAGTGCCCCAAGAATACCTGTAAGCACATAAGAAGCAAAACCAGTTTGTATTTATGAGTTTTTTGTGTGTTTTATTTACTTGAGATATATATCACTCATCTTGAAAGGTTTGTGAGACCCAAGAACTAATTAAGGATGAGAAATATATGCTTTATTGACACTTTTTGAGTCATTTGTAGAAAAAAATATTTGAAAATGTTATTAAATACCAGATTAAAATTAATTTAATCCTCCACATTTATGAAAATCAAAATTGATGTTTTGGATTGTTTTTCTCTTTTGTAAAAGTTTTTATTGGTTTTGGTTAGTATTAAACTTTCATTGCTGGTGATTAGATAGATGGAACAGGATTCAGAGTTGTGCAAACCTGAACAGAGTGTAGCATAAAAATGAATAAAGGAATTTATGTATAATTCACAGATCATTAGACTAGTTCTAAGACTTAAATTATCAAAGCGAAACCTTTAGGAACATGTATCAGTCAAATCGTATATTTCAAACAGGACTTGGATGCAGTAACCCATTATTCTGCGCTGTTTTGAAAGAGGTATGTCAATAATAGTGTTGTGAAAATTTTAACAAAACCACTAAACGTTTGTAAAGAACAAATGACAAAGGTTAGTAAAGGTTTCGTAGGATCAGTCACCTGCATCATATTTAAAGAAACAAAATGTGTATATAGCCCAAATTCAAAAGTGCAGGTGTCACTACAATCTGGCAGTTCACAAGGAGTAATTTTATAGCAGCCATAAGGTATTTTTTCTTTTTGTGGTCTACACGTTTTTAATGCCTCGTAATCACCTGAAATTTCTTGATACGGACGACCATGCACGCCATTCACACCTAAGGGGAATTTAGCGACACCAATTAAACTAACAGTCATGTTTTGCACTGTGGGAGGAAGCCGGAGTACCCGGAGAGAACCCATGTATGCATAGGAAGAACATGCAAACTCGTACTCGTCGTCTTCCGCTTCATCCCGGACCGGGTCGCGGGGGCAGCAGACTCAGTAGAGACATCCAGATGTCTCTCTCCCCAGACAATTCCTCCAGCTCCTCCGGGGGGAGCCCAAGGTGTTCCCAGGCCAGCCGAGTGACATAGTCCCTTCAGAGTGTCCTGGGCCATCCCCTGGGCCTCCTCCCGGTAGGACATGCCTGGAACAGCTCTCGAGGGAGGCGTCCAGGAGGCATCCGGTATAGATGCCCGAGCCACCTCAACTAGCTCCTCTCAATTTGGAGGAGCAGCGGCTCTACTCCTAGCTCCATGCAAACTGTTTGCAGAAAGACCCCAGGCTGGGCGTCAAACCCAAGACCTTCTCGCTGCAAGGCAACAGTGCTACCAACTGTGCCACCGTCCAGTTTCAGAGGAAAAACAAAAGAGCTGAAAATTAAGAAGGTTATGATTTCATCAATCAAAACACATAGATGCAAATTTGCTCATTGGTAGCTAGCTTAAAGCTAGATTCGCAAGAAAAGCTTTTACCAATTTAGTATTTTAAACCAATATAATGCATACGCTTTTGTTAACATCAACCATGAATTAAAAATGTGCTTTTGTGTGGTTGCATGTTTACATGTTTTCTTGTCTCCACAGACATTAAGAAGGCCAGTGCTCCAGTTTCCCCCCATTTGTGTGATGGTGGTAATTGTGGTTGTAGCAATGCCAGGACCAGGCTGAGTCACCACTGGATTCATCATCACAGGGACTTCGTTTGACCTCTGGGTATTATCGTTTTTGGTGCTGAAGCCTTCTGCTGTCTCATCTTGACAGATTAATGGCAAAGCATTTGTGATTGACAGTTCTGGTCTGAAAAAAAACACAAAACACAGCTTTAAATATTCATTGATGCATAAACAACTAAATCAGGTAGACTACTTGATAAGATAAAATGGTTGCGTTTAATTGCATTGAGTTGAGTTCTGACAACAGAATGAAGAGGTCTGGCACAATAAAAAACACTCACTGGTCAGTAATTGTTGTGTCCTCCATGACTTGGTTCTACCAGCAGTTCCTTTAGACGGGTGACACAAGTAGGAGAGACGAGAGTGGAGCCAGGAGTCAGCAGGACAGAGGAGCCGAAGTGACACTCTCCCAGCGAGAGACTGTGTCGGAGCAGATAAACCAGCAGTCAGATGGCTCAGCCAGAAGCTGCGTGACTAAGATAAGTCTTGCTGTCTTCAGTCTGAGACTTTGGTGCGCATCCTGCTAATACAGCAAACAAAGAGAGGGCAAATACTCAGCATAGGAGGATGAGGATGCATTTGCACACAAGGAAGTTGGAGGATATCTGATAAAGCTTTTTAAATAAAGCAAATGCCTGCAAATAACTATATTAAGAATTGTTAATACAGTACAATTAAACCAAATAAATTAAGTCTAGCAGTTTGTGATATCCATGACATTTATTGTTTCTTTTCATGTACTTACATTTTTGAACGGTGAATGCTACACTTGATGTACGAACTCTTGTATGAAGCGGTGCAAGGTAAAACTTAGCTTTTAGAAGCCGTGAAACTTCTGTGGTTTTCATTTAAGAGGGCTCATTTCCTCTGTTCTGACAATGACCTTTCATTTAGATTGATGCACTTTGTATTTGAGACTGAGTAACTGAAAGAAAAACAAGGAAGAGGAGCTTTGTACGTGATGGAAAGTCATGAAGTGAAACTATGAGGTTTAGAGCCTCAGTTTAAACATAGAGAGCGCTGCAGTTTTATTTGGTTTAGAATCTCTTAACGAAAAGGATAATGTAATGTTTTGGTTGTCATTTTGGCATGTAAAGAGGCATTAAAAACAGAATTTCTCCCACATATTTCTCCTTAACAAATCACTGTTAGTTTCTGCAAAAGTCTTAACTAAGGCTGCTAGAGATCGAGTGCAGATGATTTCACCCATTTGTCATTTCACATAGGATTTCATGTGGTACCAAAAACGCTTTCTGGAGCGGGACATTTCTTACAGACGAGTATCAATTCATTCAGCCCTTGGGGGCATTTCATCCCCACTTTGGTAACTGATCAGTTAAAGTCATTTTCTTTATTCTACAATGTAGTTTTTATGAATCCATTAAAGAAATGGCCTCCTGTTAAAAAACAGGTTTTAAGGATGAGGTTTTTTAGTTATTTTGGTCCGACCAAGGGTCATAATCTGACACATTTCATTAGTAGACTGCTCAAAATGTGACAAGAACCAAAATAAAAACAAACCGGAAATAATATGAAGTGTGGTAAGAGTTTTTTATTCAGCAATAAGAGAAAAAATGGTATCCACATGAGAACTCCAAGCTGAAAAACCACAGCTGGCTAAAAAGAACACAAAGGGCTGTCTCACATTTGACAGAAGCGTCACAATGATACCCAAGAGTTTTGATAAAATATTCTGTTATATTTTATGTAAATTTAATGGCGGTAGTTTGATTGTCTGGGGTTGTGTTGTTTCAGGACCAGGATGACTTTGTGTAACTGATGAAACTATGAATTCTGCTCTTTAGAAAACAATCCCAAACATCTGGCAATCAGCTCATAACTTCAAGAATTTTTGGGTTATACAGCAGGACAATGCTCCACAAACACTAGCAACCTGAAATCTAAGTGACATATTTTAGGTCACCTAGTCAAGGACTAGAGTTAAATGTGACTGAAATGCAATAGTATAACATTAAACAGGCTAATCATGCTCAAAACCCTCCAGTATGACTTAATTAGAACAATACTGCAAAGAATATTGGGCTATAATTCTTCTACAGCGATGTAAAAGCTGTTGTAAATGCTTAACGGCATTTATCAGCGTTGGTAGAGCATGCGACCCATGTACAGTCCTCAGTCCTCGTCGCAGATGTCCCCGGTTCAAGTCCCGACCTGGCGAGACCTTTCCTGCATGTCTTTCCCATCTTTCCACCTATTTCAAGACTGTCCACTTTGAAATAAAAGCCACCAGTGCCACAAAAATAAGAAAAATAAACTGAAGGAATATTTTTCATAGTACTCTCAGTCTGAAAACATTTTCTCTGCTGGGTTAGCTTCTAAGTTTTTCTGTGAAAATAAAGATAACCAAACAGTAGCCCAAATTTTTCAGGCAGCCAACATAATCTTTTTACTACATTTTTAATGGCAATTTGCTGTTAATTTAGCTGAGTTCTTACTTGGATATCCAACTATAGCTCAGGCTATATAAACAAGCGGAGAGACAAACAAATTGTAAATATTTAATACTTTCTATTTTTGTGGAAAATCCAAACAAGCACAGCTGACAGCTAGAGAATATAAAAGCTGTCCAACAAGCTCAAGAGACATGATATGCCTAACATTTGATGTATAAAATAACACCAGACACATTTCCATTTATATGACAACATCAGGCATTCAGAGCACAGCAGAAGCCGTCTGACAAAAAACACAAGTGCTCACAATGTGAGGAGGTGGTGGTGGGAGATGTTTGTTCAGTACAGGTCCGTTTGAAAGCTTAAACACTCAAAATATCAGGCAGAAAGAAGACTGGCCACATACAAAACTGGCAAACCTGAACCTTATAAACAGAAGACTATTTGACGCAGCACATGGATGTTCTAGTACAGCAAAACAAAAGTAAGATCCAGGTTTTATTTAGCCATCAATTCTAATTAACTGTAGGTGTCCACAAATTAAAAGTAAAGGAAAAACATTTTTTGCATTTCTAGTGACTCAAAATTCTTTTTTTTTAAACTGTAACAGGTCAGCACTCATTTAAATTTATTTTACAGAGAAACTGCTGAAGCTGCTCCCGTGTGCCTGTGAGACAACCTATTGTTCATTATTGGATCAGATAAACCAGGGTATCTCCAATGTCTACAGTGAAGCCGTTGTCAGCCAGAGTGACCTTTTTCTCTTCCAGATTTATGTTGAACACAGATTTGCTGGAGATGGGCAGCTTGCCATGTTCCTCCTGTCCCAGGACGGGCACCCGGCGCGGGCCCAGCAGGGGGTCCTCATACCTCATCAGCTTCACTCTGGACAGATCTAGTTGTGGGGTAAAGTAAACAAGAGTCAGTGAGGTAGACAGAAAACAAAAACCCATGACAGAAAGACAGAAAACAAATTAAGAGAACACAGGTTAAAGGGGAAATACGTGAAAAATACAACAGAAGGTGGTCATAGACTGGATGATATAATGATTAGGAGAATAAATAAATGTTTATTCATAAGGACTATAGTTTTACCAAATTTACATTTTAAGAACGAAAAGAAAAAGGAACTGAAAGTTTAATCGGAAAATTGAGTGCCTGACCATTGGGTGCTGGGACAGTGTTTGAGCGTTATGGGAGACTGGTTTGAAAACAAACTTTGGAGAAGAGCAGAGATTGTTTCAAACCTCTCATACTTTTCAGTTAAAGTTGTCTGGTACGAAATGGGATTGAGGGGAAAAAATGTCCAGAATCTATGGCTTCTTTATCGGAAAGCTTTTAAGAGGCATAAATCCAAACCCTACTCAGGCATTTATGAGTCATTTCCTTGCAAACCCATACAGTGCACAGAACAAATTTATTTTTATACTAAAAGTATCATTCAACTGACATTTAAATAAATTGTTTTGATCTTTAATGAGCGTAGATAGGCATACTACTTTAAATTACATGTTTTGTGCTGGTTTATATTTAATCTTTATGAGCAATGCACTGGTCAGGCTTTTCCAAGCTAATACAATCTTTTGTTTTCTTTCAAGCCGCTGGCAAGGAGGGAGTGTGTGGATCTGGCCGGCAATTAAATTAAATTTATTGAATATCTGAAAAATAATTCAACATCCAAGCAAATGTTGAAGTTCTGTACTCTGATATTCAACTAATGTTTGGACTTTTAGGACCATTTCTGCCGTTTTTTGGAACAACCAGCAAAGGCCTCGTTAACTACCAGGATTCTCAGCAGCTGGCAAGTAGCAAAATGGCTCCAAGCTTAACAAAAGATATGGAAGAACTTAAGCTGTCATTGAATTTTATGTCAGAAGAACTGAGTAAGGTGGTGAAGCAACAAACAAGCTTGATGCGTTTGATTGGAGAAATTCAACAACTAAAAGCAATCATTGAAGAAAAATTCAACAACTAAAAGCAATCATTGAAGAAAAATTCAACAACTAAAAGCAATCATTGAAGAAAAGGATGAGACGATAGAAGAGTTGGAAAAAAGAGTGGAGGACATGCAACAGTTTGCAAGAAAGGAGGATGTGGTGATATCTGGACTCAAAACAACACACCGCACATACGCAAGGACAACAGCAGAAGACAATAAAGGGGAAGATGCAGCACCAGATGAATTCCTTTCTCTCGAGCAGCAAGTTATCAAGTTCTTCAGCAGCAAAGGGATTTTGCTGGACAGTAAAACTATCGCTGCTTGTTATACAATGCCTCAAAAACCAAATACAAATCTCGATAAAAGAAGAAAAAGACCAAATATCATCCTTCGATTTGTGAGTACAAAATACAAAACTGAACTGCTAAAAGTTGTAAAAAAAACTAAAAGGGAACAGATGTGTTTGTGAATGAACATCTTACAAAGAAGAAAGCAGAGATTGCTTACCAAGCCAGGATATTGAAGAAGGACAAAAAATTACAGGCAACATGGACTAGCAACTGTAAGACACTGATAAAACTTAATAGTTCTCCTGAGCAAGCTTAGGTTCTAACCATTAAAAATATTGCTGAGTTGGAGAAATATAGGTGAACAGAACAACATTGACTTGGTACCATTGGGATTACAGTTTTCTATGTTTGCATTTCGTTTTCTTTTTTGGTTGTGGATATACTGATGGAATGAAAGAAATAACCATTTGGGTTATGAGTCAAAGAATGAAATTTAAGTGTTTTGATCCTACGGATCATACATTTTATGATATAGAAACTGATATAGATCCAGAGACCAATTTAAGTCATAATACCATACAGCACTGTGAATATTATTCTGAAGACAGTATTAATGTGGGGTCAGGGGGCTTTTCAATAATTCATTTTAATAGCAGGAGTATGCATAGCAATTTTTCTCAGATTTTCTCAGATTTTTCTCAGCCTTGTGAAATTTGATGAGAAATTTAGTATGGTAGCAATCTCAGAAACCTGGATTACTGAGGGAAACAATCTGATGGATGGTCTGGATGGATATCAAATGTTTAGTCAGAATAGGTTAAACAAAAGGGGAGGTGGTGTTGTACTGTTTGTTAGGTGTGGACTGAGATGTACGGTTATTGCTAAAATGACATTTTCAGTTGATAACTTGATGGAATGCTTATCTGTTAAAATTGAGGGTAATAGATCTGGACATATGTTAATTAGTTGTGTTTATCGAACTCCTGGCTCATCCATAGATGAGTTTAGTAAGAGAATATTAGAGACGTATGAAAGGCATAATGGAAAGCTTACTTTTGTTTGTGGAGATTTTAACGTTGATTTGTTGAAATATGAGAATACTAAAACGATAGAATTCATAAATACAATGTTTGGTTTAGGTTTCTATCCATTAATTTTAAGACCTACACGAATAACTAAAGACAGTGCGTCATTGATTGATAATATTTTTATAAACAAGCTCAATGTGAAAACAAAAAGTGGATTGCTGGTTACTGATATAACTGATCATTTGCCATGTTCACTATGTTGGATATTAGTAATCAGTTTAACTTAAATATGACAAAGCAAGTTACAAATCTAGTTAGAATAAAATCACCTGAAGCTGTGGAAGAAATGAAAGTAGAATTATTCAAATTATAATTGGGCAGATGTTTATGTTGATGTTAATGAGTCATATAATACATTTTTGGAAATATTTGAAAGAATTTACAATCATTATTGTCCCTTCAAAGAATATAAACAAACACCTAAAAATAGATTGACTCCCTGGATGACAAAGAGTTTGGAGAAGGCATGTAAAAAGAAAAATAAGTTATATAAGGATTTCATTAAATGCCCAACTCAGGAAAAAGAAGAAAAATATAAAATATACATAGATAAATTAACATCAGTGCTGAGAAAGCAAAAACAGGATTACTATGATAGGTTGTTGCAAAAATACCGCAATAACATTAAAGGTACTTGGAATATAATTAATAGTATTATTAAAAATAATAAAGATAGTGATTTCACAATAGGTATTAAACATAACATTATAGTTATGTTATTGTTGATATTGATATTGTTGAAGTTTTTAACAAGTACTTTGTTAATATCGGTCCTAATTTAGTTAATAGACATAACTATAAATTTAACAATATTAATACAATGTTTCTGGGAATAGTGAGTGAAAGTGAGGTAATTGACGTAGTTAAAAAATTACAAAAAAAGAAATCCAAAGATTGTAATGAAATAGATATGGTTAGTTTAAAGAGGTAATTTATAGTATTATTAAACCTCTCACCTATATTTGTAACAGATCATTTTTAACTGGAACCTTTCCTGACAAAATGAAGATAGCAAAGGTTTTTCCAGTTCATAAAAGTGGAGACAAGCAAATATTAACAAATTACAGGCCGATATCATTGCTACCACAATTTTCAAAAATTTTGGAAAAATTATTTATAAAAAGGCTGGACTCCTTTTTTAATAAATATAATATATTGAATGAGCACCAGTACGGCTTCAGGAACAACTGCTCCACAACTTTAGCTGTGATGGAGTTTGTGGAGCACATTGCTGCAGCAGTTGACCAGAAGCTTAATACCGTAGGTGTGTTTATTGACCTATGTAAGGCATTTGATACTATTGACCACGCACGACTATTAGGTAAATGTGAATTGTATGGCTTACGGGGGGTTACATATCAGTGGTTAAAGAGTTATTTGAGTAATAGATTACAATATGTACAAATTAACAACACAAAGTCACAAACAGACAAAATTAAATGTGGTCTTCCACAAGGCTCAGTCTTAGGACCTAAATTGTTTATACTTTAAACGATATTTTTGCAGTATCCAGTAGGCCTACTCTAAAGTTTATAATGTTTGCAGACGATACAAATTTCTTTTTTTCTGGAAAATAATATGGATGAAATAATAAAAACAGTCAGTCAGTAATTTTCTACCGCTTATTCCATAGTGGGTCGCGGGGAAGCTGGTGCCTATCTCCAGCAGTCTATGGGCGAGAGGCAGGGTCCACCCTGGACAGGTCGCCAGTCCATCGCAGGGCAACATACAAACAACCATGCACACACTCATTCATACACTTAAGGGCAATTTAGAGAGACCAATTAACCTAACAGGCATGTCTTTGGACTGTGGGAGGAAGCCGGAGTACCCGGTGAGAATTCACGCATGCACGGGGAGAACATGCAAACTCCACGCAGAAAGACCCCCGGCCGGGAATCGAACCTAGGACCTTCTTGCTGCAAGGCAACAGTGCTCCCAACTGCGCCACCGTGCAGTAAAAACAGTACAAAAATAATTAGCTAAGTTGAAAACATGGTTTGATTACAATAAGTAGTCGTTAAATGAGGGAAAAACTAAATTCATGGTATTCTCTGGTAATCGGATCTATAATAATGTACAGTTATGTATAAATGGAGTTGAAATCAAAAGAGTATATGAGACAACATTTTTAGGGGTTATTATAGACTATAAATGTAGTTGGAAGCCTCACATAGAATATATTAGAAATAAAGTTGCAAAAACTATTGGAATATTGGTTAAAACAAAAGATTTAATAAATGTTAAAGGCTTGTATATTATATATTCCTCTTTGGTTATGCCTTATTTGTCTTACTGCTCAGAAATCTGGGGAAATGCAAATAAAACAATTATTGATATATTAGTTAAGTTGCAAAAAAAAGCTATAAGACTTATTAATAAGGTGGGATACCGTGAACCAACTGATAAACTCTTTATTCAAAGTAATACATTAAAATTTAGAGACATTGTTTATATTTGAATGTGCAAGAGAGAAGAGCCAGATAAAGTCTAGATGTGTTTCAGTTATTGGTGTGAAACTGTGGAATGAATTGAATGATGAGTTTAAGGTATGTCCTTTCCTGGTGAACTTTAAAAGAGCTTTGAAATGTAAACTGATAAAATCATACGCTGTTATGTAGATTTATATATGTATTGTGAAGACATCCTGGTAGGTTGTTGGGTAGAGAAAAAGTAGGATAGGCAAGAATAAGCTTTGCTTCGGCCTATTCCTTTTTTGGTAAACTGTGGTTATTGTTATGTATTTTTTTTCTTTCCTTTGTTTGGTGTGGACAATTTACCAAAATAAAGTTTTAATTGAATTGAAGTCTGACCTCCAGATTCTGATTTAGAGCCATTCAGATTTCCATCAATAACTTTGTTCTTACTTTTGATGTATTTAATAATAAACAAAACCCTGATTTTTCAGTGTGTGATCTACCAATCACCGATTAGATGGTGTATCTCCAATCTTTCTCATTAAGTAAAAGTGAGCACTTTAGTCCATAAACTAAACGTGCCAGATTTAGCCATGAAGGCTAATTGTTATCCGATATCCCTGGCAGGTTGGTGGTGTAAACATAAAGAATCAATTACAAAACACAAGCTAAGGCAATACAATAAACCTACCCCACCCCTTCCATCCAGCTGTATGTTATTCTAGCTTAATTTGACCTAATCCAACTAAATTTGCAACAGCTGGACCTCCAAGCTGTAGGCACATCTCAGGGGTAATTGCAGCAATCAGCATGCATCTAGCTACAGTTTGGATTGCAAAAAGGTCAAAAGAGTAGTGAATGAGTAATTTCTGTTTTCTACATTCCTCTACTGGCAGATGGCAAAGGCTAAAAAAAGACATTTCCAAGACAGATTTGTAAACAACATGCGCCTAGATTTGCTGAGCCACCAGGAAGAGTCACAAACCAAAAATAAGAACCAACACAACTCTGATGTGACTCACCGGTTTGGAGATTATTTTATCTAAACAAAGTACGTATTTAACTTTTCTCCTCTCAACACACAGCCTTATAAGGGGACTTTGTTGGGTTTCAAAAATGAACGACAAAATTCTGTTTTATAATCTGTGCTACTAACCTTTTATGAGTCTGTTGACTTTGGACAGCCGACGGACAATGGTGTCTTTGCTGTCCCCTTGTCGGATGTCAACCTTTGTGGTAAACAGGCCGGTGAATGGTTGAGGGTTGACCAAGGAAACGGACACTCCAGGCTTGGAAGGTACCACACAATTTGTTTATAATTTCTTTTTTCACCAACATAAACATAACATGATGCAAAATATACTGTATGTTCACAAACCTACAAGTCAACAGAAAAAAAACGGCAGCTTGCATTCATAACGTATGCAAAAACTACTTTGAAAGTCAATTTTTTAGCATCCATCACGCAGCACGGATCATTTACCTCTGCTCTAAACACGCTGAACGGTTTCCCAGGGCAACAGTCCTCTTTCACTTTGTCATCAGCCTCTGATGCAAATAAGACATCAATCTGCTCCAACTGTTGGGGACGGGGGGTGAAACAGGAGAAAACATATCAGTGCACAGCTGAGCAGCAATGTTGCATGTTTTGTGTTTCTTTGCTCTACCCACTTGCACAGACTGGCGGTGTTAAACTAGAATCCAACAGTAATCTCAAACTTAACGTTTCGCCTTACACCAGAATATCACAAATTCTGTGTATTTGGAGCAACTGAGGAGATAACCTAGTTCAAATAAGGAATACTGAGCAAGGACGCTCTAAAGAACATATAGAAAACACAGGCTGGGAGCAATCTAAGGCTACTTTATTACCCATAAAGCAACAGCTCCCGAGTGATCTGAGTTCAGCAGAGGCCATTTTCTAGCAATAAACTGAAGTCATTTCACCAGCCACACCTCTTTTCAGCGGACCATTCTTTTCTCAGTGTAGCATCACTGATGGGACCCTCATCTAACTACTAGTTTGTTCAGCAAGAAATAAATCACATATCCAGTCCTTGAAAATGCACAAAAATAGTGGATAGAGAAAAAGAGAGCTAGGTCACAGACCTCCAGAGAATTAGTTAGGTAGACCAGGTTCTCCATGAGAACTGCCCGCTCATCAAACTCCAGCTCTAGATCCAAGACCCTGGGTCCGTTCTTCTCCAGGTTTTCCTAAAAAACAGTAAGTAGACAGTAGGTAAAATTACTATACTATACTATAAATGTACATTGCATGTAATTCTCCACCATGTTGATTTGGCTTCAGGGGGGAGAAAAGAAAAAAGTTCTTTGAGCAAAAAAAAAGTTAAAATAGATAATTATTTTAAGCTGATCTGCAAGATCAGCTTAAAACACTTAAAAAACCATGAATTAGTAAAGACGTTAATCATGAATACCACCAGGTCCATTCTGTTTGATCACCTGAATAAAAGACTAAAGCACCTAAGAGAAGTGATTCTTAAATTTTTAAGAGATAATGCCTTTGATCAGTATTATTACTAGCTGCTTAGCTGCTACTAGATCATGAATACTGAATTTGGATGAAATGCAAAGTGATATGGATTTAGTATGTTCTATTTGAAGAGCTACAATGCAGTGAGGAAGCATAAAAAAACAGTAATGAAGAGGTACAAGTAGTCTGTCAAAGGTGTTTTGTATATACGCATCAAAGTAGAGACTTTAAACACATTTAAGTACAGGTATAAAATGGTTTTATTCCCCCGTCGGACGTTTTGTACTGCGTTATTTATACCCGCCAGGATGGCGTTTTGCTGCTCCTCCTCTACTCTTTCTGGCATCATTACCTACACTGACCTTCTTTTAAAACAAGACCACATATTGTATGGGGGTTCAAAATTTAAACTAACAATAAACCTGATTAACTCTACAGCCCTACATAGTTTTTATTTCTTAGAAAAAATAAATGAAAAAGGTTAGCTCTCCCTCTGATGCATTAATGGAGATAATCTTGCGATTGCATCTTTTCTGCAGGATTCAACCAATCAAAGAACCTGCAACACATTTGTTTCACATCACATGTATTAGGCCTAATAACAAAAAATAAACAAAAAATTGGTCAAAATCAGAATCTAAAATTGGTATTTGGCAGGAAAAGCCTGATTAGCGCCCCTCTGATGTGACCCTTAAACTAATAATTAATACCTTGATCATGGCAACAAATGGCATAACTCTCTTCATATACTTCTTCAGTTCAGGCAAGGCTCCCAGCTCCTTGGCTATGACTTTGTTGTCTGGAAGGATCCCGTTGTTGCTCTGGTGACAAACACAAAGAGGTGCTGCTAATTTAAACAAAAGGTGACTGTGAACAGAAAGACGAGTAGGACAGCTGAAAGAGTCCCAGCATTCATTTGCACTTTTTTCTTAACAAAACTGTATGAAAAATGAAGAGTAAAAACAATTATTAAGTAGAAGGCTCATTTGTGTTTTACCTTGTAGTGCTTCCCGAGCAAAGACAGGGCACTGTGCTGCCATGGAGGGTAGCTCTTAGCCACATAAATTGTGCAGTGGGACGGCTTGGCAGGGGGCTTTGAGTCACCTTTCTATGGAAGGAAAAAATGCATTTTAAAACTAAAACCTTTCAGATGTGATTGATTAATTTTTTTGTTCACAAAACAAGATGGTCACGAGAAAAAATGACCTTGGGGATACTTAAGAGAGTATTAGTAAAAATTACGCTTTCTGACGATCTTCAGAGTGTGAACTGTGATTTTAACTCACATGGCAGCAGTCAGGTCTACCTACAGATTGTACAACATATAAGTTTCTATAACTGAGTCATGATGGGGAAAGAAAACAGTACCAGAAATTCAATTTAGCTGATTGTGGCCATTTTAAAATATGTACATTTCTAAAATTACAGGTTAGGCCTTTATAGTTTATTACAAAATCTCTTATCAAACGCGTCTACCTTCTAACAAAGATCAAGTATGAAACCATAATAAATAAATTAAAGACAGCCTTTTCTGTCAGTTTGTTCCTTCTGTTCCCAACCTCCTCCAGTCCTGTCCCTGTACTAACAAAACATTCGTTGCAAATCGATAACAATGGCCTGGAAACCACAGATATCGCTTGTCTTAGATGCTGTCAATACTCGTTTTGTTTTTCCTCTCGGCTACTGAAATCCACACATTGAACTGCTAAACTGTCAACAGACAGACAAACTTTCCGGTTGTGATCAGGAAAGGGTTTATCTACAAAGGTAACAGATGCTATAGGAAGCTCGATAGCAATAATCCACAACTGCTGCATGCCAGGATTGGCACACAAAGGGAAGAATTAAAAAAGAGAAAAGCAGCATGTCCTCCCTTTTTAATTTGCCTCTGAAACCAGCTGAATCTTCTAAAATACAGGTGTTTCCCATTATGGTCAAAATATAAAGAAATTTTATTTGTATAAAATAAGCTCTCTGCAGTCTGCAGTGTTTTTTATTTATATGTTTTTTTTTTCTCCATTGTTGTGCCTCACATCCAACCATCATTAAAACTGTGAAACCTCTGCTGACAGAGAAAAAACACTCAGCCTCCAATGTCTTTATTGGGGTTTTTGAACACAAAAGGTTTGGTTTTCATAAAAATAAAAAAAAGAAGAAAAACAATGAAAAGATCAACTCTAAAATCGATTTCCACTCCGAAAAACCAAATGCCATTATTGTTGCCCAGTAAAGAACATGCAAGAGGGCTCTAGAAAAGTAAATTTAAGATTTTTTGAAATACCTTTTAAGATCCTTTGTGATTTAAATTTAAGACTTGCATAAGTAACATAAAATAAGTTAACCCATTTATTAATAACTAACCTATTATGCTTTATAACATAAGGTTTTCATTTAAATTCCCTAAACAAACTGCACAAAACCAGTTTTTGCCACCAGAATTCACCTGGCAGGGCATCAAAAATTAGAATAAATAAATGAAATTGGGGGAATTCTTCCAAAAAAAGTTTTCTTAAAAGTAAAAAGATTCTTTAAAGAAGCAATCAATGACTAAGGACGGAACCAGTAAACAAGAATGCAAGCTGAATTAAATTTAAGACTTTTTTTTAAACCCCACAGAAACCCTGATGTAGAAACATGTTATACCTTGCTTTTGGGAGGGAGCATGTATGCTTTAAATCGCAAACGGAGGTCATGTGCGGTCTCCATCAGGTACTGAGAGGAACGAATCAGAATCTCATCGACTGGTCCGGCCACGGGCCATGACGCCTTCATCAGAGAACCCGTCTGCCAGATGGAAACAGGAGAGAAGTGGAAGTGAAAACAAGTCTTATCAATTACAAAAGTCCCAGTACTTTCACAACATCACTAGGAGCCATCAGTTTTGCTTGAGCATGTATTAAAAACAAAAACATAATTTCAGCTTGTGGTACCAGGCGCAGGATGAGGGGAAAATAAAGGTAGTTTTCTTGTTGCTAAGCGACAACTGCACAGCAGCACTCCTTTATATTCACAAATTTGAGTGTACCAAAATATTCCTGGCTCTCAGTGCTACTGGAAACATGCAGCAGTGTGTGCATTCGTGTCATGCTGTAGAGGAAAAGGCTCAGTGTGAAGACAGGCTCCCAGCAGACGTGTGTTTCACCACTGGGAACGTGTCAGTAGCCATTTCACACCAGTAAATGAGCAGTGGGAACAAGTGCTACTGCAGGCCAACATGAACCTGGAAGTTTAAGCTTTCTGATCCCAGGTGCTCTTCATGAATGTAAATGAGCGCATTACGGTGACTTGTTTGGGTTGGCTGCACGTCTGTTGTAGGTGAAAGTCTGCGACAAGGAAAAGCCCGAAAGATGGACAGGAGAATCAAAGCCAGGTTTATACCCTGAAAGTGCTCTGTGAGAACTGAAAGCAGAGAAGTAGCAAAAACCTGTTACATACCTTTCCCAGCAGACTCCACGTGTATTCACAGAGGTGTGGACAGATGGGGGCCAGCAGCAGACTTTGTCTCTCTATGAACTGGAAGACAAGGTCTCTGTGCATGCCTTCAATAGCCAGCTCACGATACTTATCTTTCGCTGCCTAAAACAAAAACATGAACACGGTTTTAAAGTTCTCCACATCAGGGGTGTAGAACATGTGGTAGCGTCCTCCACACAGCCGTCCTGGGATCGAGTCTCGACCCGAAGACCTCTGCTGCATGTCTTCCCCCTCTTTCCACCCTACTTCCTGTCTGTCTACTTTAAGAAAATAAACTAAAGGCCACTACTGCCCCTGAACAACAAAACAAAGGTTATCCACATCAGTTACATTATGCACAATCCTTTAACAACAAAAGAATAGTACTATCAATGATAAACAGCAATGCTCGGAGAAGTATTCACTGCAAGAAACTGTGTGTACTTTAGCATCTGCTAGATGGTGTGACCCAACAGCAACAAATGGGACCAAATGCGCTTCCCGTCACTGTTGATCAGACTTCCATATTTTAGGATCTTTTAGGATTTTAGAGAATCCTTCTATAGAATGGCTTCAACATTTATCAGCTGCTTGCTTCAGGCCTTTCAACCATATGTACATCTGTAAGAGGTCCAGGCGTGTGTCTTCTTCACACAATTGCGGAAATACTTGTGCAAACAGAGTTCCTGTCTTGTTGAATAACTCATTTTCTTTTATTTTAACCAACAATTTAATTAGCCATTCCTTTAGAATCAGCATCAATATTAGCAAAGTGTCTAAATCTAATTACAAAAAAAGGTTTAAGACAGGGTTATTGCTTATCCACATTTAATTAGAGATGCACCAAAGACAAAAAAAAAAACAAAAAAATCATCATCTGGTGCCCGGAAATAAGTAACTTTCAGGATGACTTGCCAGTGAACACACAATATGCCAATGTTGAACTAATGGCAATACTGTTGGGTTTAGAAGTTGTAACTGAAGGAAGATGACTAAACTGAGCATTTTTTAGTATTGGTAAAGTTTTTAAAGAGAAAAGCACAAAAGATAAAGCAACGTATTTAAAAATACATTCTCTTTTTACACAGACCACATCTGCTGTTAATTCAGGCTTCGACTTAATCAGAAGGTCGAACTGACAGGAAGGCTAAACATATCCCAGAAAAGTTGGTCTGCTTTAACTTCTTTGAGTTTTTAACATGTCTGTCTACCATATAGAATGCTGGATTTGGAGCCTTTTAAATATCTCAGTTTTAAGGAACATTAATGTTCTTTAGGGAATACACAAAGAGAGGGCTCTTTATAGACACTAATACTTACCACGCTAATTGCAAATATAGGGACCTAAAGACATTAGACATTATCCCTGCTCCCAAAATACATAATGAGCCTTTAAGAGCAGGAAAGCTAGATAAAATATTCTTAATGCCTTATAGTTCTTAAAAAGATATCACTAAATCAGCAAAAACTGATTGGTGCACCGATCGGTTCTGTTAATGTAATGTATGGATTTACCTGGAACTCAAAAAAGCCGCTCTTCAGGGCCTCCTTGTACATCATCCTCTCATAATGCTGCTCTGTCTTCAAGATGCCTGCATTCATTTCACTGGATAAGAGATAACACTTCTTATCCTCAAAGTCCATGTAATTATATCATGTAAAGATACAGCAGAGTAGCTGAGCTGTGGCTCTGGAGAAGGAATGCTCATTTTCATAAAACGTCAGTGTTTCAACTAGCCAGCTTTTCAGTCACTCTGTGCAGAGATAGTCTGGTACTGCTTGTTAGTAGCTAAAATTATGCAAGTAATTAAAGGAAGTATTATCAGGAAGACACACCTTCCTGATAATCTGGAAAAAAATGCATACATCTTGCTCAATTTAAACATTTTATCAAGAAAAGTTTTTGATCTACTAATCTCTACAAACCTCACCCTCACATAGCTAATATTCCCACCTACCTGGCAAACACACGATCATTAATTGAGTCTGTAGGTCCCGTCCTCAGGTTGTTCTGGTTAGCGATCATCTCCTTCACCCACTCCACCCACGTGTAGAGGCGAAGAATGCCAGCGTCAGCCATGGTCTCCACAAAGTTCGCGTCTTCAATAGTGTCCCCAGCATCGGCTAGGGCCAGACGCATACCTGAAAGGAACAAAGAGGTGCAAATTGCACAGAAGAACTAAAACGTGAACGCATTTAGGTTATGTAGTTTGGCAAATGGTTTGGGTTTAAAACAACTGTGTTATTTAATACACAAACTATGCAAAAACCTCACACCACTCCCTCTGCCTTTATAATTTGCTCTATTAAAGCTTATCGGTATCTGCAGATGTTACAGTTAGTGACTTATTAACATATTGGAATCGTTCCCATAAGTACAGCTGGGCCGATAAAACAGCCAATGTTTATTTCCATCTGGTTGCCGTTTATTCATGTGTTTCAGGGGGGAGTTTGCCATGTGGTGTTTGTTTGGCATGTGACAGTGATGCAGCGCAGGATTATGGGTTGTTTACCTGAAGCAGAGAAGCAATGTCAGCTGTGTGGTCGCTTTTTCACAGTATATCCAATATTGGTAAATATCAGTTATCAGCCATAACAGCATTATTAATAGCAGATATCAGGCCATACAAGAGCATCTTTATTTATTTTTCTGTTATCAATATGGGTTTATCGAAGATTGAAGTTGAAGAAAACCGTATATTTAAAAAATATTTCACTCGATGGTCTAAGTAATACCTGCAGCAGTTCATATAACATAACAGCCAAGCTAACCTGATATTCAGCATGAACAGTTTGAAATTACTTTAAAAAAGGCAGGTGATCTCTACCACCTTCAGGACTGAAAAGCAGGGATATTTTAAAGGTAAGTCTCATTTTTATCCTGGTGCAGAAAGACATTAAAAGCTGAAAAGTTTGTTCTTGGATTATCAAGAAACATTACATTACATTAAATAGTATTGGTTTCACAGCATCCTAAAAATACCTCCACCTTTTAGTTTCTATAAATATTTGATTTTGAAGTCAGCCTTTCTGGGGTGCACTTTATGTTAATGCATAAGAATATAGGACACATTTCAACAATATGACTAAAGCATGGCCAAAGAGCATTACTTAGACCTGAGAGACGGGATCTACTAAAAAATGTTTGTGTTTCTTTTAAAAGATTTCTAAGGTTATGCAAAATTTAAGCAAACACTAACTACATACAGTACCATAATAACAATCTAAAAAATAAAGCTGTTCAGAACAGCCCATTGCAACTCAAAATGTAACCCTGGAACATATATTATTTTATATTATATTTTATATTATAACCAACAGTCGAAAGAAGATGTTTTTAACAAAATCCAGCAGAATGGCCTTTATAGTGAAAATATAAACTGTAATGTAGTATCACTTTGGCAAAACAAAACACCAATAATCAGAAGAAGAAGAAAACAGTGAAGAAAGACTGAGTTTACCGTCAGCTGAAAACTTTTTGATGGCTTGGCTCAGTGTGAGGAAGTTTCCTGTTGATTTGGACATCTGGTAAAAAACAAAAAAAACAAAATGAGGAGCCATGTTTTTTTTTAAAAGTGTTTCCATATTGGTTCATAACACACACATTGAATTAGAACTCTGGATAGAGATTGTAAATTTCAAATGACTTAAAAACAGGTATAAATTAAAAGTAGAAATAATAAACAACATTCTAAACAGCAATAAAAAGCACCAAATAACATATTTTCAAAGTACTTCAAGCTTCAATCAGAAAACATTACATTTTATCAAACAGTAAGAAGAAACCCGGAGAACACAATTGTTTATAAATTATTTAAATGCTGCTTTTAACAAAAACAAATGTTAAGAGATGTTTTTTTTAATCAGGTCACTAAAACAAATTACATGATTTGTTGCATTCATCAAAAAAAAAAAAAATCTGCTTTGTTTTCTGCTCAGATTTCAGGCACAAATTTCATTGATAATGAAAATAGAAATAAAACAATTTTAAGCTAAAAATGCTTGACTTACCTTTTCTGAGTTAAGGAGCAGATGTCCGTTTGCTCGAACTGCTTGTGGCCACTTTCCACTGTACAAAAAAACAAAAAAACATTTTTCCATAATTTTGGTTTTCCAGAATCTATTTCCTTATCAGTCATTGTGCTGATGGTGGAGAGCAGTGTCTGACACACTGATAAAAAAGGTCAAATTCAGTTAAGATCCAGACACTCCGTTAGTGCTCCACGCCCCATTATTCTCCCAGTTTTAAGCCATTTGGTGACTTCACCTGCTACATTAGTAACTGCCCTATAATCCTGAAAGAAACTACTCTGAACAGGATAGAAAGGTTTTAAACACACAGGCATCAGGAAGGAAATAATTAAGTTACTTTGCATTATATCGAATTAAACACAATCTAAGAACACATTGGTAAAATTTAAACTGAAACAACTGGAATTTGTAGCAGGTACATGTCTTGGCTAAGTACGATTCCTTCACATCAACCATTATATGACAAAACCTGTTTATTTTTTCTACTGTTCGTGAATGTGAGTTTGTCCAGCACCATGGAGAGCAACAGTAATCTCACAAGAGGAGAGATCCACTGAAAATTAAATCATTTTCCGTGGATCTCTCCTCTTGTGAGATTACTGTTGCTGTCCATGGTGCTGGACAAACTCACATTCACAAACGCTGGTTATATCCCAGCTGTTGTCCTTAAGATGAGTACAAGTATATGTGTAAATTTAAAGAAGAACACCTGTTCCGTTTCCAATTTTCCATGAGCTATGCAAGGGAAGCGGCAAACATGGCAGAACATGATCTCTTCGCATAAGACCAAAATGAAGCCTACATGTAAAATGCTAATGTGCATCAGGAACACTGGCACTGCACATCATCCTAAACATATTGATCCCACTGTGAAACATGGTGGTGACAGCATCATGCTGTGGGGACGCTTGTCTTCAGCAGAGACAGAGAAGCCTGTCAGAGTTGACGGGAAAATGGATGGAGCTAAATATAGAGCAATCCTAGAAGAAAATCTATTATAGATGGCACAATACTTTAGACTAGGGCTGCTTTGCGTTGGTCTATCAACTTAAATCTCCAAAAAACACAACGGTTCATGTTGTAATGTGGCAACATTTGATGAAGTTGAATTGCCATTCATTTACATTTTTTGTCTCAACAATGACTCCTTACTTTAAAATAGATAAATAAAACTCAGAAATCTAACCAACTTTATCTCAGCAGGTTCAACTGTGAAAACTCACCTGTCTTTGGGCCACATGGCTACATGGTTGTACAGATAGTAGGACAGGTGGTTTGGCACCAGATCCTTTCCAGACACACGGACATCCACCGGGTACCAGTACTCAAACTCTCTCCTCAGCCTCTGCAGGTGCTCCTTGGGGATATCAGTCTTTGGGAAAGGAGATGACTTAAAGAAGATAAAGTCCCACACCTCTCTGGTCATCTGCTCGGGCCTGCCAAAAAAGGAAAATAAGCCCATTTCGATCTGCCTGCTCTTAGCATACATGCTGCAAAAGCTGGGTGTGACTGTCTGCTTTAAACAATACGGTATTCTAGTGAGACAGCAATAATTTCAGGTGCTTATTGCATACTTTAACATAAAGTTGTAGATTACAACATCAGTTGTTTTTTACTTTGGTATCATTTCTTATGTGTTGAAAGATGTTTTATTCTAACTCCCGGGAATGAAAAGTCTGGTTGTTTGATAGCAGAGAAAGAAGAGAAGGATACAAAGAGGGGAAAAAACAGACATGAATAGGTTCGAGTTCAATGTTTCCATCAAGTGCAGGTCTGTGTGAGGTGTGTCCTTACTTGATGCCCAGTGGAGAGTCTCCTTGTCCGTTCAGCACACCTCCCTGGAGGAGGTGGGCTACAGTGTAGTAAGCCATATAGATTGTGGAGTCCGATAAAGACTCAATCAGCCACTGCTCGTCCCACGGCAGCCGTGTTCCTATGGTAACCAGGGGACACAGTCACACACAGACACACGTCCAGACAATCAATGACACACGCAAATAAAAATCAAAGACAATTATCAAAACAATTGTTAAAGGGTCTGAATTGATTAAATGTTTTTGGTAAATTTGCAGTCTTGTCTTACTAGGTCCATGCTCAGACAAAAAAAAACATCCAAAAAAAAAACTTGGTAGAGGAATAAAGATCTAAAATGAGTGTGTAATTCTTTCTGAAATAAACAGAGATGCAATCTGCTGTTGCCAGAAGACAAAACCAAACAAGTAATCTCTAGACGCCCATTTTAACAGATATCCTGGGTCTTATATAATTTGAAAACTGTTTTTGCAACTCTTCCTCGAAGCTACATTTTCAGCCTGTTTTGTTCAGTTTCAGACCTTCTTGGCTCATGTTTTTGTTACAAGCAGGGATGGGCAATGATCGTATCAGCTAGCATTGCTGGACGAAAACAAAGACTTATTCCTCCTGTGACAATAACAAGAAACTCCAACGAGTGATGTTTTCTACTTGCATGAATGGGGATGTTATATTTATATATATGTTACATTTTGACCTATTTTCCCACTATTGCACAGGTGTCAAACTCCAGTCCTCGAGGGCCAGTGTCCTGCAACCTTTAGATCTGCCTCTGCTTCAACACATCTGAATCTAATAATTAGATCATTAGCAGGACTCTGGAGAACTTGACTGCATAATAAGGAGCTTCTGCCATTTGATCAGCTGTGTTGGACCTGGGACACTAATAGTTTGAGGACACCAGCCCTGGAGGACTGGAGTTTGACGCCCCTTCACTATTAGTTCCCTGAGGGCATCAGTAACTGCTGGATTTAGGCTTCAAAATACAATTGATTTCATATGTTATTTTAAAGCACCATTTGTGCGTCTTAAGCTCTGACTCTATGCAGTGAGCCATTTTTAGCCAAAAAGAAAAAAAAAAAACTTTTGATAATTGACACATTTATAGTAATCGCAAAAAATGCCGCAAAATATAATAGCATTTATGTTCCACGTCGTCCCGCCCTACTTTTAAGTTTTTTTCCAACTTGTACACAGAGAACATAAGACATTTGCCTTACAAACAAGTTATATTTACTAGTAGTGAAGATCATCCTGTTACAGACTTAAAACAACTCGCCAGGTTAATGTGACTATTGTGGTGTAGGATTTAGATAGTGTTTACTCCTGAGTTTGGGGGGCACTTTTTTTATGCCCAATGTATTTCTCTGTCTTCAATAAAACTGACATCACAATTATGAAATATCACGAATATTTTACTTTTGTCTTATTTTTTTGAGGAAAACAAATCTTTAATATAACATTAAGTTTGAATCTACAAGGGAACAGGATCTGTTTAGCACCCGTAGGTTTATTTGCAGTAAGAGTCAACAACAAGCCAGTACTGTACTACTCTGGCCTGCAATGTATACCAAACAGTCTGTATGATGCGTCTATTCTTGCATGAACACAGGCTAGTGCCAGGTCCTTTATGACCAGTCCTCTGTCTCCATCTAGAGACAAAAAACGTCATACAAATTTTTGAGATTTTTAGGCATTATGCCGTTCCTCCCCTGTCATGGTTCTAAAATTAGGTGAGAAAGATTAAAAATAGCAATTAAATCATATTTTAAGTAGGAGAACTGAACCATAGAAGTTTTATATGTTATTGTGCACATCACACAAACTGTATAATAATCTACTTACCAAGACCGTAGGTGCGAGAGCAGGCATGTTCCTGTAGCCAAGCTAAAGTTGCCTCAAAGTTTCTTCTCGTCTCCTCACAAAATCTAGAATTTTGCAAAAGCGAGGATGTCAAATATTGTGACCTTGCACAAATTTAACTTTTTTTTTTCCCCGCTGTTCACATACCAGCTTCAAAAATGAAAGCTGTAGCTAAACATAATTCAATGAAACCAAACAAGCATTTCTGAGCAAGTACAAGAGCCCAGAAGAAAGAATGAAAAGTTCAGAGGAGACAAACAAAAAAAATGTTTTTCTGAAGTCATCATCTTACGTTTCCAGTGCCTTGAGGGCTTCAATGGTCTGCTGCTTCCACTGGGCCTCCCCGTAGTCCAAATACCTGTCCAAATACCAAAACAATACTTGCACTGAACTTGTCAGAGACTAAAACAAAACGCAAATATAAAATTCTTCAAATCAACAAAACATTTATCTTAGTTCGAAATTCAAAGGCTCAAATACCCATAATTAGAAAATAAACAATTCAAAATAACAAAACAAAAAAAAACTGTGCTCTCTCTCCAACGAATTGGAACCAAGTAGTGGACTCCTAATGACACTCCATGAAAAGCACAATGGCAAAATGGTAAAAAAAAAATTCTGTGCAATAAGCAGTGAAAAAAATAATTATTGCTTCTCTAGTTTGAATAAAAGTTAAAAGATAATATACATTTTTATCTTTTTTTTTGTAAATAGTATGATATTTTTTACTCCAAGTCATGAAACTGTAGGACTCTCATACCGACCCATCCCTGAAAAAAAAAAAAACAACACATTTTTACATAATAAAGATTTCCAAGACACTCACCACTGGTCACAGAGCGCCACCACACACTCATCAACTGAACGCGACATGACCTGCTTCTCAGGCTCCATGTAAATCAGGGCCTCCCCCTGTGACAGAAAAACATCGGACAAACTGGTACTTGAAAAAACAATAAATAATATATGGATAATACAAGCACACAGAAACCCCATGCAACACATCTGTGAACAGATTTAAGAAAAACAATATCAGGGTGAAGTTAAAAGTGTTACCTTCTCAACCATCATCTTCTGGATCGGCTTCTTCACATCTTGGACCTTTTGCCCCTTGAAGCCTTCAACTAGCATAATCTGAGTGGGACATTCATTCACAGTAGCTGACTTATACTTTTCAAATTTCATCGGTCTAACACATTTCACAACAGGAATTTCATGCACACAAAATCTGAGGTCTATTCACATAGGTGGTTAAGCTGATTGTCCATTTAATAACATGATGACGTGACAAGAAAAACAACAAGATCTTCGCAAAAATGAAAAAATAACCCATAAATGTATGTTTTCTTGTATAATTTCAGTTTGTTCTCCGACTTTTCAGCTGGAAACATAATACACTACACTACCGGTCAAGGTTTTCTCATTTAATGGCTTTCTTTAAGTTTATGACAATTTACATTGTACGTAGATTCTCAATGAAGGCATCAAAACAGTGAATAAACACATAAGCAATTATACAGCAAAACAAAAATTGTAAAATAACTTTAAATATGTTATATTTTAGAATCCTTAAAGTAGCCGCTATTCACTGTAATGACTGAAATAACCTCTGGCTGTCTCTCAATGAATGTCTGGGGAGTTCTTTCAAGACTCTTTGGAAACCATTTCAGGTGACCACCTCATGAAGCTCATGGAGAGAATGCCAAGAGAGCAAAGCAGTAATCAAAGCAATGGGTGGCTGTTTTGAAGAATCTAAAATATAGAAATGTTTAGAGTTTTCCATGCGTGTTCATTCACAGGTTTGTCGACTCCGGTGAGAATCTGCAATTTAAATAGTCATTAAAATAAAGAGATCCATTACGTAAGAAAGGCGTTCTAAAACTTTTGACCGGTAGTGTAGTTGAAAGAAACCTAAAGTTGCTGCAAGTTATAAAGAAACTTTTCAAACTGGGGGTTTGGTCTTAGGTAGCTGTTTAAAACTCACCCCTTCATAAAATCCTTTCAGGTAAACCTTCTCTTTGGCTTCAGCCAGTTTCTCCTTGTCATTCTGGCTCTGGATCTTCAGTTCATCACAGACCAGAGGGGCCGAAAGGTTTCCGTAGCCTGGGATTTCAATGATGGGGACCTGAGGTACAGACAAACGGCAAGAAAAATAAAAAAACAAATAATGATACGCTGAGAAACTGCCTTTAAACACACGTCTTCAGAGCAAGTGAAGTCAAAGCGACTTTTATAAGATTTGCTTACCGGCTCAAAAGGCAACACCATCTTATCCTCAATTCCATATTTTTCCCTTAGAGCCTTTAGGAAATGCAAGAATTAATTAATTAATTATTCTAACTTCCATTTAAACTGTGTTTAAAGTTATCACAGATCTAACTGAATTCTTCAAACTTTCAAGAGCACACATTATTTAAGCAAAAGAAAAATGACTTAGTTGTTACAGAGTAAAAGTTTGTGTCTGTGAAGACACCTGTTTCTTTTTGATGTCCCTGAGAGCAGCAATGTCATCAGGAGCATCAGATGGCACACTGGTAACAACCCCAGTACCTGGAGAGAAGGAAAAAAAAACCTCAACAAATAAATGCAAGAAAATGCACACAGACAAAACTAATTTATTTCATTCTACTTGGTTCCAAATCTAATAAATGCCCCATGCTGCCACATTTCATTATCTGCTGTGCAGCGAGCACTGGAGCAACAAACGAACAGTGAAAAAGGACACACAAACATGATCTCATTTACTCTTGCACATTACACTCCATAACCCTTCAAGACAAGATGACAGATTGAGCATGAGAAATTCATTATTATTCATGCGGATATTGTGACATTTCAGTTAAGTGATTCAGAAATTCAATTTATGAATATTTACAGAAATTTGTCAACAGGACAACGAGTTACTTGGAAGCAAACAGCAGCTTTTTAGCAAAAAATGCCTACAAAGAAAATATTTTCAATAAAATAACGTTAATGTTTGGGGTGCAAGTTCAACTCCGTATCGACACCCAGCACCCATCAGGACATCACTATATACACTGCCCTTTAAAAATGTATTCAAAGCCCTCAACCTTTTTCACACTTTGTCCCGTTACACCCACAAACTAAAATTTTTTCTTCACTTTTTGACCCAGCATGAGAGAGCTCATTTTATTTGTTCCGAGTTGTTTTAAAACATCTTTTATGTGTCTTCTTGTATTTGTTTTTACCTTGGCTTTAAACCCGATGAAAGAGGTTAACACAAGAATGTGACTAAAGCGATGTGCCGCTTGTGCAGATGTATAGTGCTATTAAGAAACATAAGGGCAGAACTTCGTCGGGTGTATTGTGAGCAGCACAGACTCCGTGAAAACTGTCCACGGACGTTTCATCGGCTTCATAATCGAGCGTACAAATTTCTCACATTTCTGGTGACAAATTCCTACATTTCCAACACTTTCTGCCATGGCGCCATCGGACGGGGAGGAATCGCTAATTTGCCATTTGGAAAAACAAAAAGAAAAGAAGGTGGGGTGTTAAAGGCCATTAAACCAGACTATACGAAGAAAAGGAATACACCTATTGGCGCAGAGTGGCAGTGATGCTGCACGTACTCGCAACAGGCTGCTCGGAGCAGTGTGTCACATATAAAACAGTTCGATGCAGAGACTTTTGTCCACCAAGCTATTTATTGTGTGAAACCATGTAAGTGGTCGTAAAAGTGTAGCTTTGCGCAGACAAGTCCGGCGGATGTCTGCTTCGAGTCCGAGCGTACGTCCGGAGTCAAGTAGGCTACGTTCGACTATGTTTCGCCATTAACCCGTAGGCCCAAAAAACAAAACACCGCTTTTAAAAAGACACCTATGACGTGCTCAGCCTGTCGATGGTGGTTGATAAATTTGTCCAATTGGTCAACCTTAAAGACTATTACAAGTTAATGTAGTGGAGAACTATAAATGCTTAATAATGAAGGACTCATACCTTTGTCCTCCTTAATGGTGAGCATGGGCAGAGCATAGATGATCTTGTAGGAGGTCAGAGGAGCACTTAGGGCACAGCCAAGGAGATCCTAGACACAGAGGACATGAAATTTCAGTTCTAATTTTGAGTCTTGTAGGAACAATAAATTTGAATAAGTAATATTATGTTTAAAGAAAGATGACAGATACAAACAACAAATTAAAACCATTGCAACATGATTAAGAATTAAATTTTAGATGCGTGTTTACATTTGTACATGGTTTCTAAACACTTTAAGATATTTTTAAAACCATCTAATTGACCTTTACGACCAACAAGAAAAACCTTAATATAACAACTTGAATACAACATGTTTTTGGCCGCTAGCTTGTGAGTCCATTGATTTCACAGTAAGGCTAACCAAATGTAACTTTTAACATATACAGTAAGTTTACATTACAGTTACTGAAGGCATGTCTTAGCCAGCTATTTAAATCCCTGTTTTTACAAGCCAAATCTCAATAAATACACACTCTCCCATGATGGAGGAGCTGGTGGTGGATTAGGTAAAAATAATAGGATTTCAATTCCCCCAAACAACAATAAACCAGTTTCAGAAGCTTAAATCTTTCATAGGTTCCAGTGACCCATTCCACAATCTTTCTGAAAGGGTTGTTTGCCACTCTAAATCACAGGCTTGTGATTTTTTTTCACAGCATTTTAACACCAGCCAGAACGAAATCACACAGAACGGATGATTTCTACTTGTGCGTCGTCTGAACACTGATGGTAAATGCTACTCTGACAACGAGCTGAATTCTCTGTGAATGTAGGATAAATAAGAGAATATTTCTTAAATCTAAACGCAAACATGACCGGAGACCTGTCATCGCTGTTTCTTGCCTCTCCCTTATTCATCTAGACTTTTGAATATTATTTAGTGTCTCTTGTGTTTTTATACAAGCAGAACATTAACAGGCTCTCTACCTGTCCCAGTATTTCCATGATCACCGGCACCACTCCATTCTCCTTGGTGAAGCCCTGGAATGACATGTTTCTGGCAGACCTCTTGGTGGAGATGAAGATGTCTCCGCTGGCTGTTTCAAAAGCAAAATACATCATGTCTGGTCTCACCCAGCAGTTGGTCTGACCGAACATGGTTTCTGGTCTCAGAGTGGCAGCAACCAGGAAGATGTTTTTGCCTTTCATGCCACTGTGGGGAGGACGACAAGTATCAAAGCCTGACTTATTTCTTTGTGAAGAATTTGTATATATTTACAGAATTTAGATTTTTAATAGTGAGTAATCTCAAGAAATAAAAAGGGGAGAAGACACATCATTCTATGTAAGCAAGAAATTTGGAAACAGGAAAAACCTAAAACAAAAAAAAAAAAAAAAAAACAAAAAAAAAAATCAACAAAAAACAAAAATCTGAGAATAAAAGAGGTGGTCACGATTTTTTACCTGCTATAAAACACTTTGGATTTGAATTTTGCTGTGTAAGGTTCAACAATCTTCATCTTGATGAGTGTGTACTCCTGAGGTCCCACTCCCTGCAAATGAGAGAAATTTAACTGCAAGTCTTTAATTATTACAAGCTCCTTTGCTTCCAATAGCCCCTTTTCCATCGAAGGCCCCAGGAATTCAAGCCCCAGGATTTGTTTTTCCCAGGGAATCTTGTGCGTTCCTTTTCCATTGACATGGGCCATTTATTTAAATCAGCCTAATGACATATGGGAAACTTGTGGAAAAAACTGCAATACACCTTAATTCCAGCAGAAGGCATCACTCCTTTCCTCCGTTTAAAAGTTAATAAATCGGTCTATTATTTATCGGTCAGCCGATAAATAATAGATGATGAGCAGCTTTAGAGTTATACAGTTGATTAATTCCTTCCATTATTAAGTACCCATATATAAAAGAGAATATTTTTCAACGGAAATTTGTTACACTTTATAATTAATGCCAACAACAACTTTAACAATTTCTCCACAGTTCTATAAGACAAATATTTCAGTGCATTATAATGCAGTGCTGATGATCACAGCACTTTCCATGTACATACGATTGTCTTTTCATGTTAAATCAACTTAGTGGAGTATAAACTCTGACATTTATTTCTCTCATATATATTTATTTATCTAATATTTTTTATCTTTCATAGTTTATGGAGACAAATCTGTAGGAGGAGAGACCACAGTTCCAGGTTTGGATGCTGTCTCCCAGAAGCTCAGTGAACTTCTTCATGTCCTGCCATCGTCTGCTCTACTGTCTACCAGCTTCTACTTTATATCAATATTTGTTTATGATTAGACAGTCAAGGTATCAATTCCCTGTACTTTTGGACCGATTATCTGTTTTTTCATTCTAATGAAGACATTTTTTTTACTAAACCCATTTTCTGTAGTTATCTAATGAGTTTACTTGATGCTAATAAAAGAAAAATAAGTGTCAGTCAGTGTTCAGTAGGTATTGAAAATGAATCGTGCAGTTGTAAAGCAACAACTCTGGCCAGATGCAGGCTGGTAAAAAATAGTTATATAAAATAATAATTGAAACTTTACCTGCTTACAGATCCAGCACAACATAAGGAATACTATGAGGAATTAATTAACTCTAAAGCTGCTCATTATCTACTATTATTTATCATTTGAAACAAAAACATAATAATGAGCTAATAGTCTTATAAACACAGTAAAGGAGTAGTGCCATCTGCTGGACCGAAGGTGTATTGCGGTTTTCTTCACAACTTCCCCATACGTCATTAGGCTGACTTAAATAAATGGTCCGTGGCCTCTCTAGGCAATGGAAAAAGAAAGTACACAATTCCCTGGGATTTCTATTACCCCAGTAAAACAAATTCTAGGGCTTTCGGTGGAAAAAGGTCTACAGTGTGAATTCAGTTATACTTCATAACTTTTGATGGGAAAGCTCAATGTACATGAGTTCACAAGCATTCCATTTGGTTACATAGACGTCCAAGAAAAACTGGTGTTAAGATGTAGCAGAATATTTGAACTATAAAGTAAACTGAAAAAACATTGTTCATGAGCTACATAAGCGTACCTCCCCAGTTTGCCTGTCATGGTCCATGCATGGCTGTCCATCCTTAGGAGAGTAGATGGTATACCTGCAAAGAAGTAAGCAGTATTCATATCAAACTCCCTTGAAACAAGATTCAGCCATATATCAACTTAAACTATACAAACCTGTAGTTATTTATTTTGAATAAAAATTCTTTTAAAATGCTTTGGCATTCTTCTGATGAAAAAGGATAACAGTACAGAACAGCAAAATACAGTACCTTGCAAAAGTATCCATATCCCTTGAACTTCATCCATATTCCACATGGATAAATGGTTTATTATATTTTTCAAACAACTAAAGATCTGGAATTTTGTGTACATTTGATTTAAGGCCAGATTTGACAGTTGTCCAATTCTGTCAACTGATTCTCCCACCTGAGATTTAAATCTCTGCAGCTCCACAAAAGTTACCACCACCTTGGCTTTTTGGCTTCAGAGCAAAGAGAAAAGGGGGTTGAACCACACTTCAGAACTATGCACTACCTTGTGTTGTTCTACATTTCCGAATCCCAGTAAAATGAATTAAAGTTTGTGGCTGTAACCTGACAAACGGTGAAAAAGTGAAAGAGGTATTAATACTTGTGTTTGGCACTGGAATTCAACTGATGTTGGTGGCAAGAAACAAAAAGTGCACCTGTTTATACTGCAACTGAACTGAGTACAACTGTTCAAAGAGACTTGATTAATAATCGACCTTTTGCCAAACTTGATCTTCTTCCTGTCTTTTAGTGTCAGAAATTGCCACCTGACGAAAGAGTCGTAGAAGGGGTTCACATCAGTAGTAATGAAAGAACGTCTCCAATCCACCTGTGGAATAGGTGAAAATTCTTGAGAAAATCTCCTAAGAATTTAGCCCAATGTTACAACAAACAAAGCTCATAAAGCACTTTGAGTTCAGACTTACAAGTAAATCAAACAACTCTGAGCCCAAATAAAACAGAAAAACACAGCAAGCTTAGTCACCTTGACTCCCATTTCTTTGAGGTCTTTGATAGCCAAAGGAGGGAAGTACTCCAGCCAGTGTTCTGCATTAGCAAACTTAACAATTTCACAGTCATTCAGACCTAAAGACCTCATGATGTCCCACTGGTATGTGGAGGATCCAGATTTGGCCACCGCTTTACTCTGACAACAAAATATCCACTTAGTTTTCACAAAAAAAGATTTTATTCTTTAGTCTTGCTTTCCATGATAATGCCAAAAAAGGAAAATGATCTCAGCTGTCAGATGATCCTAACCTTCTTGCCCTTTGCTTTGTTATTGATGATGATTTGATCTAAGTCCTTGGGTTTCTCCTCTTCTTCTTCGCCCTCGTCTGGAAACTGGGGAGGGTTTCCGTACAGCTCCATCTCTCTCTTTAGCTTGTCTGCACAGGCCTGAAAAAAATGATTTAGAAATGTATGAGAGACAGGCGAGGTATTGCTTGAAGGTGGTTTAAAGCAGAATTGGTTATAGAACTGAATATTATACTAATGATTAATTTGAGTAGAAAATATGAGGCATAAATGTGAATGTGATGCTACAACAGCCTTCTTTATTAAGACCTTCTATGGTGACACAGCTGCATGCCAGGTCTTCAGTAGCAGAGGTGATTGGTAATTATTTTTCTATCATATTGTTCTGCTGATGTCTTCTTCTGGGATTTAGGTGTTTTGACTAATTCAGTAGCATTTTCTACAGCTGTAAAGCTTTATAGGAATTAAACAGAAGCAAAATAACTTTTTAACCCTTTGAACCTTTAAATCCAAAGGGAAGCACTGATTGGTGTTCGTCATTAATTGACTTTGTCTTTAATCTGTTGAAATGCTTCTGCTGGGGTTCATAAATCGATAGCCTACAAACTGAGACAAAATTATAGTCATCCATCAGAGATTTCCTCCCTATCAGTCCATTTTATAAAAAGCTCTGCGGCCATTTGAACATTTGTTCTAATTGAACTACTCTAAGAAAACAAAAGCTAAATAGACGAACAAATGGAAACTAAACATATGGCCAGACATGTTTGTCTCCCAATATATTTGTGCAAATGACTGGATTAAACCGGTTTGTCAGCATGAAGACGTGTAACTTCTGTACACATAAAACTTTGAACTGCACACCAACGTGGTCAAACTCCATAAGTAGGTAGAAAAAAAAAAAGGTTTAATTATAAACCTTTTATTGTCTGAAGTCAAAGCAAACACACAAACTGCATTATAATGAGCAGAAAGGAAAATAAAAAGGAGACGCCAACCTTGATCGGCATTCCTGTGCAGTGCAGCCCAAATGGGAAAAGGCATTTCTTCCCCTTCAGAGACTGGTAGCCGACACCAAACTGATGGAACAAATCAGACCAAGAGACGCTCAGGGGAACAAGGACAAGATCTTTAGTAAATCGTTAGTAACATTTCGATTACCTAAAGGTACAGAGAGTTTATTTAGCCTAGAATATTTTTTTAAGTGATGCATAATTTTACCACACTGCAAACCACCACATTATATATATTGAGGTTTTTTTTAGGATAGCACGCCTCCATGAATGGTACTAATATTAATCATGTAGTTCTCCATTTAACACCAAATTAAACTCAGGACTCCTTTGTTTCAACATTAAAATTACAATGATTTTTATCTCCTATAGCTTGACTTTGAGCGTAAGACGGACTAAAAAACTGCTCACAATCTAATTCCAAAAAGTCAACTTTGTGTGCACATGTCCACTAAGGATATTGTATTTCAAATAAATAGAAAAAAATGTAACAGAACCCAAAACATAACATTGTTTTTACCATGACAATGGATTTAAACCGCTGGAACAGCATAGAAAATATTGGAGGTTTTAGAACTGTAGCTTTTTAATATTCTTGTAAGAATCAATCCCAGCAACCAGTCCATGCCTAACTTTTAGCTTCATAAAGATATATATTCTGCTTTGGTATAGACATGAAACCAGTAAAGGAATTTAGGTTTTTGGTATTCATCTTAGTCTGAGTATCACACTTACCTCACACTTTGACAAGCTGAAAGTATGGCCAAGATGCAATCGACCATTCATGTATGGATAAGGAAAGCTGACAAAGTATTTGTTTTTGCTGAAAAGAAAGCAAAAATGCAGAATTATGTAAGAATAAATACCTTATATCAATGCAAGCATCCAGAGTAGGCCTTATGGAGCTGGTTATTAAGCTACTGGCTGTGGCGTCCCTTCAACAACAGCTTTTCATTTGCAGTTGCAGGCTGCTAGGGCTGCACTAATGATTATTTTGCTAATTAAATTAATCTGTCAACTATTTTTTTCAATTAATTGATTAATAATTGGATAGCAAAAGGTGTTTAATACGAGATTTTTTACAGAATTTGAACCAGGTGAAGCTAAAGCTATGCCCCTTCTGTTCTGGATAGAGCATATTTACAGACAAAGGTTTTCATCTTAAATACAAAATATATATATTTTTGGTACAATTTTTGCCTAATTGTTACTCTGAGTTGGTTGCTCTTTCAACAATTTACATGTTTTAAAGCCAGTTAACGATTATTCGATAACTAAATTAGTTGACGATTATTTCAATGATCAATCAATCTGATTAATAGTTTCAGCCCTACAGGCTGCAGTTCTAAAAATTTCCAAAAACGACATAAATGTACCCAGATAATCATTCTATTTTTATCATTTCTGTTTGTGCCGTAGCCAAGACTTAATGTTGACGTTTTGGTCTAAAAAAGCTATTATTTAACTGAATTTCAGTGGATTTTTATTCTCCAAATAGTCTCCTAGTTAACACTTTAAGTATTAATAATTGGAAAAAGTAAATTGATTTAAAATGTGAGCACATGGAAGGTCCAGATTCTATCTAATGTTGTAACTTATTTATGTCTTAAATTTAGGATGCTACAACATTTAATTTCCCTTTGGGATTAATAAAGCATTTTTGAACTGAATTGAATGTAACTTTAATGCTTCATTTTAAATAAGAACATAAACAGAAAGACGTTCCGGTCCATGCTTGTTTTGGCAATTGGATGTTCAAACCAAATAAAAAAAAAAACTGATTAGAAAATGTAATTAACGAAACATACAAAGACTGACATCAAACATCAAACACTAGGAAAGAGACAATTTAGCATATACAGATCATTTTTTGTTTGACACCAGGTTATTCTCTGTTATTTTTAGATGATGAAAATATTCTACAATCACATATAGGACATTTCAGCTGAAGAAAGGGACCATTACAAAAAAAAAATAAACTGAAATTTATTCTAAAATAAAAGGACAGGTCATCCCTTAAGGACTGTTGAAGTTTTCATAATATCTAAAGAAAAATACAAAAAATGTAGCACATGTTTTTGTGGTTTTGGGATAAACCTTTTCACAGGTCTCAAAACAAATTAAAGAAAGTTTTAACATAAACATATGATCTTCGTATTATTTGAACGTATTTTTTTAACTGCTCTTTGAGAATAAATCGTGTGTTTTGACGAGTATTTTGAAAACGTTGCTAACGTACCAATTTATTTATTTTTACTTATTCAAGTATTCCCTGTGCGCAGATCTCAGAGGTTTTCTCTCACTTCCAGGGGGATCAAAGCAAAAATAATAACAGATCCATCACAGCAATCTAAATACGTGCAGAAAAATGTTCTGACATTTAGTGTTGAGAATAAAAACTTGTGAAATCCGTATTTCTGGTCACGTCAACAAAAGATCTCCAAGGGTGAACTAAATGACAATGACAGCAGCTACTCACTTTGAGGTTTCTCCAACAGTTGACGGTGCGTCATTCTCAAACGCCTTCTCCTTCTCCCATTTCTCCTGGATTTCTAATTCAATCTTTCTCAAGTAGTCCAACTTGGCTGTTCCTTTTCGTTCCTTGCATAAAATGTTAAGTGAGAATTTACTTTCAGAGAAATGTATCAAAGCGTTTCAAGTCACAGTAAACTGATGCCGATAATGTAATAGTTCACAAAAGGAAATTGTAGTAAGTTTTGGTGTATACGGACAGACTTCTGCAGCTGGCTGTAGAGCGCATGCTAGCTAAAATAGCTTTTAGCTATAATAGGTTCACCCATAAAGATGGAAAGTGTATTAATTTACTCTATAGAAGCACAAACCACTCTGAAGTGCGGTAGACACATGCTTAGAACCTACCGTCATGTTGTTCAGATCTGACAACAATGAGCTTTTCTGTTGTTTAAAAGGAGATGAAATAAAAGAAATGTTCCAGAGAGAAGAGAAACCCACGCCACCGGCGTCTGGATGATGACACCTTCAATCGGCTTTCCGCTGCGCTTTCTGGGAAATGTAGTCCCCACGGCGTCTTCACTGTTTACATTGAAAGACATCTAGCTATCTAGTACTTTAATTTAAATATCTAATGTTTTGTTAATATTACGTGTCTTATATAAATATGTGAATCTGCTTGTGTTAATATTTTGTTGTCATTTCAAATTAACGCTTTGGTGTATAATATTGTAGCGTGCCCCGTTAGGCGTGCGTTACGACAGCTCGACTCGTGTTGCCATGCCGTAAAACAGTGCGTGCGATCTGCCAGGAGAGAAGACAAGGCCTTAAAGCTTATAAATGTATAGACGATGAAAGTAGGGTTTACGAAGCGCACTTTCTATTTATAGGCAGTATTAAAGTATTTTTCACGATGATGATAGAAAATGTGGAAGCCTTGAAGACGTGGTTGGCAAAACTCCTGGAGCCGATGTGAGTATTGGATTGAAATGACATTTAGCCCGTATGCTACATTAGCTGGCGAGCCTGGCCAAAGCATCAATGGAGCCGTGCTGTAATCAGGCCTTTCGAGGAAGAGAGCAGCTGTAATCCTGCTCACTTAGCGCAACAAATACACTAATAACGTGTCTCGGTTCTTGGGTTTTAAAGTTGGAGCACGAAGTGTAACTTTATGACGAGTCCGTAGGAGATTAGCCAGCTGTAAGGTGTACCATAACTTGTAGTTATTTTCTTCTACTTGTGGTTGCAATAAACACTGGCTGTAAATACGGGCTGCTAGTAACTTCACTTTCTGAGTTACCATAGTTACAGTCTCTGGCGTTACGTGTTAATTTTCTGTACGTACGCAGACGTTATTAAAGATTTTTCAAACTAAACGAGTCACATTGAGTAACTAGAGTTACACTGATATTTTCTGAATGCCTGCGTTTCCAAACATTTTAAATGAAACGTCACCAAGAGCAGTTAAAGAAAACTTGATGTATAGACGAGTCAGTGGTGATAAAAGTCATTAAACTGGGAATCAGAAACATTCATTCACTTTAACATTAAGTTTTATGGCGTGCCGATTGTTTGTTTTCAGGTAGTTAGCATCGTATTTTGTAAAGGAGAACGTCTGTAAGCATACAGTCTAGTGATCTGTATGCAGGATTTTAAAAAGAGCATGGAAGAAAACAACAGCTTATTCTGCCTTGTGTTTATTTGGGTTCAATTCAGGCTGATCAGCTGGCAAAACTAAATATTAGTAAACAGACAAGTTCTCTTTCCTTTCCCTCACCGCAATGTCCGCACCACTGTTCTTGAGCTTTAGCTAACAACTTTATCAGTTGTGGCCTCAAAAGGCAGTAAAAGTTCATCCAACTGGCCAAATACATTACATGCAGAAAGAGTTTGATTGTGAGAACAACTGCAATCATACAGCCTACTAAGTATTGCATGCAAGCTGCCCTTTCCTATTTGCAATATTGCACACAAAAAGTTGCGATGAAGATGCTGTACTGCATACAGAAGGAGAACTTTCATCTGAAAACATGCAAATAGAGGAGAAAAAAATGTAATCTCATTCAACTTGGACTCTGAGTTGCTGATGAAGTCAGAAACACATGTACATTAATTTAGAATAATTACTATACTTAAATCTAAAACGAATCACATTTAACATTTGTACTTGGATGTTAAAAATGGCCCAAAAATCAAGAAGGATGTGTTCGTTTTCTTTTAGAAATAGTTTTGTTTTATTTGGGAGGGTTATACGTAGAAAATAACAGATAAAAACAATATGTTCTCCTTTATAAATTATCTCCGCTTTGCCTCCCAACTTAAATATCTGGCTAATACAGTTATAGCACTGTTTATTTCAAGAAATAATACAATCAAAAACCATGGCTAAGAATCTACATTTATTGGTAGATGTTTTACATGTCTGGCTGTGCACTAGTAAACAAGTAATGAAGAGTCAGTGTAATTTCAGAAAAGAGAAAATATTGTTTTGGTCGCGTTATATCTAAATATACATTCCTTTTGACTTGCAGATGTGATGCCGATCCCTCTGCATTGGCCAACTATGTTGTGGCTCTTGTGAAGAAAGACAAACCAGAGAAGGAGCTGAAAGCGCTTTGTGCTGACCAGCTTGATGTCTTCCTACAAAAGGGTAAGAACTTTACATAAACGTTCTTTTTAGCTGATTACATAAAGTGAAAACTGCTTTTCCAGTTAAAAGTCTGTTCCTCTCTGTCATTTTATTCTTGTTGCACTTCTGACTGTCCCCTGCCCTGTCATGGTGGAAGATAATTAGAGATGTTATTGTTTAAAAATACTGGCTAAGTTAAAAATGCACCAAGCAGTTCGTACCTGATGCCAGTCTCCATAGTTTTCATTTAAAATGTATTTTTCTAGAGATATTTGTTTAGCACTAGTGGACGTTATTAACAGTTGACAGACAGGAAATGGGCAGAGAGAGAATAGGGGAAGACATGCAGCAGAGGGCTCTAAAGGTCGGGAATCGAACCCACGATGGCTGCAATGTATTTTAGAAATAGGTAGCTTTGTAGAGTTTTTGATAAATTGGTTAATTCAGAAAGTAATGTCAAGTGTATTTACCCTGAAAACAGAAATCAATCATGCAGAATTAGTATCTGACAAGATTCAGGTTATCTCAAGTGTTAAATGGGTTACATTTATCAAACACAAGCATTGTTTCAGATTATCTACCCACTCACTAGTTTTAGGCCTAGTAACAAATGATAGATGTAATGTGTATCAGCGAGGGATAGTCAAATTTAACCAATCTAAGAGTGGGAGAAATTTGCATGTTTCAAAATGGCATGTAAATGATCCACAGCGTTTCTAAGCAGACTTATCTTGTCTCTCTTGTGACCACTAGAGGGAGTGCTAAATCATTCAACAGTACAGTTGATGGCACCTTTTTTATCTTTTTTTTTTTTTGTTGCGTTACTCTCATGTAATAAAGGTGTGTGATGCAAACATATCCCAGTGATTATTTTCAGAAAACATGTTTACTGATTTATGGTACTTTTTGTTTTGACATTAAATACCATACAATCAAGTACTGATTGACCTAAAATGGTGAATACCAAATCATCTATAAGGGTAGATTATGTTTTTTTTTATTCTGTTCTCCAATGTTTGCACAATTTTTAGGCAAGTGAGTATTTTGACCATATCATCATTTTTAGGCATATTTTCCAACTCCAAGCTGGATAAGCATTGATGTTCAGTGGATTTAAGCATAGCATGTGACTAAGCATAGCATCTGTGTAATGAGGGAGGGTGTGGCCTAAGGAGGTCAACACCCTATATTAAGGTGGTCATAATGTTTAGGCTGCCTCTTTTCTTTTGGCAAAATGGGCCAAAAAAGAGATTTGACTGAATTACCAAAAGTTTCCCAGAGGAATGCAGCACTCTTCAAATTGCTAAGATATTGGGACGTCAAACATTTGGTTGCAAATAGTCAAGAGGCTCGCAAGAAATGTATTGAGAAAAAAAAAAGATTCAAAATAACTATATTTGAGAAGAATCAGTCTGCATTTTTCAAAAAGACAATGATTTATATGCAGGACATGCCCCACCACAACTACTCCTCTGCGTGGCTAGCCAGTAAAGGCGTTAAAGATGGAAAAACTTATGGCATGTCCCCCTTCCTCACCCGACCTGAACGCAGTTGAACTCAACTTGTAGGCAGCTCTTAAGTGGGAACTTTACAGTGAAGGAAAAGAGTCTTCCTCTCTGAACAGTGTCTGTGAGGTTGCTGCACAAAAAGTTGGCCGTCAACAGATTAAGAAACTGACAGGCTCCATAAATGGAAGGTTTATCATTGTTATTGGAAAGAAGGTTGGCTATTTTGTTCATAGTTTTTTTTTATGTCAGAAATGTTTATTTGAAAGTTTCCTGTTATAACTCTCATTTAAATAAATGAAAATAAAGTGAGATGGGAAAATGTGTTTTTCATTTAGTTGCGTAATAATTCTGCATAATAATAGTCGCCCAATAATTGTGCACTTAAAGATGTTCTCCTAAGAAAGCTAAAACCTCACTTTTACTTTCTTAAACATTCCTGTTCGACGTTTATTAACATTTTGGATTAACCGAGAGCACTAGAGTTGGTGATTAATAATAAAAAAAAATCTTCAAAAATAAGAATTGCTTAATATGCACACAGTGAATTAAGCCATTCATCCAGTTGCTGAGCTGCTGGTCATCTTCTACATGGCCATTATTCAGTCTGTGCTGTGTTTGTCCATCTCAGTGTGGTTTGGCTCATCCACAAAACAGGACAGGTCCAGAGTGTATCGAACAGTTAGGTCTGCGGAAGGATCATCAGGGCGCTGACCTTCCAGTCATCCAGAATTTTTTTTACAGGTCTAGGGTCAGGAAGAGGGCAGCTAACATTTCTGCAGACCCCACACATACTGGACACAAACTGTAGACTTTTCCCTTCAGGTTGACGCTACAGAGCAATGTTTGCTAAAACAAGCCGCCACAAAGACAGTTTCTTTCTCCTCCAGTCCATATATTTAATGTTTTTACATATACACATTTTTTTATTGTTATATGATATTGTGATGTATAGTGTTATACAATACTATACTGTGCTTATTATTTCAGAAGAAATAATTATAGAAAATATAGAAGAAAAGTGATTTCTAATAAGACTGCAGTAATAAAACTAACCACACATCTAATAAAATGAAGACATGTTCACAACTTTAATTTTGCTTTTTCAGAAACCGTAGGATTTGTAGATAAACTTTTTGAGTCGTTGACAACAAAGAACTACCTGGGTAACCCTGCTGCCAAGGAGGCTCCAAAAGAGGAGGTTAAACCACCTGCAACCAAGGCTGATGTTGTTGAGGTAAGAACAGAGCCCATAAGTTTTCTTTTGTAAGATTGACATAAAAACATTCATGTTTGAAATGTTTGTCCTTTGAAATCTCTTTCTGTGTAACATAATCACTGCTTCCCTTAAGGCTGAAACTCCAGAGGAGGAGAGAGAAAACAGACGCAGGAGGAGTCCCCTGAGAAACCGCTCTGACTTCAACGAATCCAGGCAAGGCCAAGGCTTTAAATGTCTTCTTAACATGTTGCTATATGAAGCTTGAGGGGTCTTTTAACCTGTCCTTTAGCTGTGACACAACAGGTTACAGATGATGGGATACTACAAATCTTTCATCCATTAATTGAACATAGCAGTTTGTCTTTACAAAATGCCCAAAGTTATGACTTTTATGTGCAGTATAAAAATTATAGTTACATTTCTTTCATTTATTGTTTTTCTTTTCAAGAGAATACACAGTGTGATCTTTTTTCTATTTAAAAGTATCCCTCAGTGAGATGCAGCAAGTCCTGCATTTCCATATGCAAAAGTGGAATCACACTTCTCATCTTCCCTGAGAGAGCTTACTCTGGGGTGTCGGAGAGGAATCTCTGGCTGATAGTTGAACCTAGGATCCAGGAGGAGCAATGTGGCTTTCATCCTGGTTGTGGAACATTGGATCAGATCTTTACCCACGGGGAAGTTGCTGAGGGGGTCATGGGAATATTCTATGTGTTTTGTAGATCTGGAGAAGACCCATGATCATGTCTGCCAATGTGTTTGGAGAGGGTTGTTTGGAGTATTGGATATCTGGGTGGCATTAATGGGGCCATCTGATCCTTGTATGCCCAGAGCAAGAGCTGTGTCCGCCTTCTCTGCACAACGTCGAGCCAGTTCCCAGTGTGCGTTGGACTCCGCACTGGGAACAGGTTTGATAAAGGGATTAAGACCCACATTTGTCTGTCCTGTTGAAAACTTACTTGGCTGACTGTTGTATTTAAAGCAGGCAGGCAGATAAGTTATTCAAATGCGTTCCCTCTAAATTATGAACTCTGCAGGAGCCGTGACGACAGGAGGCGGGACGAGCGCAAGCGGCGTGACTTCGAGAGGCACGGGAAAGGCGGCGACGCCCACCGGGATCGAGAGCGCCACGAGAGACGCCGAGGCAGCCCTCGCGGGAGGAGCTACAGCCGGAGCCGCAGCAGGAGCAGGAGTGGCAGCCGCGGAAAGAGCCGGGATAGAGAGCACAGAGGAGGCAGAGGTGAGAGAGTGTTCCCACACAAGCAGTAATAAAAGCACAGGGGAGCAGACACAGGTGTGCATTAGTAATTTAGAGGAGCTGCCAGGAACATCCTGGACCTGAGCTGACTTGGATTGTTTGGAGAAGTGAAGCACTGAATGTAGCAGGTTGTGTTGTTTTTTAGTTAGATTGTTGAAAGTTAACAGGACCATGTGGACAGCTTTGCAGTCACGTCATTGGAGGTTCAACAACATGGATTGGAATTGGATTTATTACCCACAAGGTTATCTGTGTATTGAGAGAAGTTACTTTTTTTTTTTAAAATGCCGCTTTAAATTCTTAAATCATCGATTATGTTTATCGCAATGATTTTTCAAAGGTCTCTGCTTCTTGTTTTTAACAGAATTCAAGCCAAAGTTTGAAGTGGAAAGGAAGGACACGGACGGATACAACGCCTCCACCACATCCGGCTCCCAGCATCAGCACCCACCGCCTCTCCTGCCCCTGCCTACCCCTCCGCACCCCTTCTCCTCTACTTCCTCATCTGCCGGGGTCTCAGGAGCCGGAGGGGTTCCTGTAGTGACATCGGCTCACCTGCCTGACAGCACCACAGACAGCTGGTCGAGCTACTACAGCGCTCCGAGGCCAGAAAGCGTCGGCAAGCCCTTCAGCGGCAAGAATACTCAGCTCAAGCAGCGATGCAGGGATTATGACGGTAGGAGCTTGGTTTATGTTTTTGTAAAAAGAGGGAAAACTGTGGAGTTTTTTCAAATGCATGAACCATGCAACATGGTTAATGTGTAGTTGGTGTTTCGTTTTCCCTCAAGGGTTCAGGCCATGGTGAGCCTTTTAACTAATGACCACTGTTTAGCTCTCTGTCCTTTGTCCCTAGTGAAAGTTAGCAGTGTACTAGGCCTTCTCTGCAAAGACACAAGAGAGTTTAAACTTAACCCACTGTCCCTGAGGCACACTGCTGTCACAGTGCTCCAAAAGAGCCACTGGAGACCCAGTGTTTTAATGAGGCTGTGGGGTAAACGGAAACTGGATGTTTTAAACGTGGATATTTATCTTTGTCCGTATCATCTATTTATTTCATTTCCTTTTCGATATGTGTAATATTGATTTCAATGACCGAATGTAACCTGTTAGGATCAGCTTATTGACTCTTAGTTAAGAGATTTTGTGTCTTTTGCTCAAACAGAAAAAGGCTTCTGCGTCCGTGGCGACCTTTGTCCCTTCGACCACGGCAATGACCCTCTCATCGTCGACGATGTCACCCTTCCTAATATGATTCCTTTCCCGCCCCCGCCTGTCATGCCTCCTGCCCGCTTGCCCATGCCCCCGATCACTGAGCCGCCCCCTTCACTCAGGTTGCCAGCAATGCCCCCTTACACCCAGCCACCGCCACCGGGTGTCTTCCCAATGACAGGTGAGTTTTAGCTCCTTTTTTGTATAAAGGGTGCAGTGTGTTTAATTTTTCTCTGGCCTGAACAATTACACAAACGTTTTCAGCACAGCAATTGTTTGTCTCCTCTTTTATAAATTTGTACAATTATTCATTTAGATTTTTCATTATGAACACATGATACGGCTTTTTAAACTTATTGAAGACATGGTTGCTTTGAATTTCAGTTGTTCGCGCTACCTTGGTATAAAAATGCATCCTGGCTAAGCAGAATAAAGTAGTAGTAAGTAGAAGAGGCTATCAATGACCATTGACACCTGATGTTAAACTCATCACACTGACCAGCTTTATATGCAAACAAACACGTAGTCCCATCTCAGTGTGTGTTGTCAGCTGAGCAACCGAGCATGAAAAGGTCTGGTGATGTTTTTGTAACATCTCAGACACATTCGGTCACTTGATGTAGGATATTATTCTAGGACTTCTACTCAGCTTGAAGAAGTCAGGAAATGTCTGGAATTTGTTTTTTTGTATTTTCCAGGTCAGGATAGTTATTGAAAAAAGAAAACAACAAATATTAGTGTTTCCAGGCTTTGTTCCCTATCCCATTGCCTTCCTTCCTTCCTTCCTTTTGCCATTCTTTTCTTGTTCTTCCTTTGTCCATTTTGTTCTTTCTGTGCTTCCCTGCTTATGTTTGTTTGTTTCTTTTTACTTTAAGTCCTTCCATTCTTCCTGGCTTTATTTTTTGCTATATCTCCCTTTCTACCTTGGCTTTCTGTCCTCTTTCTTTTTTTTCATTACTTGTGCCCTTTCTTCCTTGTATTTACTTCTTTCTTTCTTTCCTTCCTCCTTGAGTACTTGTGTCCTCCTTTTTTCCTTCAATGCCACCCTCTTCCTTCCTTCCTTCCTTGTTTGCTTCCTTCCTTTCTTCCTTCCTTCCATGCTTGTGATTTTGAATCATATTTTACGCTCTGTCAGTTTCAGCATTATGATGACCTAAACATGCCAACATATTTTCAGGTGGTAAATTTGTCATTAAGATATTTCAGCATACTGCCAGCTTCATATTAAGGCAGTTTGTGTTGAGTGAATGAATTTTTCCATGTAGAAAACAGCTTCACACGCTATCATACATGCAAGTCATCTGAGACATTAGCTTGGGCTTTTGTCTCCTCCAGGACCCCCACTAATAGCTACCAGTGGGATTGATACCCCCAACCATCAATCTGCAATCACTTCTTCTCCCCCAATTGGACCACCTGGAGTGGGGCTTCCACCTACTCTTCCTCCTCCTCCTCCTGCTCCTCTTCAGCCTCCTTCCTCATCCTCATCTGTGTCTCTACGGCCCCAATATGTCCCATCTGAATGTAAGCAGAAATGCTTTTCCTATTCAGATTGGGACTGTGTGCCTTTTTCATTTCGTTTTCCTTATGGTAATTTTTCTGTTGATACAGTAGATTTTATTGCTGACGAAAACATTTTTTACACACTTGTTTTTTTGTTTGTTCTTTTTCTTTATCAAGTTGTGAATGAAGGTATCTGCATGTTTCTTGAGTGTTGCAGTAACCATTGTAGACCATAGGGTGGTGCTGTTTATTAACCTGAAATAAGTCTGTCTTTTAACTCTGCTATATTAATAAGCTGCGGCTCATGCTTATAATCCTAAATTTTTTGTTTAAAATTGTTAATTTTCTCTGATTTTATATGTAGATTATTCTTTTAAAATCTGGGCATATATGGACTGTTCTTTTTTAAATGAGAATTTTAGTCGTATGTATGTTGTTGAAGGTTTTAGTAAGCAAAACATTTTAATCTCATTTAGTTCATGTTGTAAACTTGTGTTTTACTCTTTCAGATAACTATGATCCAGAAGGCTACAACCCGGAATCTCCAGGACTGACCGTTGCAGGTTGTAATTCTTACCGACAGTTTATTCCCCGAGTCCAGACACAACGATCCAACCTCATTGGTCTCACCTCTGGTGAAGGACAAGGGTCCAGAGGTAACAACTATTTTATTTTTTTCTCCAGGAAATATTAGTTGGCAGATGTGGACAGATGGAATATTTTTTTGCAAGCGTGGTAAAAATGTGTAAAAAGATTCAAAAGAAAAACATCTATTACTCAAAAACCTACCTTTCCAATCATTTCATCGTTCGATGGACATTTTTTTTTTCTTTTTTACAAAATCAACAATGGCACAATTGTTTGGTACCTTTGAGAACACCTTTTAAAATAAATGTAACTGAAGCATTTTTTTAAAATTCATCAGATATTCTGGGAACGACCCCCTGTTTCCCTGGAGTCTAAATGTGTTCAGGTGGGTCTGGTGTGAAACAAAGGATGCATATATGGAAAAGCACCTCAAGCCCAGTGTTCAGTATGGTAGAGGCTCTGTGAGGCTGTGGGCCTGTTTATTATCCAAAGGGCCATACTTGGTTTGAGGTTGGTACACTGGGTCTTTCATTAAGATAGTGGTCTAAAACAGATGACCTAGTCTACAAAAAAATCCGGCTTATTCCATGGCATCCCCAGACCTAAATCCTGTTTAAAAAAAATAATCTTTTACACATATTTACTATGTGTGCCAATGCAGTCAATGCAAAGTCTTCTGATTATAACTTTTAAACTTTTCTTTCTAGCTGCTAACATAGTGATCCAGACGGAGCCTGCAACTGCATCCAGCTCTCCTGGAAATGTGTCTCGTTTCAACAATGAACAGGACAGCAGGAAGAGGACGATGGGAGCCAGTACAGCTGAGGGTCCAGCAGCTAAAAAACCCTGGATGGAGAAGTAAGGAGTCACAGAAGCCCACAAACATCAAAAACGTAAAATAAGAGAATCAGATCAACACAGAAAACCTAAACCGGTTCTGCATTTAGTCCAGAAAGACCTTTTTTTTGTGCAGACATTTAGCTATATGAGCAAGGTGTCATTTGGTTAAAGCATTGTCCCGTTTATAGTTTGGGGGCCTAAATCCTGGTTAAGTTGTGTTGGATGCCTATTCTAAGCTTAAGAATTGGGAAGTGGGTGCATGCAAGATTAATGTGACAAAATAATGACATTCCCTTATTAATGTTCCAGTATTAATGTCTTTTTTCGTCTCTGGAAAAGAAAGTTAATTAATTACAAATAAATATCAAACATAGTTCTCTCTAGCTGATGACGTTCCTACCCCCTTATAATTGTTACCCCCTTTTCCTGAAATAACTTCAGCTGGGTGCTTCTTGTAGCCATCTACCAGTCTCTTTGGTCTGAAGAAAGCTTGCCATACTTATAGCAGCTGTGAGATGTTTCAGGGGTTTCTTGCTTGCATAGCCTGTTCCACAGACTTCACATATGGACGCTTCGCTCCGGAACCCGCCTTTACATAGGGATAACATGTAAATCGCTCGCTCCTGTTGCGTCATCTGCGTTCGGTCGGAACGTACCTTTATAAAGAGAAGGTTTACCTGCTGGCACACCTCCCAAGGAAGCTGTGTCATTCTGATTGTAGAGGCATGGAGTTTTATATCAACAGCTGCAGTGTTTTGAATGTCTTATACTTGGAGACTTTTGTCCCTACAGTAAACTGGTTGATTTCAAATTATTTTAGCACTCTTAAAATCCCCTACCGGGCTCATAAGTTGGTGCCTCAGACAGCTCTTCAGATCTCACCATGCTGTTCACTCTCACTTCAACAGTTATGGTGCATTCACACCAAACGTGGATTCTGCACATTTTTCGCGTCATTTGTGTGCTTTTGCTCGCTTGACTTCCCGCGTGAACTCCGCCTTGCCAAACGTCAACAAGCGGCAACGCTTCACCGCGTCATCAAATAGCAGGAGCTTCCATCTGCTGCAAGCTGCTTTCAACTGAACATGCCGGACATGGATTTCACGGATAATCACGGTGTTTTACCTGTGGAGAGCCGAAAAACACCGCCGATGTCAACGTCCCTGGGTTCACGTGATTCTTCAGGGACGGGAACAGTTCGGAGAGAACCACCACCTACTCCAGGAGCAGTGTTTGGATTATGGTCGATTTCAGCGGTACTTCCGTCTATCCAGGACCCAGTTCGAAGATCTGCTGCCCCGCGTTGGGACACGAATCGGCCTCCGGGACACCAACTACCGGTGACCGCAGTGAAGCCACCCCGAAGCCGGACACCGGACACTCAAGCTCCGCGGAGCCAGCGGCATCCAGCCCATGGCCGATCCGATTCAAGCACCCAGATTTCGGCTAGCTGCTCTTTGTCGCTCCCTCTTCTGACCCGCGGTGGTTCAGTAGGGACTGTCAATAAGTTTCCGAACCAAACAATCGTGGAAAATCTGAGTTCCTGAATCGGATCAACCGTGAGCTAGATGCCGGTAACTCCACGGAGCTTGAACATTCAACTTCAAACTAACTTCACTGCGGTCTACCGGCGCTGTATCCCCACTGCTGAACGCCTGTCCATCTGTCTTCGGTGAGTAAATACATCTCAGCTCAATAAAAAAACAGCCGATTCTTAATGTCCACATCTCCTAAATATAAGATATTTGTGCCTAAACATAACCAGGCCAGGTCGTTTCTGTACTTGTCTCGGTAAAAGTAATTAGTTCTGAGTCATACAACTCTGGCTTGCCGCACACCGCCACTATAATCTTGTCCTCCATCACTGACAACCGCTTCTTCTCCGCTTTGGTCCTTCACCCTACGTCACAGCCACATCCAGTCCCTGATCCAGTTCAGATTTTTCAACTCCTCCATCGCTCTGCTCCCGCTTCGCTTGGAGCGCCTTTCGCACCGCGTCCTTCGTCTCCTCCGCACCCCCCTGCGTCGCTCCGCTCCTGAACGCGCCTCTACGTAGGGATAACATGTAAATCGGCCGCCCCCATCACAGAATCCGCGTTTGGTGTGAACGCACCATTAGACGCTCAACAAACTAAAAGCCTCTTTCAATATATGTGAATGTAGTCATTTTAAGTGGGAGTGGGGTTGTATTCAAATTTATTTTTCAGCATTTTTAATTACATTTTAAAAACATTTTGAAAGGTCTTTTTATTAGTAGTTTAAATTGTTAATTATTGTTGGTTGTATTATTTGAATTGTTCAGTATTGCATCATATGAATATTGGATATCCATATGTTAGAAAAGCACACACTGTCATAAGGTGTCTCATTTTTTCACATGACTGTGCCTCTATTAATACTATAGTGTTCAATTGCAGATCCTCTACTTCTGATTCTGGGAAAAACATTAAAATAGAGCATAAAATTTAATCTTCTTAGTTTTGTTTTTCATTAAAATGTCCTATTCACATCATGAAAAGTTATTTTTTAATAATTAACTGTGAGAAATGAAGAATTCTATATATAAGTATATAAATGTCTTAAAATGTGTATATTTGTGTGATTAAAAAAAGGAAAGAAAACCTTATACATATAGTGTGGCTACAATGCTTTTATTTCAATTTTTTAGTTTTCTTTAGCTAGATTTGTTCTTTTGTGAATCAAAAATATTTTTGTACTATATATTTTAAAAGCTAAAAAAATAAAATTATCTTTCTTAAATATATGCCATTGTTTAGTTACAATTATTCTGTCATTTCAGGCCAAATTTTAGCGGTCAAGATAAGAATATTTTTCCAAAGAGAAACCACTACGTGAATACAAAGCTGGAGGTGCGCAAGATCCCGCGTGACCTGAATAACATCACCAAGCTCAATGAGCATTTTAGCAAGTTTGGAACCATCGTCAATATACAGGTGCAGTATTTCTTTTTTTGTAGAAGAGCTGTTAACTGGATAGAGTGAATGAGATTAGAGCATCAGAGGACATTTCTTCCAGCTGACCAGTTCAGTTTCACTCCCGTTCCAGGTTGTGTTTGGTGGCGACCCGGAGGCCGCACTGATCCAGTACACAAAGAACGAGGAGGCCAGACGGGCCATATCTAGCACCGAGGCCGTTCTCAACAACCGCTTCATCCGTGTGTATTGGCACCGGGAGCCCAGCAACAACACTTTGGGTCAGGAGCAGACCTCAGGGAGCCAAGGGGCTGGGTCAGCGCCAGGCCAAGGCCTGCAGCACAGCAATATGCATAAGGTTGGCCTAAAGAGCTGAAACAAAAGAATCAGAATTGGAAAAACATTATTGATTCCAAGGGGAGATTTCTAATATTACATCTGCCCATTGGAACCACAAAAAGACAGAGTTTTATATACAAAATGGATTAATTATAAGTAAAAAAAAAAATTATAATATTTATAAAAAATAGTAAAATTAAACATGAAAAAGTCATTCTATTATTTTCTACTGATGTTTTGGCCTTATTGTGTTTGTTTTTTATAAATGAACCAGTCAGAATTTTCTGAGAAAGCAGTTGCTGTTTAACAAGATTTTACTTATTAAACTGCATTTAGTCTCTTGTATCAGTGATAAGTGCAGCTAGCATTCCTAAAGCAGCAGACTCTGTGAATTCACTGGAGAGTGTAGATCCTTACTTTTAACCTGAGCTTTCCAAAAGGCAGCCAACATTTCCGTCAAGCTCCATAACAGCCAGAGATTGAAACCTCTTTTCACTTGCTGAAAGTGTCTCTCACTCTCACTGCCAGAATGAATCTCAGATCTGTCCCAACATGTTGTAACAGAATGCGTTTACCCTTTAAATAGCTTCTTGCAACTCTTATTTAGTAGTCATGGGAAGCGTCATGAACCTCTGAGGCTTAGTGTGCTGGGGAAAAAGAAAAATAAAGTAAAATTTTCTAAAACAGTGACACCTGGTGGCCAACTTAAGCCATAGCAGTTTATCAAATGCAGCTAAAGTGCTGGCCGTTTTAGTTGTCAGCAATTAAAAATTCTGACTGTCTGGTTCTTTTAATAAGCTTATGTTTTGTTCATTTACAGCAATTAATGATTCCATCATCATAAAATTAAACATACATGTCAAACAACACCTATGCATTGCCCCAGAAGGACAACTAAGTACTTTGTTAAAATGAATAAAACATTTGTTCAGAAACACCCCAATATGTATGCATACACTCACCCATACCCACACCGATGGTTTAATCTGCAAAACATTGCAGATTAAACCAGTGAAACGCTCCAAATCATTTCAAACCAACGAAACATAAGGTAAAGACACCAGTGATGTATGAAACGTCAAAGCTGTTGGTCTTCGGACAGTACCTTTTTGATAAAAGCCGCAACACGGCGTTTCAAGTCACTCCTCTTCAGGAAAAGGCATACAACCTCCAAAGCCTCTGTATCATGTGTGCATTACTGTTTTTAAGCATCACACTGACACTGAAAATGTTTAACATTGTTCACAGAGAACAGTCCATATATGCCCACAGAAAAACATTATAGATTTGAGGTTCCAAGCGACCAGTCCTAGCACATCAAGCTGATAATAATTCAACTTTTGGCCCCCAATTGATTTCCCTTAATTTAAAAAATTCTTAATTTGATTTACTCTCCTTTTTTCCCTATCTCACTCACTTTTTCTGCAGGTGATCAAACAGCACAGTCCAGGTGCCTATGTACTAAACAAGACCGTACCCAAGCATCATCTGAATGCAGCACCTGGAACCACGAATGCAACAAAGACAGATGGCCTGAATCCAAACGCAGACCCTCTCATTGTATGCTTTTCTTCTTCCTCACCTGTATTTAAAAATAAAACCTCATAAAGGTTTTCATGGCTTTCTATAGTTAATCTAGGTTTGGTAACAAAATTTAAAAAATTAACCCCGGAGAATGTGATGGGAGGCTTAATGCCATGAATATTGTTTGGAGAGTCAGTGTCTTCATCCACACTTGTTTAAGCTAAAGAGCCATGTTTTAAGATGACATTGCATTCTTGTTTACTTCTGGTAGTAATACCTTTTTTTTTTTCTTCTTTGTGTGACACTTAGGCGGCACCTAACACCCAGAAAGGCCCCTACACTCCCATAGCCCCCAAATCTTCTTCAAAGAGCCTTGGAAAAACTGGAAAAGCACTGGAAGCACAGGAAGCTATGAAAAAGAAACAGGCAAGTTTTTGTTTTGCTTGCATATTCTACAAGAAGTGCAAAAGAGAAAGAGTTCTGTTTGTGGAGCAACATGTTTACTGATGGCAAATGGTGTGCTAAGGGCTCTTTATCTGTTGTAGGAGGCAATGAGACTCCAACAAGACATGAGGAAGAAGAAACAGGAGATGTTAAAGACTCAGATCGAGTGTCAGAAAGTAACATGCCTCCCTTTTTTTGACAGACTTTTGCTGTAACGTTAGTTGTGTCTTCTACTCTTGATAACATTCACTTGATTATCTCTCGCTGCTCTTCCTTTAGGTGCTGATCAACCGCTTGGAGAAAAACCGAGCCATGAAGCCTGAGGAGAGGGCCAACATCATGAAGACCCTGAAGGAGCTAACAGAGAAGATCACCCAGCTGCAGAATGAAATGAACCCCACCCCTCAGGTTTTAAGTGGTAAAACCAACCACAGCCAACCCAAGACCAAGACCGATGTAAGTTTAAAAACTATTCAGCAATCAGGCATCCACACTTTTAAATGTTTGCACAAATATATTGAAGTTTTCAACCTTGCCTAATAAGTTGTGATATTACTCAATTTTCTTTTTCATTCTATTGATTTACTTTGTTGAGTAAATGATTTAATAATTAGGGAGTTTTCATTTGTCTTGGTTTTCTTACCAGGCCCAGAAGGAGTTGCTCGATGCTGAATTAGACTTTTATAATAGAATCAGCTCTGGGGAAGACACAACAGACCTTAAGAGAAAACTTGGGCAGCTACAGGTGGAGGTACATACGAACAACACTAAAATCATTCTCTAACCATAATGTTAAAAGCAATTGATTAATACTAATCTGAACAACTGGAGAGTGCCGCCTCATGTGCGTGTATGAAGGTGCCCCATACAGGGACAAAACCACACACAGACAACATCAAGCATGAGCAGCATTTTATTATTTTTTTTCTTACAACCTGAAGTTGAGGATGTGTTACTTGGAAATGTCAGAGAGGATGTTTGCTGATAAGATTATTCTTGCAGTCTTCTGCTCACTCAGGAGAGAAGTGATACATGCAGCAAGATGTAGTAAAAGTAAATGTATAAAGCAATATACACAGAGAGGGATAAACCTGACGTACATTAGAAGTGCAGGAGTCCCCAATTAAAAGGAAGTGAGTGATTTCAAAAGCCAGCTGCATTTATTGTATAAGCAATTACAGTAAACGGCAAAGATAATTTGAATGCATTGTTGATTAAAGTTCTGATCATGTTAACATGTGCTGTTTAAATAAGAGCTGAGTGTTCAGCATCCATCGGTCATAATAGTTTGCCTTGTGTGTGTGTAAAAGACTTTGTTTGAGTCAGTCATCTGGGTTCGATTAAACATTTTAGGGAAAGGTTAAAGCTATTGACAAGCATGGGTGAGTGTCAGATTCCCACGTTATGTTGACCCTGAGCAGAAATTTTGCGGTATGATGGTAATAAGATAAAAACGTAAAACGAAAATGCACAACATGATCTAAACACTTTTGGTTCTGCAGAAATAATACAACAGATTGATTTATTATAGCAAAAACAGCATCATGTGTAACATTTACTTGGGGTCATTTTGTTTGGATACACGGGCTATACAAGAAGGTCTATTTATATTTGAAGTAATACTAGTATAAGTAGTTATTTAGTAGGCCGCTCTGCTCATATGTAGTTTCTTTCTCTTAGACTGATTTTAGCTTTGCAACTGCAGTTTTAAAACAGTTATCTTGATAAAGGTGATTATTGGAGCTTTATTGTGACCGGACATATTTCCGAACGACTAAAATTGTGTCTCTTGTAAGATGCCAATTTGTCTTTCCTATAAGTAAGGGGAAAGTATAGAAGCTTCACTATAGCCAGCTGACCAGCAGTACTCAGCAACAAGTGGGGGAGGGGTCACTCCTTGAAGTTAACAGAATTTTTTTGTATTTGATTGTAATTACTTTTTAAATAGTTTGATTTGGGTCAAATGTTTTGTGTATCCTTGAACAAACTTCTCAAAAATAGTTTGCTGGAGTTTTGGCCCGTTCCTTGAGCTTGAGATGTTGCTTCGGTGTTTTCACAAGATGTTCTTTCCTCGGGATGCCATCTATTTAATGAAATGCACCAGACTCTTCTGCTTTAGAACCCAGACCCAAAGTAATGCTGTCACCTCTATACGTCTCCAGCATGTGTTCAGGCCTGAAAGCTCACCTCCCTTTTTTGGGTTATTATGGTTGAAACACTTAGATTTTGGTTTCAACACACCACAGGATGTCTGAAAAAAAAAATGAAGGAGTTTGTCCGTTACAAATGTAGTCTGACTTTTTTATGTTGCTTTTGGAGTGATTTGAACCTTCTGACATTTTACTGTGGATGGGGACGATCTCTTATCAGCTTCAGCCAGCGTCCTCAAGAGGACATTTGCTTTTGTTTTGGGGTTCACGCACACATGGTGGGGAAAAAACGAGGATTTATATCTGGAATACAGAACCTGTCTTATTCCTGACCTGTATGGTTGTTTCATATTCTTAGGGTGTTTGTACTTGCAGAAAAGTTGTTGTACAGATGAACGTGGCGCCATCGGTATTTGGAAATTGTACCCATGGATGAACCAGACTGGTTGAGGTCCATGGTCCTTTTTTTTTTTTCCTTATATCACACAAGGAAGCAGTATGTTTGAAGTTTTGTCTTTAATTATAATCACAGCTGTGTCTCAATTTAAAGTCACTCTTAGTGTAAAAAAAAAATAGTACTGACCACCACACAAATTGTTATTGTTAAATTTTGTTTGTTAAAATTTTAAATTTTCCTTCTTAAATTGTAATGTGTTATCGAAGGCATGCACACTCTAAATACCCAAACAAAAAAGTGTTTTAAAGGGTAAAAAAAGTAATATCATATATTTCAAGTCTTTTGTTACTTTTTGTTTTGACAGTTTTGCACACCCAGGAATCAGTTTTGATATCTGCACCTTGTCAGGATTTAGCCAAAGGGCTTGGCTTCCTAATGTGTATTAAAACATAAACACCAGGAGTTGGTTTAAAACAAAGGGGAAATGTCATGAGTCAGCAAAGCTGGGTTCAAATCGGTTGGGGTCTACTTTCAATAATCTCTAAGTGTGAATTTGTTTTGTTTACCTTAACAGATAAATCCAGACCAAGTCTACATCAAATGTTCCGTAAATACGGACACCAATGGGTGAAGTCACAAAAGTCAACATAGCTTTGGTTTGCAACACCCTATTCTCCTCTTTCTTCCTTTATCCCAGGGGTCCCTAATTAGCTGGTTGTTAAAAATGCATATTCTCTGTCCCCCCATCCCGCCTCATCCATCCAAGCCCAAACCTCCTTCTGCGCATTAAAGCACAGCCACTTAAGCAAGCCCAGAGGAGTAGCCGCTAACGAAGCCAAAGCAGACACAAGTCCTTACACTGATGGGGCTCCGTCTCATTAAAGTTTGAGTTGCTGGTCCGTGTAAGAAAATCGCGGAATGACAATTAAAGGCAGAAGTGAGGCAGGGACAAATGGAGAAGAGAGATCCTGTTAGGTTGTGGAGTGGTTAAGAAGTGGGATGTCGTGTTAAAAATGAAGGAGGGACAACTAATGGTAAAGTGGGAGGGCTGAGCATATATAGTCCGGTATATGTTACATTTACAACTTTTTCACATCTTGTGGAATTACAACCACTGCCTTAAATGTATTATATTGGAATTTGCTGTGATATATGCTTAATTGTGAAGTGTAATAAAAAGGATACTCGGGTTTCAACATTTTTTACAAATAGAAATGGGAAAGTGTGGCATGCTGCATCTAGAAACTGAAATTTCTTCCCAGTTTGCTTTGCTTTGCACAGGCACTCTCCATCCAATCTGACCGAGCTTTTAGCAAATTTCAAGTCCTACCACAGATTCTTAATAGGATTTAGTTCACGACTTTAACTAGGCCGTTCTAACACATGGATATGCTTTGAGCTGATCTGTTCTATGGTACCACTGGCATATATGTTTAGGTTTTTTGTCTTGCTGTAAGGTGAATCCTGGCTCCAGTCTGAAGTCTGCTTTAAACTTCTCCACAGCATTCATCCCTGATCTGTCTGGTGTTTTTTCTTGGTCTTCATAATGCTGTTTTTTCAGTAATGTTCTCCATTTGGTTGCAAAAGTTGGGGTGAGGACCCTATAAGGGATCATGATCCTATTCAGAAATTAAAATAAATAACTTAGGAGATAATGGTTGAGCGTAATCATGCTATGAGTGTTAGAAAAGATTAAAAAGCAGTTCTTATAAATAAATAAATAAATGGCTAAAAGAAACATATTGACTGTTGATGCTGCTTATGCTATTGTTATACCTCTGTTTATTGATGATCACATTAGTACAGTAATCTGATAATGGGTACATTTTGACACTGGCATGCTGTTTTCTAATTCTGAGTTACTCTTTGATTGGAAGAAAATCAGCATCCAGTCTTTTGTTTCTTTAGGCGAAACGACTGGGTCTGATTCCACCGATGGGTCGAGGTCGTGGCCGGGGGAAGATGACACCAGATCCCTGCTCGATGCATGCTGGCCGCGGCAGGAGCCGAAGCCGGGAGATGATGGCTCGCGGTGGGGTTGTAAACCGCATGGTTGTCGACCACAGACCCAGAACATTGGCTATTTTAGGAGTCATGCAGGAGGAGAAGGAAGAGCTAATGCCGCACTTTGTGGTGTGAAAATACACAGAAGGCTATATTATTAACTATCTGCAGGAATTCTCTCTCATTGTTGTGTTAAGCGTTTTTGTCTGCCTTTTAGAAATTTGGTGAAATTGAAGAACTGTGCGACCAGGATGCCAACACTGTCATCATGACCTTTAAGACACGAAGCGAAGCCGAGAATGTAAGTTACATGCTCCTAATCAGACCAGGCTCTTTGTCTTTCTTATGTTCTCTAAATGATCTGTGTTTTGTATTCTAGGCAGCCAATCAGGGAGCTAAGTTCAAAGGTCGTGTTCTGCAGATTTCCTGGTACAAGCCCAAGACGTCCTCCGTTACGTCCGAGCCTGAGGTGGAAGAGGCTAAAGACGAGGAGAAGGCGGTACGGCACATCATATATAGTCGATTCAGATTTATCCATTGAGACTTTCTATAGTAAGAAATCAGAGTCTCAGTTGTTGAACTTTTCGGAAGTTTTAGTTATATTCACAGATTCTACTAATACGTTTTTAGTGCTTCTGAATTTTTCACTGCTGCTCCCAATGCAAAGTCAGGCATAGCCTTTCTGTGCTAAAAGCATTTCAGCCTCTAGAGTAAAACAGGATTGAAATTAGTTGAAATCTTACTACTATAGTTTATTCTAGCTGTTTTAAGGTTGAATTCCCCTCCAAATGATAGACCTTATTACCTTAAGGTATTTTGCTCTCTTTTTGTTCAAGAAGGGTATGATTTTCATCCTTCTTGCCAGGTTAGATTTGTTTTTTAGGATTACTATGGCAGATCAACTCACTTGATATCACATTTCCCTTTTTAATGAGCTTGTTACCTAATGTGCCGGGTCCATCACAGTGGATAAATGTATCAGCTGTTTAAAAACCTTTTTGATCGTCTTTGGGCTTGAGCTTCACAATACCACAAAATGCCAACAATACAGCACTGAAGGCAGCTCAGAATTCAGAGTGATGATCTTTTGTCTGGAAAACTGAAGTCAGACATCGGTACAAAACACAATGTTCACCCAAGACAAAAGTAGACACCGTAAAGTCAGCAGCAGTGCAAATGTGAGTTCATAAAGGGATGTATGGTGATTTATCCAGTGATGAGCAGAGAGTCTGGAGTAATGTGTGAGAGAAATAGCTTAGAGACCTAACAGACAGGCACTCTACCTAAGATTTAAAAACTTTCTCTTGTAAACCTATACATCACCAGAGTGGTGAATGACCGCTTGTCAAAAGGTTGTAATCCAAAGAACAAAAAATTCTGGCAGCAAAAAGGCAAGCTTTGTCATTTCTGCTCTGGTTATAATCTGCATTGTCTGTCTAATGTGCATAGGCAGTTTCTCTGAACAGCTATTGGCAGAATATTTTGTATCTGTGAGCCACCCAGCAATTGCGTACAACCCAGTCGCAGTGCATGGAAGCAGCTAGAAACCTCCGTTTTCCTCACGTAATCAGTTGACGTTTTACTCCTGAGGGCTGTGTTGACCTGAACTACAGTGATGTAGCTGTAGGACACTGACTCACACCACTATTTCTCCTTAAGTTTATATGCAGTTATTCTTTTCACAAAAACATGCCCTGAAACCATGGACATGGTTTTTGTATTTAAAGGTATGGAATTTCATTGAACTTTCCAGGACTGCAGTGTGGAAGATAATTAATATGGAGTATTTCTATTTGTAATTATTCCCTGACATGTAATTATTGTGTTCTTTCTTTCTTTCTTTTCTCCCTTGTGTGTTTCCTTTCATCTATCCTTTTTCTGTCCTTTCATGTTTCATTCATTCCCTCCTTCCTTGTGACCTTCAATCCTCCATCTTTCCTCCTTGTCCTCCCATTTGATTCCTGGTTCCTTACTGTCTTCCTTACTTCTGTCCCTCCTTTTTTGTCCTTTTCTTTCTTTGTGTCTTTTTTCCCTCATTTCCTTCTCATTTGTGCACTTCCTTCCATCTTTCCTTCCTTCCCTCCTTTAGTCATTCATTGTGTCTTTCTTGTCTGTATTCCCTCCTTCCTCTCTTACTTGCACATCTTTCCTTTCAACCTTCCACGTTTCCGTCCTACCATTCTTTTTTTATTCTTTTCTCCCTTGGTGTGTCCTTTCCTGTGTCCTTCTATGCCTTCTTATGTCCTTTCTGTTCACTTTTGTTTTTCTTTGCTTCTTTTACTCCTTATGTCCCGTTTCCCCTCAGTCTGTTAGTTTCTGTTTTTTTAGATTATACATTTGAGGCTTAACATTGTAAAAAATATCATATATACTATAAAGTTGGGAAGATTTTTTTTTTTGTTTTATTTTTTTAAATAGCCAAAAAAGACTGAAAACTTTGTCAATTTAATTCGGGCATTTTTACATAAAAAATATGTTGGAACTCTGCATGTCATTTAAACCTAAAAACTTCAAGCTAATGCCGCATGTGGTGCTTGGAAGAGAAGTCAAAATACTAACAGTCTGTCATCCATTTGGCTTAAACACTGGAAAAACTAAATTAATTCCTGCTTCAGCTAATGTGGGTAAAGAGAAGGAACATTTGGAGAGAACACTTTAATTTACTGTTGTGATTCATGGACATCACCAGATGTTTTGTGACATTTTGTACACATAAAAAGTAAAAACTGCTGCAAAACCACATAATTTCTTACCTGTGAAACTTTATGCTCACAAACCACATTCACAACCCTCTCCACGGTCTGGCTGTTGACCATACTTGAGCCATCTGTCATAGACATGAACTGTGTTGTGTCTCTTTCTGCTGTTACCTATGCTTTTTCATCCATATATGGTCTATTGTAGAGAGGATCTTTTGTGTCAGAGTAATGCGTTTTAAAACTAGTAATCAGCTTTGAAAAACAGTTTGTGTCCGATAATGTAAAGATTTTTAGGTTCTCTGGCCATAAAATTTAATGTATGCTCTTTAAATTCCCAAGTAGCTCATTATTCTGTCCACTGCAAATGGTTTCGACCATCTAATTTTAATTTAATCATATAAAGTGCCAAAGTATGAAAAGTACTTGCTACTGAGGCCAGTTTGTACGAAGCTTCTCCCAAAGGGGGATGTTTTTGTTTTCCAAAATATGTTAAAATCAGAAAAGTATAAAGATTGATACTTCATTGGTGTTTTTTGATGTGAACAGAAGGAAGCAAGCTTGTATCTTCCTGGAAACGATGAAGGGAGGGAGGATGAGGAAGAGGAGGAGGATGACGACGAAGATGACGAGTATGAGAGCCGATCTTGGAGACGATAAGGAGACCGTTTTGTACCTGCATGCCCTCCAGTGGATTCTATTTTTTTATTATTTTCTCCCTGCATACAAGGAAACAGTTTTTTTTTCTCTCTACATTAATTTTAGACTTGAATTTGAGGAAAACATCTTTACTTTATGGTTTCTAATGAAAAAAGGAGTTTAGTGGGTGATTGGATTTTGCATCTTTCAGTGAAACATGTAAAACATCTAACTTTTGCTGAGAGTGATAAATGTTTTTTTTTCCTATAGATAGAAAAATCTGTATGTTTTAGTGTGCTTATCAGATGATTAATATCAGTAATGCACATTTGTGTCTACTGTGAATAGGTATTTTTATACATACTGTATTTAAGCTCTTTTTCTCATCCGTTTTTTTTTGTAAAAAAAAATTATAATAATAAACAAAACAAAAAGATTCTCACCCTCAGTTCAGGGACAGCCATTCCATCACCAGTAGAAGGCTCTCTGTTGTTCCCAGAGAGATTAGCTTATTTTTTTACCACATTGATGCACCGTGTTGTACCTTTGTCACTTTACTCTCAGTGCAACTTTTTTCGGTAATAGTTGCCCCTAAAATGTTAAAGATCTCAAGTATTTTTGGTTACATCTGTTAGATTTGGAACCCCTAGCACATAAAGCTGCTGTTGTACCACGTAAGAGAGACTACAGGTACTGGTGTAGTAGATCAGTGTTTACAAATTACAGTCTTCATGTCAACCAGACAGTTTGGTTGCGTATATCAAATGTTCCCACTTTTATTTAATTGCTCAATCTGTCTAGTGCCACCCTGTGTGAATACACACCCACACATGTTTAATAGAGGATGTAAAAATTCTCGATTGTTGAACCAAGACTCCAACAAGGCTGATCGGCTCACCCATTTTCAAATGTGACATCCGTAGACAGGTGTTTGAATGTAGTACTGAACAGTTGATTTTATTATAAAGAAATATATATCTATATACATGTGTAATTTCTTTGCCTTAAACTATCAGCAGATTGCTGAGTTTTTACAGGATTTGTGATTTACTTTTGTAAATTTTGTAAATGCTTTAAAGAGAAATTACTGTTTGTCATAAATGACAGGATCGTATCAGGTTAGAAGAGGTCAAACACGAGTTGCACAGTTTTGCATGTGCTGAACAGTCCGCCTTGTTTTCTTTGCTTTTACTTTTCATTTAAATAGAACGATTTCTGTAAAGAAGCACTCAGAGCTTCTCCGGGTTGTTAAAAACACTCTTTTGCAAGACACTTGAGTCATGCAGCACACCCTAACTTATTCACACACGTGTGGTGCTGCCTCACATTGTCAGTGTTCAAAACCTGCTTAGGTGTGCAAGCTTGACGACTGAAGATTTTTATAATGTAAACTGTGTTCCAAAGGCAATGTGATCGGAGGAGTTCAGTTGGTTCAAATAAATGCAGAAAGATTACATTGAATAGCCCTTCATTAGCTAATTGCTTATATTTAGCTTCTCAAAACTTCATTGATCATATCCAGTAGCAACAGAATGGAGCCAATTTAAAAGTGAGATTAATTTATTAGCAGGCACAATTCTGCCTGCGTGTAAATACATTTAGCTTCCCAATTTTGGAGGTTGCAGAACTGTTTAAAACATGTTTGCCAGTTTTGAAGTTTGATGAGAGCCTGATGTGTTTAATTTTACATATTTCCATTTCACTTTGCCACAAAGAGGTTTAAGTGGGTTTTTTTGTTGTTTTTTTAATGCAGATTCTGAGCACCTCCCAGTTTTTGTACAACCTTCTGTAATGCTATCACCCAATAGTGTACAAAATGTAAAATGTCTAATTGATAATAGTTTTCGATTTGTTACTGTTTATATTTGCAGGATGTGTGTGTATTCATGTATTCTATTTGTATAAATGGATTTATAATTTACTAGCATGTTTGCTTTTGCCAATAAAGACAAAGGAATGGGGTGCTTGTAAGATGATCCAAAAAAATAGAAGAAATATGAGTTATTGGATTTGGAAAAGAAGAAAAAAAAGTTCAGGAAAATTGAGTTAAAAGATAAGAATATGGGCCAGTGGGAAAAAAAGATGCAAGCAAAAGCATTCCACAAAATACTACCTTTAAAATAATGTGTGGTCTCCTTCATTATGTGTATTTTTTATTTTATTTTGTTGACACAATTTAGTGCTTCCCCTGTTGCAGATATGTTACCCACGTTTTGATTTTTTTTTTCCATTTTACTAATCAGATATTTAAAATAATAGTATTCTGTTAAAAAGTGAGTAAAGTTCAAATGGCACAGCTTTTATTTACATTCATGGCACATTCTATTCAAAATCAAAACATGAAATCAAATTGATCTAGAGAAAGTAAGAAAAAAGGAACATTAGATTGTTACAAAATAGCAGTTTTATTTACAAACAACCATTTATAAGCTGAAAAATGCTTAAAGATTTAACATTTCTGTGAATCGGTAAATATTTACCTGGATAACCACTGTTTTTGAAAAGTGATGCAAGTCTGTGTTCAAACAACTGCTTCAAGAGCAATACCTCCTCAGTAAAAGGCATCATGTCTTTCACTATTCAGTATTTTGATGTATTCAGACTGATCCACCATCCCTGTTTTGTAATGAGAAGATCTGACACTATAGTTTGAGAACCATCCCCATATCATGATACCTGAACCACCATGCTTCCCTGTGTACTGTGGATTGAATTCAGTGTTTGACAAACTGCGGTCCCTAGGCCAAACAAGAAAAACAATCTTGCTTTTATCTGTTTCCTCAAATGTGCCATTTCTCTTCAGACCAGTCGTTGTGTTCTTTGGCTACTTATAATTTCTCCCACCCATAACGCTATCAATTATAATAATACCTTGGCTTTACATGTCTTCTAATAGTACTCACAGGTAGCTGTAGCTAGTTTTTTTTTTTTTGAATTTTTTTGACTCCTGTTTTTTTACAGAAAGAACAACCTTACTGATTAAACTCCACACCACCATTATGTTGAACATTCTTTAAAATTATGATTCAATTACACAGAATCAGCAGCATACATAGTATGACTGTTGGGTCTGCTGGTTTTTGATTACTACACCTACCAATAATTTATTTATCATGGATAAATATAAAATACAGACTGCATCCTTTAAAAAAAACCCTTGTGGTACTAGTACCATGAATATGAGAACCAGGAGTTTAGTTATTTAACACACTTCTGCTCCTGCATATGCTGCATATATATATTCACAGATTTGAACATGTGATGTATTTATTGTTAACCTACGGTTGTAATGTGAGACAATTTTTATCATGTTGCAATTCAATGAAACCTAATAAGCCACGTTTTACTATGAATGTTTAAAACCTACAAAGTCAAACTTTACTTGGGTTGCTAAGTTAAATGTAACTCATCAACAAATGTATTTCGTTTTCAACTTTAGGAAGCGAAGTGAAAACACTTAACACCATGTTTTGCTTAATGTCCGAACCTTCGGCCCTTCTGAGGGATGGGATTGCAGACGAAGTCCGCAGCATTACAACGCACATCACAAAACGACCTCATGGCAAAGGGATAAAATAATTTTTTAATATGTTTACCGGTTTAACTGTGAACATAGAATAAAAATTAATTTTAAAAAAGAATAATATTGATTAACAGAAATCAAATTAATAAAATAATATTAATGTAAAAGAAATGATAAAACAAACTATGTATTGCAGTGCACAAATTACGTGTACTAGCTTCCTGTCAACATGGAATTGATATAGAAACCTAAGTTTTCATATTACTTTTAATTTGTCGTTGTATCAATGACCCAATAATGACAAGTTGAAACTAATACATTTTTTTTCTCATATACAAAGCTCAAAAAATTAAAGGAACACTTTATAATATCAAGTATAATATCAAAGTCAATCTGTTTTGGTGGTAATGAAATAACAGGTGCACTAAAGGGGCAACAATAAGTAAACCCCATGACAGGATGGTTTTGCAGGTGGAGGCCCCAAACAATTTTTCCCTCAAATTTTTCACTGTTTTTCAGTAGTTTTGCATTTGACCCTACGGACCCTACAGGTAGAGTTGGACTGCACAGGTAGTCTAACTCGAGGATGAGATATCAATATGTGTCATTGCCAAAGGGTTTGCTGTGTCTCCCAGTACAGTCTCAAGAGCATGGAGGAGATCCCAGGAGAGAGGCAGTTACTCTAGGAGAGCTGACAGGACTGTCGGAGGTCCTTAACCCATCAGCAGGACCGGTATCTGCTTCTTTGTGCAAGGAGGAACTAGATGAGTTCTGACCTCCAGCGGGCCACTGGCGTGAATGTCTCTGACCAAACCATCAGAAACAGAGTTTGTTAGGGTGGTCTGAGGGCCCAACATCCTCTAGAAGGGTCTGTGCTCACTCACTGGCACCATGGAGCTAGACCAGCATTTTCCAGAGAACACTGGAGTTGGCGGATTGGCCCTGGCACCCCTTTCTTTTCCCAGATGAAAGCAGGTTCCCCCTGAGCTCTGACAGGCGTGAAAGGAGAAACTGAGGTGAACATTATGCTGCCTGCAACCTGGTTCAGCATGGTCAGTTTGGTGGTGGGTCAGTGTTGGTATGGGGAGGCGTATCTATGAAGGGACCCACAGACCTGTACAGGATAAACGATGACACCCTGACTGCCATTAGGTATTGTGAAATCCTAAGCCCCAGTGTTAGACCCTTGCTAGTGCAGTGGGTCCTGGGTTCCTCCTGGTGCATGACAATGCCTGGCCCCTTGTGGCAAGACTATGTAGGTTATTTCTGGAGGATGAAGGAATTGATACCATTGACTTACCTCCACGCTCTCCTGACCTAAATCCAATAGAATATCTCTGGGACATCATATTTATGTCCATCTGACGCCACCGGTTTGCACATCAGACTGTCCAGGAGCTCAGTAATGCCCTGGTCAGGATCTGGGAAGAAATACCCCAGGACGCCATCCATCATCATATAAGGAGCATGCACTGACGTCAGGCATGCATACAAGCATGAGGAGGCAATAGTCCCATTTTAGTTGCTGCAATGACATTTCAACAAATTGGACTAGCCTGCCGTATCGGTTTTTCAGTTTAAATGTATTTGTTGGTTGAGAATTTTCATCAAATGATTGGCCTATTTTTGTTCCTAACACATTATCTGTTCCGTATCAGTGTGGATATCCAACATGATTTGTTTTGGGTGTTTTTTTTTCCAATTGATCTGATGTGTTTTCAAAGTGTTCCTTTAATTTTTTGAGCAGTGAATTTTCTAGGTTCAAACCATCAGTTGCAGTAGATGTGTGCTCACAATGACTTTACAAAGGGTAAGGAATTAGCTTAAGAATAAGTAGTAGGTAGCTGTACATCATATTGCCAAAGGTTTTGGGTCATTTGCTTTTACACAAACATGAACTTTAATGTGGCATTGACCTAACCTTTCCAGCTACAGTAGCTCCAACTGCTCTGGGAAAAGCTGTCTATAACGTTTAGAAGTATGGATATGGAAATTATTTACCATTCTGGGAAAGCAGCTGTCAGGTCTGATGCTAATGGACGAGAAGACCTAGCACACAGTCTCCCAAAAATCCCCTTTCAGATTAAGGTCAGGTCAGTGCAGACCAGTCAAGTTCCTCTATAACAAACCTGTTCAGTCATGTCCTTATGGACTTTTCTTTGTGCACTGTTGCACAGACATTTTGGAACTGAAGGAGCTATCTCCAAACTCTTTCCACAGAGTCAGGAGCATAAAACTGTCCCAAATGTCTTTGTAACCTCAAGCATCAAGAGTTCCTTTCACTGGAACTAATGGGCCGAGCTTAACTTTTGAAAAACAGCCCTACATGATAATCCGCACTAAACTTTACTCTTGACACAAAGCAGTCAAGAAAGTTATTTTTCTTAACCCCATTGTGTTTAATTTAATTTCTAATTTTAAGGGAGTTAAAATAAAGAAAAACGTGAAACCTTTACAAAGAAAGAGAAAAATATACTTTCACAGATAGAATGAGGCCAGTAGAGTTCTTTGGTGTAATAAGTAAATAAATGAATAATCTGCAGTATAGGGACACTTATAAGGACAGAACAAGAACATAAATAATATGTATACCATTAGTTATAGAGAAAGAAAATGTTAAAACTTCTCTTTCTAATTCCACCTGTGGAGCTGTGGTTTGCAAACCTGGCATACAGATGTTAGACAGTTTAATAAAAATGTTGTTAGAAAGTACCTTTTTGAGAAACCGATTTATTTAACACAAGATTTCTGAAGATGGGTGTCCCCAATGAGTTAGGTGACGCATAAATCTAAGTCAAACTATATTCTTTTTCTGCTCTACTCATATGCAAACAGAACTATTTCATGGCAGACATTTGACTTCATACATTAAGACTTTGAATTTTCTTTTCATTTCATGTGTTTGCTCTTCATCTGCAGGGCATGCAGCAAAAGCTGAACTTTCCTATCAGGATCCCTGTCATAACCATGTCTGTCTGAAGCACGTGTATATATGGGTTGACGTTTGACTGCAATATGTTTGCATAGTGAGAAAAGGTTTTAATCTGCGTAATGAATGAGAAGATGCCTCCATGGTAATGGATGCCTGCCACCGCGTTGCTGAATTATTCAGAGTCTGGGGAACCGGAGAGGCGGCCGACCGGATCAGATAGACCTGCTGTGTCATCAGCCCGGCCTCTGTCCGCATGGCTCCTCTTTCTGTCCGTCCATCCAGGTTTCTGAGTTTTAACCAGGCAGCCACATGAGAAGTCGGGTAAAGCAGCGGCTCCAGAGAACTGAGCATTCACGCAAAGAGAAGGAGCTCAGGCCAAGGCCATCGGGTCAAGGCTTGTCGTTAACAGTGCAGTTTAACATAGCACCACAGTTGAAACAATAAAATTGTCTTTCCTCTATATCAGGCAAATACAGTTTGTTTAAAAAGGTTTTCATACTGAAACGTGTTTCCATTTTGTTACATCACTACTACAAAACCTTTATGCATTTTTTGTGATTTTAAGTAAGAGACGAACACAAAGTAGTGCATTCTTGTTAAGGAGAATGAAAACGGAAGATGTTTTAAAAAGTTTTTTAAAATAGAAATCTGAAAATGGCAGTGTGCATTTTGAGTGAGTACTTTTTTGGACCAGGCTTTGCTGGAATTATGGGGTACATCTCTACCAGCTTTGCACATCTAGAGACAGAACTTCCCCCACTCTTCTTTACAAAAAAGATTAGGATTAGTCAGTTTAGATGAGTTACTATGAATAGAAGTTAGATTTAGGTCTGAATTTTGACTGGGAAATTCTGACACATGAATATACTTTGATCTAAACAATTCCATTGTAACTGTAGCTATATGCTTAGAGTTGTTGTCCTGATGGAAATTAAACTTTTGCACCAGTATGAAGTCTGTTGCAGTCTCTAACAGCTGACTTTTGAAGGTAGCTGGTCACCCTGAATTTTCTAGGAGTTATGAGTAAAAAGGGCTGAACACAAGTGCATGGCACACCTTTCAGATTTTGCTTCGAATTGAAAACCATTTAATATTTACTTTCCTTCTGCCATTCATTCAACCCTTTGTGCTGGTTTATCATTAAATCCAAATAAAATACATTGAACATAGTGGCTGTCATGTGAAAAAATTTGATGTTTGAAAGAGAATTAATATTCTTAGTGTACAGGTGCATCTTTAAAAAAGCACTGGTATACTTTGTGTGCTTATTTCTGTTAATTTAAATCATTATGGTTTACAGCTAATGAAAACTCAAAATAAAGTTTCTTGGAAAATTAGAAAATTATATAAGGTCAATAAAAAAAGATATTTTAAATACACAAATGTTTCGTAAATGAACCAAGGGTTTAGGAGCTGTGTTTTAGTTGTGTTAATAGAATATGTAGGTACTGGCTCTTGAGGACTGGAGTTGGCCACACCTGGCCAAGGCCACCCTGGAGAAAACTGCTGATTTGACACTTGTCCAGCGGACATTCACTCAAACCCTTCACAGCCATAAAAGTTCATCGCTAAACAAGCGAACTGTTCATAAGGGTCTGTATCTCGGTATACTGATGGAAAGTTGAATGTAAGGAAACCCGAGGAAATTAAAGGCACACAACCAAAATTTTGGTTTGCGGCTGGAGTCATTGTGGGAAGACCCATTACACAGAGGTGTGTCCAGGACATGCGGTACAACTGCCACATCCCTTGTGTCAAACCACTCCTGAACTTGAGACATCAGAAGGGGCTAAGGAGAAAAGGGGCTGTGCTGTTGCTCAGAACTTCGAAGGTATATTTTCAGATTAAAGTAAATTTGCACTTTATTTGAAAATTAAAGTCGCAGAGTCTGGAGGAGTGAAGAGTACAGAAACCAAGGTGATTGAGGTTCAGTATTAAGTTTTCTCAATCATGATGCTTTTGGGGGGGCTCACATGTTGCCATCCAATGTCCAAAGTGAAGGAGGACATCCACCGGGAAATTTCACAGTACTTCATGCTCCCCTCAGCTGATGAGCTTTATGGAGATGCTGATTTCATTTTTCACACTGCCAAAAGTACAAATACCCGGTTTAGTCATTATTATATACTTGTGGGGGCAGCAAACTCACTTGACCTAAATCACAATGATATTCTTTGTGGTATTGGCAGGAGGAAATTGAAGGACTCCCGAAACGATAATGCAGAAAAGCTGAAGCCCACTATGAAAACTACCTGGACACCTCAGTGGAGTAATAGACTGATCACCTCCACACCTCACTATAATGATGCAGTAATTAATGCAAAAGGAGCCCTGACCAAGTATTGAGAGGTTTTACTTTATAGTACAGCAGTAGTATGTGTTTAAAAACTGTTTTAAAAATCTTCTATACTATTTATCCAGTTTGAGAACTGAAGTTTGGGCTTCCATCAATCTTTAAAATTAAGAAAAAAAAAACGATAGAAAGATATAACTCTGTGTAAAATTTAACTCTAAGTATTTTTTTAGTTTAACATTTTGAACTGAATTGAAATAAATTTACTTTTCGATCCTTATTCTATTCTATTCGATTCTAATTTAGTGAGGCCCTTTATCCATTGTTTTTATGATTACATGCTGCGCTGTCCATGGTGCTAAAAAAAGACTAGATTACTGTTTTACCTTCCAACCTCCTTTTTTGATGCATACTAGCAAAGATCAGAGACAGAGGTTATGAAAACCTTAGAGTTTCAATATATTAACACATTTGAAGATTTGCAGGAGGAAACAAAAATGATCAGAACACAAAGATGTAGAATATTCACCAAAATGTTCACATTCTCGTCCATAAACGGCTGACATAAAATATATCTGTTAATTCGACCAGCCTCATGTGTTTGTGTCCACGGGCCACACGGTTGCAACCTGTAAGTTGAGCAAAGGAGCAGGTGGGAGGGAGGAGGAGGAGGAGGAGGGAGGCTGAAAAGGGAGGAGGAGGATGCAGGGAGGCGCCCTGACTGTGAACAGCCTCAGTCTGGTGACAGAGAGCACAGGAGGTTCTCGTGGCTGTCCGCTCCTCCCGGCTGTTTTCATGTCCGGGGCCACACTGCTTGCGAGGGGCCTGCAGGGAGGATGACGATGATGACCATGAACGGCAAGCAGCAATTCTCCATGCACCCGGCCCTGCACGAGCCCAAGTATCCCGGCCTGCACTCAGGCTCGGAGGGCATGCGCAGAGTCTGTCTGCCCGCCCCACAGGTACGTTCGGGTCAGGGTTGGAGAGAGGGGCTGTATCGCTGCCGGGTGAGAGGAGAGGGGAAAATATCACACTGTAAAGTTGATAGGACTTTGTTCTCTCTCTCTCTTTCTCCTCTGTCTGTGCGCCCCCCACCCCCCTCTATGTCCCTCATCTCCTCCCCCCTTTCATCCACATGTCTAGTCAAGCAATGCTCTTGCTTTCATATTAATTTTTATGACCTGCGCTTTGAGGAGGGGTTCTCTCCTCTCCTCGGCGCTGCTTGCCTTTGGAAAATGTTTTTAAGATCTTGAGAGCTGCCTGACAGAATTCCCCACTGATTCCAGTATGCGCACTCTTGCTTGCAGCTGCAGGGCAATATATTCGGAGGCTTTGATGAGAGCCTGCTGGCACGGGCTGAAGCTCTGGCGGCTGCTGACAGCATTGTCTCTCAAGGCAAGAGCCACCCGTTCAAACCAGACGTGACTTACCATACCATGAGCAGTGTCCCCTGCACCTCAGCCTCCTCATCCTCCTCCACCACCGTGCCCATCTCCCACCATCACCACCACCACCTGGGACAGACCCTGGAGGCCGGGGACCTCCTAGATCACCTTTCCACCAGCCTGGCCGTGACCGGGATGGGTGCTCCAGAGCCTCCAGGTATGACGGCGCCGGCGCACCACCACCACCACCAGCACCCTCACCACCACCTGCAGACCATGGGACAGCTGCACCAGGCGATGGCCACCATGGCCCACCCTCACTCTCTGTCCGTGCACGGTGGCATGGCCTGCGTCAGCGACGTGGAGTCCGATCCCAGAGAGCTGGAAGCCTTCGCAGAGCGCTTCAAGCAGCGGAGGATTAAGCTCGGAGTGACCCAGGCGGACGTTGGCGCCGCGCTGGCTAACCTCAAGATTCCCGGGGTGGGGTCGCTGAGCCAGAGCACTATCTGCAGGTTCGAGTCCCTCACCCTGTCCCACAACAACATGATCGCGCTCAAGCCGGTCCTCCAGGCCTGGCTGGAAGAAGCCGAGGCTGCGCACCGGGAGAAAAACAGCAAGCCGGACCTTTTCAACGGTAGCGAGAGGAAAAGGAAGCGCACATCCATCGCCGCGCCGGAGAAGCGCTCGTTGGAGGCGTACTTCGCCATCCAGCCTCGGCCCTCGTCGGAGAAAATCGCGGCCATCGCCGAGAAATTGGACCTGAAAAAGAACGTGGTTCGAGTGTGGTTCTGCAATCAGCGGCAGAAACAGAAGCGAATGAAGTACTCGGCGGTGCACTGAGTCCCCCCCCACCCTCAACATCATGAATAAAATAGCCTACTACATTTTTGATTGAGTGATTAATAATAACCCAAGTAGCCCCAACAAACAGAGATTTATCAACATGTCTCTGGGATCGTTTCCTGAAAGGACTTTTCCCCATTTTTGTGTCACACACTTTGCATTGTTGCACTTTTCCGGACTTTGCTGTTGAGATGGCATATTTATTTCTTTTCACTGGATTTTTTGATGTTATTGATCATGTATTCTGCACACGCAGAGAATTGACTTTATTCTGAACTATCACATTCATTGTCATTGGAGCGTAACTGGAGTTTTTTTCCTAACATAAATAAAAAAAAAACCTATGATCTTCACATATATGCAGAAATACCCACACTATCATGTCTTCACCTGTGGAGCCTTTATAGGATATAATATTCCTACGTTTCACCTTTTAACCACTAAAGTCTTCGAATGAAGCCGCTCTCTTTGTAAACTGTGAGTGATCGTGATTTACGCACAACAATGAGTCTTTTTTCCCACCAACTATAACACTCCATTCATTTAGAATTATTAAGAAATGGAAATGACACAGTCAATATAGGTAGCACAACCAATGTGGCTGCTGCTATATTTTAGTACTTTGATGTGAACTTGTTTTACAGAACTACAGGGGAGCTGTATAGATATTTATTATATGGCTTTTATCACCTAATATAAGTATTTATTTATTTTCTTCACTCTTGATTTCACTTGGAATAAAAAAGTGTGACATTTAAACCAAATAAATTATTGGTTATTTTCTAAAATTCTCCTTATTATTATTTTGTGTGTGTGTGTGTGTTTATTAAATGCATTGTTTTAATCTTCTGCGCCTGAGGCCAACAAGGCATTTTATACAATGTAAAATCTTTAAGGATAAAATAACAGTAACTCACTGTATTTTTCTGTCAAATGACATTTTTTAGTAAAGAGGACCTAGAACAACAATGCATCAGAATTTTTTTTTAAAACTTATTTTCCATCTGAATATACAAACCCAACAAAATAGCAACAGAAAACAACAGTAAAGGGAGGGTTGGTATTGAAGAAAAACTGAAAACTGTGCGTTTCCTCTTTTTATTCTATGTATTTTAATGAAGTACTTAATATATACTCAAGTATGTTGAGTATTTAAATTTTACACCATCAGTACTGTACAATTAAAACAGTACTGTTGTTTTCCTGTAAAAAATACAGATACAGACTTACCGTTGAATATTAAACAGTTTGCTGCTGCAGGATAACTGCTATAAATAATTACTGTAATTCATGTCGCAGTTTGATTAGTTCTACATTACCGAAAAAAATTGTCTTTTTGCTCATGTAAAAACATGAAAATCAAGCTTTTCCCCTAAGCCAGGAAAAGTAGCTTATTTCATTTCAAGATGGACGACTGTCTGTCCCCCCACCCGCCCACCCCCGTTCTTTAATATACAGAACCTCAGATTTTATGTAAGGCATTGTAAATCTACAGCTACATGATACAGCACAGAACTGCAGAGAAATTGTCACTGAACACGGCACTTTTTTCAGTTAAAACAACAAAAAAAGTTTACAGTGTAAGAAAAAGTATATTCTTTGCAAACAGTGTTGTTTTTTATGAGCTCTATTATTTATAGACCCCAGACCGCTGCTGTAATTAAATATGCAATGTCGTATATGATACAAACATAAACACAAGGAGTGGCATTGATTTTTACAATGGTTCTCACACCGCGGAGCGACAAGTCCGCGTCCTGGCCCCTTCCCCTGTCATTAGCGCACTTTCAATTATGAATGCCCTCGTGTTACCGGGTTGTCCCGTGCGTTGGGACTGAAATTATTAAGTAATGACGATGCAATATTAATTATATATGTGTATAAAGGCAAGTAGTTTGGACGAGATGGGAGCAGAAGTTTGAATGGGAACTACAGGGCGACTCCTGAGACGCACCACAGGTTGGACGAGGAAACATGGAAAATTCAGTCTCAATTTAAAAAAAAAATTTTTTTTTAAATACCATTTTTTGTTAGGTATTTTTTCCGCTTTAATGTTGTATTCGCTTATTTATTTGTATTTATTCAAATGTATTTGGCGCAAAGTTGTGCACCAATACTTCTAATTCGCTTTTAACGCTATGAATTTCGACAAATATTATTATTATTATTATTAGTGGTAGTATGGGTCTATTTAACGTGGCTTCTGGATGCATTTTAGGCTTTTAGTTCATTTGGACTATATCTAAAAAGATGGTTCTACTCAGCAGAATTAAGATGCGTGAAATTAAACCTAAACGTATCTTAAATAGTCGTTTTTCCACCAGTGGCATCGGTCACATTTTCCAAACACCAATAAAAGGTTTCTAGAAACGGAAGAAATGTATAAATGCATTAGAGGCTAAAATGAGAAGCTTCCGCCGGAATGCTCCCACAGTGGTCATGGCTTGCGGCTGTGTGATTCTTCCCTGTGAGACCGTGGGCCGGTTGTTGCATAGGATCGATACTTTGCAGCTTTACGCGGAAACGTTTGTGGCTCTCATGAATATTCTCTTTGATGGTGAGAGTCAATTTAATTAAGTCTAATTTATGGTGTTTAATGGATTTTTTTTTTTTTTTACAAAGGGGAGAAACAACCCTTTAAGTTAATTGTTGTACTGGATTATCCTCTCTGCAAGCTGATACCTTTTTGATGATTTAGGCTATTTGAATGCGCGTTTTAAAGTTTAGTCAAAGATAAAAATGTAAAACTACGATATAAAAAGTTTAATTTTTGAGAGTTTTATAGCCAAGAAGTTACGTTTAGCTTTTTGAATAATTGATCCTTATTACCAGTATTGATATCATAACGTGGTAAGTTGAGCTGAAGGCCTAGGAGCGTCAGCGGCATGTGGCGACTGAGGGCACTTTAATTATTCAGCAGAAGCTGAAAGGTATATTGCTGTTTCTCATGCAATAATCGAGGTGCACCTGGAGGCCAGTTTCTGCTTTATGGCTGCGCGAAAGTGCTTTTCCCATCAAATTATTCAATTTAAGGGAATTAATACAATGTGAAGCTACAACATGAAAACTAAAATAGGAGACTGTGAGAAAGAGAGAACGCAGAGGACAAGTTGTGTTTTTTCATGCAGCAGAGACCATTTTTGACAGAATGAGGATGGAAGCTCCGTCTAATTGCTGAAGAATGCATGCACTTGAATACGCACACACACACGCACACACACACACGCACCACACCACACAAACACACATGCACACACACACGGACACACACGGACACACTCGAACACAGGGTGGCTGTCAAGTGGACTGAGGGAATGTGAGAGGAGAGGTGGGAGCCACGACACCCCAGACTCAATAATTCATAGGATGCCAGTAGCAACAAATGAGAATGTGACCAGAGCGATAGAAGACAGCTACCTCCCTTTTAGTCACCTTCACTTATCATCAAAAGCCAAACCAGCACAAGACCAAGTCATCCTGCAGGATTATACTCACAAGTCAAGCACACACTCACACACACACACACACACACACACTCTTGTTTTGCTTTATGTAGTGAGGACCATGTGTTGACTCCCTTTGACTTCCATTGATTTTCAGTCATTTTCAACCCTTTCTTTGCCCTAACCCTGACAATAACCCTAAACCTAACCATTACCAGTGCATGCCTAACCCTAACCTCAACCTAAACTCAAGTCACACCTTAGTTCTAAACCTAACCGTTAGCAAAATAGGTCGTGAGGACCAGCAAAATGTCCTCACTTTGGTACAAATGGTCCTCAATTTGATGGTGAAATCGGGAAAATGGTTCTCACTGTGATGCCAAGACAGGAACACACACACACACACACACACACACACACACACACACACAAAGAGAGTTGAGTTACTCTGTAGGAATGAACGACAAAGTTATAGATGTCTTTTTGGAAATTCTCCAAACTCAACAAGTTCCCTTTAAAATAGTGTTGTCTCAAACCACTTTATTTTTTAATTATGTTGATATTATTAATAATTAATCAAATTTAAAAAACAAAATGAAAAAAAGAAAGAAAACTTAATATTAATGTAGTCGATATTAAAAACAAAGAGGATGATGCAGCGTGTTTCATCTGGATGTTAAATTAAAAAAAAGAAATAAAGAGACTGTCATACATAACATAAAATAGTTTAAACTGTAATATTTTCACCAGTCAGCATTTCTACACACGGATCTGTCCACAAGTCATTTTATCCCAAGTCTCTAATGACTGAAATTAACATTCTCACATGCATGCCATCTAATCTGCCTATAACAGGGCATTGCTCCAGGTCATGAATTTAAATCCTCATCTTTATGCCTTATTTATCCTTTGTCTTTATTTTTAATTAAAAACGTACGCTATGAACTGCTTGTTATGAAATTGAAAATTAATGAAGTATAACATTTTGCCCCACTATAAATGTAAAAATGCATGTTTAAAGACAACTGGTAGAAATAGGTTAACACTGACCAATGCCAAGTTTCTGAATAATTCTGAATAAATCAAACATGATCATCTTTTATTGGGAAAAACAACTAGTGTATTTATGTGAATGTTAACACATCTGTTAAAACTGTTCACTCCTTTACTACAGGGTGCTTCAAATATGGTTTCAAAGCTTTGTCTTGCCCTCACTGGAGTTGTCAGTAAACAATGCATTCAAAAAAATAATGAGCTAGACATGAGGTTTTGAGCGAGTGAGAAAGAATGTAAATTTTCTGAATGAAGGTAATAGTAAGTTATTTATATTAAAAGTCTGAAGTGCATTTATAATAGTCTTAGCCATGGATTTCCATATAAAATCTCTGATAGTGACTTTTTCAATAGATGCAACATCAATTACATCATGACCAAAGTATCAACTGCCCTTCTGGTGGGAACAAATTAATCCAGAGGAATTACTGTTGTTCAGGAACATACAGCTAAAAAAATTGAAAATCATGAAAAAGTACTGAAAATGAGTGACAAAAAAGTATTTTTTGATGGTTATGGCTTACAGACAATGAAAACTCAAACTTGAGTGTCCTAGAAAATAAAAAAAAAACAATGTCAGGCTTCTAAAAATTATATTCATCTCATTGCACTCAATACTTGGTTGAGACTCCTTTAACATGAATTACTGCATCAGTGCGGCGTGGCATGGAGGTCATCAGCCTGTGGTTCTGCTGAGCTGTAATTGGACAGCGGCCTTCAGCTCATCTGTATCGTTGAGTCTGGTGTCTCTCATCTTCCTCTTGACAATACCCACATAGATTTTCTATCGGGTTCAGGTCAGGCGAGTTGACTGTGGACTTCAGAAAGCTTAATAGACCAACACCAGCAGATGATATGGCACCCCAAATCATCACTGACAATGAAAACTTCACAGTGCCTCTCCACTCTTCCTCCAGAGTTTGGGGCCTTGATTTCCAAATGAAATGCAAACTCTACTGTCATCTGAAAACAGTAATTTGGACAATTGAGCGGTTATTTTTCTCCTCAGCCCTGGTAAGATGCTTCTGATAATGCCTCTCAGGAGTGGCTTGATGTGAGGAATGTAGCCCATCTGTAGGAATCGCCTGTGTGTTGTGGCTCTTAAGGTGCTGACTCAAGCCTCAGTCCACTCCTTGTGAAGCTCCCCCAAATCCTTGAATGGATTTTGTTTAGCAATCATTCCACTCAAAGTTCTATAAATATGCTTTAACTTTCACAGTATTCTAATTTTCTGCAACAGTTAATTTTGAATTGTCATTACCTGTAAGCCGTTAAAATCGAAACTATGAGAAATAATGGCTTGAAATCTGTCACTGTGTGTGATGAATCTATGAGTTTCAATCATATATCACATTAGGGAGGATCACAGCAACGATTGAAATAGCTCACTTTGTTGAAACATGGTAGCATTTATATTTTTCTCTTTATTGCATGTTTTTACAAAATGAAGGTGGATAGGCTATTCTGTAGACAGTTATAGAACTTTACAACATAAAGAGCTTTTGTTTTACTATTATGTTTGGCTTCAAAATCCAAATCAAATCAGTATAAAACATTATGTCTTGTACCTTTTGTGCATTAAAAAAAATCAACCTCACTTTATACAAATTATACTGTTTAAAAGTAATGAGTCATCCCTTATTCTTTTATGTTTTTGCTTCCAGTGAGTTAGGCTTTCTTGCAATTATTTAAAATAGCCTTTATCAGCAGTTGCTCAGGCTTTCTGAAGGTCTTTCAAAACTTGGTTTTGGTTTTAGGGTTAATTTACAATCATGTTTAATTTAGAAGTAGATTAATTTTGCTTGTTACAAAAGGCAGTTAACTCTAACTTTTTCATTAATAAATGTATTTTAAATTTAAGGGATAAATAAGTGTTGGGTCTCAGCATAGAGAAAACTTAAAATTGAATCTTAAGGCACTTGAGACAAGCACTCTATCACAAAAACCCAACTATTTTTCAATTTTTCAATTTATTTATGAATCCACAATATTACCACAGACAACACAATTTTATAAACATAAAATTGATTACAAGTGTTTGTGTTAAAAGTTTATCACCAACAAAGTGATTCGCAAAGAGCTTATGGGTGAAAAGTTGACAAACATTCGAAGTTGGGGATGACAAATTCATGAGAAAAATTAGGACAAGACATTAAGGATTCGGTTCTTTATTAAGAAATATTCACATATTGATTCGTATTCTTTCTTTTTACCTTTTGAAAAGAAAGTGATATTTTAGGGTTTTTGGGGACTTCTTTTAGCATCATGTGGTCTGCACTTTGGGTAAATTTACCTGGATGGACAGACTTGTGTATATTGGCAGTTATTTTTAATGTCCTCCACTTTTTCTTTATTTTCTGTACAGTAGAATGCTTTATTTCAAATTATTGTTTTAAATTCTTTAGAGACCCTTTCAAATCCCTCACTAGACTCATAAGATGCAACAGTCTTCATCCAGTAGCTCTTTTGGTAAAACTGGAGCGTTACTAGGCCCAAATTCAACAGTCAGGAGCACACTAAACCTGATGTTTGGGGTTTAAACAGGGCAAATCTTCTAAATACTGAGTAACTATGTTGTCATATTATGTCCACTGCATACGTGTAGTTTCAGCCCTTTGAAGTGGGAATAAATGTGAGGTGTCCCAATTTCTTCCTCACCAGAATTCACATTTTCTAACTACAATTTACTGAAAAAATTGAAAGAATTTTATTTTCTATTCATATTAATTAAAGTTCTTAGTGTGGTTAAAACTTCATTCAATATGCCCAAATTTGTATAAAAAACACACAGGATGTTGTCAGGTGTCCTTATTTTTTCACGTAGCTGTATCTCTTAGGTCCAAAGACATGAGTATCAGGTACTGTTGATTACCTGTAGGTAGTTTCTTTTCAGACCCTTTCACCTTCCTTATTTTTAGGCACATAATGGACACTTGACAAAATATACTTGAAAAATCAGCAAATAAAAAAAAAATCTTTAGAAATTCCAGAGAACTATCGATTAGGACCACTTTACGGGATTACATGAAGAAGTATGACTCACTGGAATCAAAGTATAAAGTAATAAGGGGTGGCTTAAATATATTTTTAAGTGGTGTGTGCAAGAGTTATGTTATTTAAAACCTTTCATCTTATAGGGATACATTTTTCATTGCATTGCCTCTGAAGACAAATAAAGCGGCTTCTGAGATTAAGTTTGTTTAGATCAAGGTGTTTGCTCAGTACCACAGCACATTAGGTGCTATTAAGAAGTGCTCACACAAGTCAGGATGCTTGCAAAAAAGCTATAAAAGAGATAAATGTCTATGTCAATATATATTCAGAGTTCTGGCCCCTTATTAGGAATTATTTCCTTATGAAGCAGTGCTTCAATGTAAATTTGTGTTTCAACTCTTAACGACTAAAGGCATAAAGCTTAAAGCATATAGTAGGGGGTGTGAATTAAAGACACTCACAGAAACCTCACTTATGTGCACTCTCCTAATTCATTCGGCGGGTCTGAGGAACAGTATTATACACCCCATTCATTATTCAAATGTTCTCCATTATCAAAGCGCCCAGAGAAATACGACTAACCCAGCCAGAAATAACTCAGTGTGGCGTGATTTCTCCCTATAAAGCACTTGATCAGGTGCTGGTAAGCATGAACTCAGATGAGAATATGTGGACATACAACCTGCTGAACAATATCTTCTCAAAACAATGTGGATATAAAGCAGCAACAAGAAAATAAAGAAAAAATTAGATGTTGGTGAACAGAAAACACAAAAAGGCATGGACTAGAAAAAGAAACCTGTATAAAAGAAAGAGCGTAGCTTAAATTAAGATGGGAAGCAATCATAAAGTGGCTTACACCCTGAACATTTTCTCGATACAGCCACAAACCTCAATTAATTTTACTGGGATTTTATGCGATAGATCAACACAAAGTAGGGCAGAATTGTTAAGTGGAATGAAAATAATACCTCAGGGTTTCTGTAAGTTTTAGCCTATTAAATTGAAGCTTTTTTGCAGACACCCATAATTTATTGACCTAGACTAAATATAAAAATTAACTTGAGTAATTTCATATTGAATATTTACCAACTGATAGCATAAAATTTATTTATTTCAATTCCCCAGAACAAATACCAAAAGCCTGTAAAACAGCACTGTGTTAAGTCCTGCCAAGGACACCTAATTAGATTTAGGTCTTGACTTTGACTAGATCATTCTCTCTATAATCAAAACTATTCCATTACAGTTCTTGCTGTGGGATTTCTGTTCTGTTGGAAGTCTTTTGCAGCCTTTTACAGGTTTTCTTTCATCAGAGCTCAGTATTTACAATATCTCTATTCATCTTTAGCATCTGACCAGCCTCCTTGGCGTTTTTGGGAAAAAAATCACCCCCACAGCATGATGCTGCCACCACCATCTTTCACCATGGGTATGGTGTGTTCAGAGTGGTATGCAGTGTTAGTTTTCTGCCGCACTATCAAAATACACCATTAGAGGGCTTCTAAAAGCAACTGGTTGAACTGCATTTATATAAGAGAATCATAATAAGAAGAAATAAATAAACATAAATAGCAAATTTTTCAAACCTTGAAAACCATGTATCCTTACATTTAATATTATGCACCCCTTTTTGTGCATAATCGAAGTTTGCTGCTATAATGTTGCACAAGATAAATTTGTTCAGGCAGTATAACTACATTTCTAAGGCATTGTAAATGAAGAATGCAGGTGTAAAGAAGGATGAAAAAGAAAACAATGAAAGAGAAGTAAATTGTGTGTTTAATGAAAGGAAAAGGGGAGTCTGGTTTTAGTTTTTTTGTATGTTTCTAAGATGATCACATCAAGGTGAGTGCATCCCTGATGGTTTTTAAAAAATGTGAAGTTAAACCCCTGTGACAGCAGGAGTGCCAGAGGACCAGGAGGCACGAAGAGGATGCAAAATCCTGCACAGCAGAGACATTATCCCATTCAACGGCCCGTCCATTTAGATTCTCAAGGCCTATTCATTAGACTTTCTCTCTGTATGTTTTATTTATGTCCTTAATTCACTCTCAGGACAAACAGCAGGGCGGTTTTACTCTTAATCACTTACTAAATTGCTCCCTTCCTATTGCATGACTCTTATCCAGCCGGTCGTTGCATGTGTGGGTGAAAGAAATAAAATAATCTTGTGTAATTATTTTGTTTTGGTAAATTCAAATTTCGAGTTCAAAATTTTCTGTTTCATGATTAACTGACGAACATATACGATGATGTTACAGCTTACATTGGGTATCTTAAGGGCAGCTTAGTGTCAGAATGCTCTGTCACACCAGTTGTTCTTATTGAGGGCACATGGGAAAATACCAGCAGCAGTGTCATTGTCACTTCACCATCTTCTCTTCTCTCTCCCTGCACCGGGCTGTGCCTTTGAAGATAGACATGAAAACTGAGCTAGGCCACAGTGGGACCCCCTGAAGAAGGTCCCCTAGCAGATGCCGCCGACCGCCTCCCGACCCATTTGCTCCCACTGGCCCCAGGGCCCCGAAGACAGCCCCGAGGCTAATCCACCAGGAACACAATAAAGAAAGCAGCAGAGGTTGAAAGCTCTTACCACGTATTTCTATGCGTGTGAGCAGATCAAGGGGAAGAACTTACCAAAACAATGAATTTATCAAGCCACCCTAAATACAAACAAAGGTCCACAATGGGCTCCTTCACACTTTAAAGATGTACATGTGTGTGCAGGACTGACTACTTAACACTTGCTGTGAGTTGGAGAAATTTATACATCCTGCATCACATCAGATCAGCTGGAAAACAAAACCTGCTCTTTGTTTCCTTAGACCACGATTTTCAACGAGGGTAAATGTGAGCATGCTCAGCAAAAAAACGGAGCAAGTTTTTATGGATTAAAAGGTAAACGAAAAGATAGCAAATTTATTAACAATAACACGTAAAACATTTTAGGCTAGAATTTACCTATTTTTACATTTGTTTGTTTAGCACTTAAAAGAAAATGTAAAATAGTTTTCAAGATTTCTCAGTAGATTAAGTGGAAACATCATGTAACATTTTAGAAAATTAGTATTAATGATAACTATAAATATTAAGAAACACAATTCCTGCCATCTGCCAGTGCAGACAGAAAAAGTCTAAATGAGAATTAATATTACTAAAATACTTAGTAAAATAATCAATAAGCAATTAAGTTGGAGAGGATTCATTTGTTGAATTTGTCTATATAATAAGGATACCAAACCTCCTCCTATTGCTTCCCATTTCAAGCAATCTGCTCAATCTTTCCCTGTGTGTGGGAGATTGGTAAAGGTTTAAAACCGCAAATCTGCAGGGATCTAAAAAAAAAACAGACTGTGGACTATCATAGTGTTGCTATATTTCTTTCAAAAGTAATATATTTTCAGGACAACACCCCTAAACATGCAGCCAGAGCCACACTGCAGTGATTTACATCAAAGCATATTCATGTGTTAGAATGACCCAGTCAAAGCCCAGACCTAAATCCATTTAAGAATCGGAGGCAGCACTTGAAAATTAATATTCACAGACACCCTCCATCCAATCTGAGCTTGGGCAGATTTGCATAGAGTAATAGGCAAACATGTAAAGTTTTTAGAAGCAACTACCCAAAAGACATGCAGCTGTGACTGCAATGAAATATGGCCCTACAATGTACTGAGTAAGCAGGGCTAAAAAAAAATGCAGCCACACGCTTCAGATATTTATTCGAGCACCTTGAGCATGTCTGTTGACATATACTGAAGGGAATCAAGGCTCATACTCCATTTAGGAGATTTATTGGTCAGGCAACGGCAGTCTATGTTGTCCTAAAATTTCCATGCTGTAGGCTCAACAAGAATAAAAGATATAATTTAATGTGTCTTTACTGACCACCTTAAAACACTTCAAAACTTTAACATAAAATCGTGTTTGAAGCGATAATAAGAATTCAGTTGTTCAATATACGTCAATGCTGTGTGTTTGTTGCTTCTAAAGGACCAGACAAGTCAAGCTTCTCTACTGTGCTGCAGTGTTAAAATAGGAATAACTAGACTTAAGCTCCTGCAAGGCTTTTTAACATAATAGCACTTTTGAATCCCAGTATTTCTCAATATAAGGCATTCTTACAGCAGTCAGTCTGTCTTATAAGAAAGTGATCAATATGCAGTGATTTAAAGGATATGCAGATATATGTTGGTTACATTACTTTCCACTGATCTGAGAGTTTACCTGTTATTTGAAATCTTCACAAAACTTCTTGTTTATGGTAGAAAAAGACACAAAGAGGACTTTTTTTCTCAACAGCTCTATAAAAAGCATTGCTGAAAAGGATAGTGATTCTCTTTATTAAGTAATGAGGAAGTCACGGTTCAGTAGCATAGATATACAAAGTTGAATGGCACAAGGAGACCCACCCTCCACCAAGAACAAGCCTCCCCCATAGCTCTCACATTGCATCAAGTCACAGAGTGACGGGTACATTGTCTGAGGCAAGGGGGAAAAGAGTGGTGAAACATGTTCCTCTCAGAGAGAGAATGAGCTCCCCACAGCCAAAGAAGACCATTTAAACAAATGCATTTCTGGAGCGCTCTGATTAGCTGAGTGCACTACACCAAAATAGGGTTCTTCCGAAGTTCGTTGTAGGCTGAATGATTTACACTATCATCAATATTTGAGTGATCATTTGAACTTCTAAACGTTCCTGCATTGCTATTTCAAGACACAACACAGCCTCTGAGGACAAATATTTTATAATGGTTCCCTCTGGTCTTAAGTCCAATATAGGCAATGTAAGTTTGCTTTTTACCATTTGTTCTTTAAACATTTTGATTACGGGCTGCACGGTGGCGCAGTTGGTAGCACTGTTGCCTTGCAAGAAGGTCCTGGGTTCGATTCCCAGCCAGGGGTCTTTCTGCATGGAGTTTGCATGTTCTCCCCGTGCATGCGTGGGTTCTCACCGGGTACTCCAGTTTCCTCCCACAGTCCAAAGACATGCCTGTTAGGTTAATTGGTCACTCTAAATTGCCCTTAGGTGTGTGCATGGTTGTTTGTGTGTTGCCCTGCGATGGACTGGCGACCTGTCCAGGGTGTACCCCGCCTCTCGCCCATAGACTGTTGGAGATAGGCACCAGCTCCCCCGCGACCCACTATGGAATAAGCGGTAGAAAATGACTGACTAACATTTTGATTACGGAAAACCTGATTTGTGTTTCTACTACCCATTTGTACGGTTTTGATGAGAGGTTAATGTGGGTATGAATGTTATTATTTCAGGGTTTGTTTTTTTTAACACTTCTTTTTAATGATGGGATGATAACAGCTTAGAACTGGATGGAAGCTTTCAAAACAAGAGCTTGATGCACCAGTTTGAATGTACATCTAAACCTAAATTAGTCTCTAATGCATGCATATACCCCCAATAATATTTGGTAAATGTCCTTTAGTAAGTTGATGCTCAACCACTCACTTTTCATAGTCATTACACAATCTGAAAAAATACTGATTGGATATTTTACCACTCTGCTAGACGGAAATAATAGGCTACATTTAAATTGGTTGATTTCCTGCCATAGACTTAGTCTTTACTTATAATCCAGCAGTTTTAGTAGGGTTGAGGGTGGGGCTTTTGGAAGGCCTTTCCAGAAAATTTAAATGTCTGCCTGTTCGACTGGCTGCAAAACAGCTCCACTGCATCAGGCTTCCACCACCACCCTTGACTGTTGGTACACTATTCTTAGGTTTAAAAGCGTTACCTTGACTCGACCAAACACTTGTCATTGTGGCTAAATAGCTAAATCCTTATTTCATATTCTTTTGTGTCAGTCTGGGTTGAAGGTATCATTGTGGCTTGAGCCACTTTCAGCACTTTGAAAAATATTGACACATTTAAAAAGCATTACACAATAAACTGATGATCTTGGAAACATCAGTTGTTTAACAGTCTTCCCCAACTTGTGTAACTTTCTCATTGTTCTAAATATTGATTGATCCAATTGGTCTTGAAGCTTCCTTTTTATGGTGGTCAAAAAAAACTACCAGGTGCTATTAGTTATTATCATTTGAAATTTGTAGTTCGCCATGTCAAATTAAAAGACGACCAACAAAGGTTAAGCCTTCAAACAAATAGGAGAATGTATTTATATATTTAATTCTGTACATATCATTCATGTCCTTGTATGGGCTAGAGAAAATCCACAATAAATGTGTACAAATGTTATATCATTAGTGATATGTGGACTATCTTTAAATGCTGCCAAGGTGTATAATTATTGTTGCCTTCTTGCCAGATGTAAATTACTTAATAACATTAGAAAACACATACAAACAAAGACAAATGTGGACTCGGCATATTTAAATTTGTATTACTTCTTTTTCCTATTTTATTATAATATAGTTATAAGTCTCTTAATATGTACTTTTTGTAACTTAAGAAGTTATTTCACAGCATCATTTACACAATCAGTTTAATGTGAAACTTATTTAAGCCTATATATATTACATAGAAAAATGGCAGATGGTGTAAAAGCAAAATATGCTATTGTTTACCTTCAAGCTGAACATATTTTATCATTACATTGAACGGCATGAAATTTAGCTTCTCTGCTTATTGATACTATTTATCAGCACAACTGCAAATCAGGGTCAAAGCTATAAAAGAAATTATTAAAAGAGATGAAATAAATTAAACAGACCATCACATTATCATTAAAGACATGCCTGACTGACCACTAGGTGGCAGCCAAAGCCTCTTTTCTTCTCATATTAATTTTCCACATGCCCTTAATGTATCCTCCCTATCTAAAGACCACATTCTCATTTCCAGATTGTTAATGCGCCTTTCAAGTTGCTCTGCATTTGACCACAACTTTAAACACCATGGTGGCATAACTGGAGTCAAATCTTTAAAGGGTTCTAACCAAAACTGGTAAAAAAAAAAGTTAGGAAGAAATACTCAGCAGGGGAACATGTAGTCAGTGTGGAGCATCAAATACACTCTGATTTCAAAACCCTTAGTAGATGCTAAGCATGTTATATCAGCGGTCTGTCACCAAGCTATACCAACAACTTCTTATTTGCCTTTAAATATTATTAATAGGGTATCAGTCTTGCACTGGTGCAAGAGACACTTGTACAGATACAAATCAGAAGAGCTACATGGTGTTTTCCTGATTACTAAGAACCGTTGTCTATAATCTTGCAAACCAAGAAAAACACATGTGGCCTGAAAGTGAAAGAGTGATAATAGTGAAAATAAGACTTTTTTGTCTCAAAGAACGTATGTTGAACAATGCACAAAAATGTATTTATTATCACGACATAAAACAGCTTTAAATGGTATATATGCCTAGTTCTGGAAAAGTAAAAATCAACATTCATGTAAAAAAACCTGGCAAACAAATTAAGGCCATCTGGACCACTTCATGAAATGTAATATAAAGTGAATATAATCTGGCCAGCAACAGTAAAGGAAATGTAGAGTAAAAAATGCAACTACACGACCTTGCCTTTTATGTAATGAACCAACACAATGCAAAAAGTAAGGGAAATGCCATTGTATTGAATTTTCTTAAAATCAAAGTCTTAAATTTGTTGCATGCATTTGTATTCAATCATCCTTTCTCCGATACGTCTGTCAGAAGTCACACAGTTGGTAAACAGAATCCCACTGTAATTTAATATCAGTATAAATACAGTTCACAAAGTTCTAAAACACTCCTCCCAACTGTAAACGTCTCACAGAGTACTGTCCTATCATCTGAAAAGGGAAACGTTGGCACATTTGCAAACTTATTAAGACATAGCCGCCCACTTAAACTGACAGGCTGGGCAAGAAGAGCATTAATCAGAGAAGCAGCCAAAAAGACCAGTAACTCTGGAGAAGCTGCAGAGATCTACAGCTCAGGTGGTAGAATTTCTCACAAGAACAGATATTTTCCATGCATTCCACAAGTGGCAGCAGGTATCTCTCAAAGAAAGTCACACTAAGTCCTGTTTGCTGCGAGCCATGTAGGGGTTACAATATACATGTGGAAGGAGTTTCTCCTGGATAGATTAAATCAGAATTAACATTTTTGGCAATGCTGTGTGTGACTGAAACTTCCATAACCACAATAAAACTTGCTGGTGGTAGTATCCTGCATTGAGGGTGCTTTTTATTCGCAGGGACAAAGAAGCTGGTTCGAGTGGATTGAAAGGTGGATGGAGCCAAGTACTGGAGAATCCTGGAAAGAAACCTGTCAGAGGTTCAAAAGACATGGGATGAAGGTTTACCTTCCAGCAGGACAACAATGCTATAAACATACAACCAGAGCTGCAATATATTTCATTACAATTCAATTCAAAACTACATTATTAATCCCAAGGGGAAATAAAATGTTGTTGCTCATATTATGCAGGTTCCTTCAAAGAGCCGTTGTAGATGCTGATGGCTGTGGGCAGGACGGATCTTCTGTAGCAGTCTGTCTTACAGCAGATCTAAAGAAGCCTCTGACTGAAGACACTCTGTTGTTGTATGTCAGTCTGATGAAGAGGGTACTCAGAGTTCTCCATAATGTTCTTCATTTTATGAAAAATCCTTCTTTGCCCAATGATCTCCAGAGGTTCCAGAGGAGTCCCCAGAACAGAGCCAGCCTTCTTTATTAGCTTGTTAAGCTTTTTTAAGTCCCTGGCTCTGATGCTGCTACCCCAGCAGATGATGGCAGAAGAGATAACACTCTCCACAACAGACTTGTAGAAAATATGCAGCATCTTGCTGCAAACAATAAAGGAAGTAAGCTTCCTCAGAAGTAGTCTGCTCTGACCCCTCTTGTAGACGGCTACACAGTTGCATCTCCACTCCAGTCTGTTGTCCAGGTGAACACAGAGGTAGTTATACTCCTCCACCACCTCCACTTCTTCTCTCATGATGGAAATAGTGTTTGAGCCACTCCTGTTTCTCTTAAAATCTACAATAATCCCCTTTATTTTATTCACGTTCAAGATGATTGTTTCTACACCATGCCACAAAATGGTCCACCAGGTCGCTGTACTCAGCTTCCTGTTCATCTCTGATCCATCTCACGACTGCAGAATCATCAGAGTATTTATGTAGATGACAAGATTCTGTCTTATACTGGAAGTCTGAGGTGTACAGAGTGAAACGGAATGGTGAGAGTACAGTCCCCTGTGGTGCTCCTGTGTGGCTGACTACCTGGTTAGACACAGGCCTTCAATCTCACAAACTGTGGTCTGTTTGTCAGGTAGTCTTTGATCCAAGAGATCCTCGAGCCCTTCACCTCGGTTCAATCACGCTAGTTGCCTCTTCATCTGACCTTTGAGACACACAGGTGGAAGGGGGAGGCAAAGGGAGCATCAGCATCTTCTGCTTCTACATGATTTGACAAACATGTAGAAGCAGTAGGATCCAGGCTGGTGGTGGAAGATAAAACATTTGAGGTGTGACAGGAAAGCTGTGGGTCAATGGAGGGTGTGATGTCTGTTTGGCTGTGGGCAGGAGAGGAGGATGCTGAGCTTGTTCCTAAACTGAACCTATTGAAGAATGTTTCCAGTTCATTGGCTCTGTCCAGAAATCCGTCTGTTTGATCAGCCATCTGCTTGAAGGATATGATCCTTCAGCTTCCTGTGACCATCTTTTCACAGTTTTCTTTATTAGATTGCCTCTGATCAAGGGGCTTATATTCAGAGCAAAGAAAAACAAGATTGTGATCTGATTTGCCTAGAGAAGGTCTTGCTTTATTCCTTGACATTTGCATAAAACAAATCCAATGTTTGTTTTTTTCCAGTATTTCTCGAGTGAAGTGTGAATAAAATCACCAGATATTGCCATAAATGCATTTGGGTGCTATCTCTGTAGCTTAGGAACAACTGAACTGATGACATTACATGCAGGGTTGCAACAGCTGATGGCGGAACATACGCCGTTGCCAAAATAACATCGGGGAACTCTCTGGGTAAATAATGTGGACGAAAACTTACTGCTAACAGTACACCAGTGGCCCAGTCGAAGTACAGACCAAATCCAATTAGGAATCTGGGGCAAGACTTGGAATCTGATGTTCACAAAAATGCTCCTTCCAAACTGACTGAGCCTGAACTGCTTGAAATGCAGCTTTACAAATATTGATTCAGGAGGGGTGAATACATACCAATGCTCTCCAATTGTAAAAAAACATATTCTACAAATCATTTTCCTTCCACTACACAATTTTCTGCTTCTCTCAGTTGGTATATCACATAAAACACAATGAAGAGGGAATGAATACTTCTGCAAAGCACTGTGTTTGTGTCAAAGAACCAGACTTTCCTGTAGTCTTTGTTCAGAATTTCTGAAGGTCTTTCCAGTTTTTCTTGCTGTTTGCACTACGGTTGTGTGGCTGGAGCTCTGGGTAACATCACTTCCTGTTTTCGCTATTGCACTTGGTGAATTGTTTGGTGTGTGAAGGCGCCCTCGTTTGATCTGATTTCTCTTTACTGTGATATCTCTTACTTGTTCTAATACATAAGCATGATAAAACACATACTTTCTATTGCTGCATTTAACGTTTGAGGACTCTCCGTGTCTTACACGGTTTTTCTAGTAGTGGTAAGGGGTTGCTAGCTTAGCGTTAGCTTTAGCTCCACCATGGCTACCCGTTCTGCTGTTTCTCTCTCCTCACAGAAACCTGGCTGCAGCAAGAGGATTATGTTACTATAAATGAGTCAACTTCTACTAATTATTTAAATTTTCACATTCCTCGAAATACTGGGAGAGGAGGAGGAGTAGCAACCATCTTTCAGTCCGATTTATTGATTAGTCCCAGACCAATCAATAGCTACAACTCTTGAATATTTAATCCTTAGTTTTCCTCATCCAAACTGCAAAGCACTAAAACCACTTCTGTTTGTTGTTTTGTACCGTCCACCAGGCCCTTACTCTCAATTTGCAGATCAGTTTTCAGACTTTTTATCTGATTTAGTGTTAAATACAGATACAGTTATTATAGTGGGGGATTTTAACATTCATGTTGACACTGAAAGTGATAGCCTAAATATAGCATTTAATGCTATCTTAGACTCAATTGGCTTTGCTTAAAACATTAACAAACCTACCCACCTTTGTCTTCATTCTCTGGACCTTGTGCTGATATATGGCATTGAGTGTAAAGACATAACAATATTTTCTCATAACCCTGTCCTGTCTGACCATTTCTTAATAACCTTTGAGTTTAACTTAACCGAGTACTCCACACCTGAAAGAAAATTTCATTATAGTAGATCATTATCAGACGATGGTGTAACAACCTTTAAAGAATCTGTTCCACTTTTAATTTCCTCATTATCACTGAAAAGCACAGTGGAGGGCAATAATTCTGTTTCTTCCACTTCACTAATTGATTATTTTGTTCATAGTGTCTCTTCATCATTGCGTGATGCATTAGACAATGCAGCCCCCTTGAAAAAGAATGTAAATATTCATAGGAGGCAGGCTCCTTGGTTTAATTTAGATCTGCATACTTTAAAGCACAATGTTAGAAAATTGGAGACAAAATGGCACTCTACACACCTAGAGGATTCCTACTTAATCTGGAAAAATAGCCTACTGTTGTATAAAAAGACACTTCGCCAAGCCAGAACAGCTTATTTCTCATCATTAATAGAAGAGAACAAGAGTAATCCTAGGTTTCTCTTTAGTACAGTGGCTAAACTTACACAGAGTCATAGCTCTGTTGAGCCATCCGTTCATGACTTTATGGGATTCTTCTTAAATAAAATTGATTCTATGAAAAATAAAATCTTTGACATACTTCCGAAGATGATTACTTCATCCTCAGCAAGTGAGACAACATTGGAAATAACTGCAGAACCTGATTTGTGTTTGGGCTGTTTTGATCCTGTGGAGCTTCCTGAGTTATCAGAAATATTAGCTTCATCTAAACCTTCAACTTCTATGTTAGACCCAATCCCAACCAAATTATTTAAGGAAGTGTTCCCTCTGATTACCAGCCCCATTTTAGGTATGATTAACCTACCCTTAGTAAATGGATATGTACCACAGGCTTTTAAGGTAGCTGTAATTAAACCTTTACCTAAGAAACCTTCGCTTGATTGAGATGACTTGAAAAATTACAGACCTATATCCAATCTTCCATTCTTATCTAAAATTCTTGAGAAAATGGTTGCTAATCAAATGTGTGAGCATTTACACAGCAATTACCTGTTTGAGGAGTTTCAGTCAGGCTTCAGAGCTCATCATAGCACTGAAACAGCTCTGTTGAAAGTCACTAATGATATTCTTATATCCTCAGATAGCCTCAGATAATGGACTTGTCCTCCTAGATCTTAGTGCTGCATTTGATACCGTCGACCATAATATTCTCTTAAAAAGGCAGGAATATGCTGTTGGGATCATGGGGAACAGCGCTAGGCTGGTTTAAATCGTATCCGTCTGACAGATTCCAGTTTGGTCATGTAAATGATAAATCATCTTTAAACTCCAAGGTTAATAATGGAGTACCACAGGGTTCAGTACTTGGGCCAATTCTCTTTACTATATATATGCTTGCAATAGGTCAAATTATCAGGCAGCTTAAGATAAATTTTCACTGTTACGCTGATGATACTCAGCTTTACTTATCCATAAATCCTGATGAACCCAACCATTTAGAAAGACTACAAGCATGTCTTGAAGACATAAAAACTTGGATGACTTTAAATTTTTTGCTTCTAAATTCAGACAAGACAGAAGTTTTCGTCTTTGGACTGCAGTCTTTAAAAAAGAAACTGCTTAGTCAATCACTTAACCTGGATTGCATTAAATTGACCTCCGATAATAAAGTAAAAAACCTTGGTGTTATTTTTGACCAGGACATGTCATTTAAATCCCATATTAAACAGGTTTCTAAGATTTCCTTCTTTCACCTCCGGAACATTGCCAAAATTAGAAATATCCTATCCAGGAGTGACGCTGAAAAACTAGTCCATGCACTTGTTACTTCAAGGCTGGACTATTGTAATTCTCTACTATCAGGATGTCCACAAAATGCAGTCAAAAGCCTTCAGCTGATTCAAAATGCTGCAGCAAGAGTTCTGATGAAAATTAAAAAGAGAGATCATATTTCCCCTACTTTAGCTTCCCTTCATTGGCTCCCTGTTAAATCCAGAATAGAATTTAAAATTCTCCTCCTCACATATAAAGCTCTTAATGATTTAGCTCCATCATACATCACAGATCTGATTGTTCCATACGTTCCTAACAGAGCACTTCGTTCTCAGACTGCAGGTTTAATGGTGGTTCCTAGTCTCTAGAAGTAGAATGGGAGGCAGATCCTTTAGTTATCAGGCTCCTCTCCTGTGGAACCAGCTCCCAGTTTTAGTCCGTGAGGCAGACACCCTGTCTACTTTTAAGGCTAGGCTTAAAACTTTCCTTTTTGATAAAGCTTATAGTTAGAGTGGCTTAGTTTATCAGGGAGGGAGCCTTCCTCCCTCCCTGTCGGATGGAGTAAGGGTGAGTCAGATTTAGCCTAAACCGGCTCAGTTATGGTTGAGGTGCAAACACACTATTTCTGCAACCTGTATGACCCCTTCTCTTTTCCAGTGGTTATAATCAGTCTGACAGAGAGCGGTATCCCAATCCTTGTGGTTTTTAGTATAACAATGACCATCAGTGGGCTCTAGATGGATAGATATAGCAATTGACTGAGCTTTTACTGTAACTAATTATATGTTCTCTCTTTCAGACTCTATCCTTGAAAACTGGCTCAGAGTTTATCAGTTCTTTCTTTCTAGGTGAAACGACTAAAGGAGCTACATCCATTAACGTTTACTTTTCCTTCCCATAGAAATTACCCCTAGATCAGTGCTTCTTTGTTCTTTTTGTGTCTCTGCTCAGTTCTCTCAAAACCCCAGTCGGTCGTGGCAGATGGCCGCTCACACTGAGCCTGGTTCTGCTGGAGGTTTCTTCCTGTTAAAAGGGAGTTTTTCCTCTCCACTGTCGCTACATGCATGCTCAGTATGAGGGATTGCTGCAAAGTCAATGCCAGTGACTGTCCACTGTCTCTACATGCTCATCCAGGAGGAGTGAATGCTATAAGTGTCTGACTCGATGCAATCTGCTGGGTTTCCTTAGATAGAAAAACTTTTTATCCAATTTGAACAAATAACTGAATCCAACTGCACTGTTCAATGGGTAGGATTAATTGGAATGTGTGTACCTGACTTTTGTGAAGTGGCTTGAGACATGTGTTGTGAATTGGCACTATATAAATAAACTGAATTGAATTCTTTTTAAGATAAGCTGCTTTTTCTACATTTTTCAGTTTTTTCCTTGAATTAAGTCACCCAAGTAATTTATGAACTACACATGCATGAAAGGCTCCTTAACCTTTTGACACTTTGTTACTAGAGACCTGTCCATAATAAATAATGTTTTAGCACCAACAAGGTGCAACACGTTGGGTAAGTCAGGGATGATGAATCTCTCGGACACTGTCAAGTCTTCCTACGTTTGTTTTCTGGTTTCTTAAATACATGCCTATCAGTTGTTCATAAGTTACAAGAACAGAATGAAAGATTACTAACAAAATGTTGCATATGCAACACAATAATTAGACTTATTTCATTCATATCAAACGTCATGTCAAGGCAGCAAAAAAATCCAATTCAGTAGCAAATTTGATCAATTCAGTTTATTCCAATACAATTCAATACAACAATCAAATTAAAATACAATGACATACAGGACAATTGCATCTGAATATCATAAAATACAGTCAGAATCAGAAGACTTTAAAAGCCAATTTGTAAAGAGTTTTCTCTAAAGATTTTAAATTAAAATGACGGATTATATAGAACAAAGTATTTCCGAACAAGCTCAAGTCATGAGAAATAAAAGTTAATGTTCTCCGATGCTCATCTCATAACCTTGTAAGGACATATCAATAAATAGATCATCTTATGTTAAATTAAATAAAAAATAAATAAGATGGAAAATCTTAAAACAAAAACATCAATTTAACTAACATACTAGACAAAAGGTAAACCACATCATTAAACTTCATTTTCTCATATAATACTGCTCAGGCATTTCATTTTTTTGTTTTTTTACATGCACAATTTTAACTTTCAGAAAGTAAAACCTAGTACGACATATTAACAATAGACTTGTAGATCAGTAAGGTCAAACGTCGGTAACGTCTCAGGTGCTGAAGTTACTTTACCCCCAAGTTTCTCCTCCTGCTACATTTCACAATGTTTTCCAGGAGAACGGTGATGGGCCTGGATACAGTTGATTTTTTCACTGTCTTCAGCACCTCTGTACAGTTCATCTGAAAGACAAGAAATCAGTTTCAGTTGTCAGGTTGCAGCTGCATCTGTTCTTTTCTAGTTTTTGCAAGTTAATCCATACAGTTGTTAAGGCTAAAGCACACTTATGATTATTTGCATATTAAAAAGCGCTGCCATCAAATCCTTACGTTTGAATTGGTTATGTATGCCTTCAGGTGACGCACAAGTGTCAGCTTGTCCTTCTTGGTTTCTTCAAACTTCTCGTGCTCTTTCAGAATATTGTGCACTTTGCAAAAGAAGCCATCCTACATTGAAAGTAATTAGAGTATTTAAGTACATTTACTTAAAAAAATGTCACAGCATGGTTTAAGTGATGAAGCATTCTTCTAACCTTACAACCAGCATCAACCAGCTCCTCCACGTCCTCCACAAAGAATTCCTGTCGCACACAACATTAAAATATTTAGTTAAACACGTTTGTCAAATTCTAAAACTGTAGTTAAGCAAGAAATTGTTGCATGAAAAGCACGACTGAAAAGAGCAAACTCACATTTGCGAATGTTTTGTTACATTTGTGAACCTCTTCAATAATGTGGTTAAGGCTGAAACGTGCAGGATCAGTTGAAGGATGAGGAGCTGTGACGACCAACTGAGCCACAGCAGACAACAGCAGAAGTATAATCATCTCCATTATTGTTCGCAAGCTGAGGATGACTCGAGGAGGAGTTTCTGAAGTTTCCTTGTTGGTTGTTCAACTGTAAGCTTGCAGTTGCTCTGAGGTCTCGACTGAGAGCTCGATATTTATACACGCCTTGTCCACCTTTAGTCATGTTTCTCTAACACAAAAAGGAAACGTCGTCTGCAGTGATTGAGAGATAAGTCGTGGTTTGACAACACAAAAAAATTCTCTGAAGTAGATGGCTTGTTAGCCGTTAAAGTAAAATACCTCAAATCAGTTTGTTTAAAATGAATCAGTCCAGCTTCAGTGCTTCTAAAGAGATTTAATAACACAACATTAAACTACTGACGATGAAACAAGGAATTTAAACTGTAATGTCCCAGATATTGAGCAAAAGGTGTCTATTTTAAAGCATTTGATTACTTAAAAAAACATCTTTTCATTTCTTTAAAAACACATGCTAAATTAAATACAATTAAACTTATGCACCTTGCAATTACATTAAAGTCATTTATATAAAGGTATAATTTTTGCTGTTAGTTAATTTGGTGTTCATTTTTGAGATTTTTTTCCTCTTTGTCAGACATAGTGAACTATAAGAAGTTTAAATGGTTCACAGTGTATTTTAATGGATATTTAACTGAGTAATTAACAGGAAAGGTGGTTCGATAGTTGGTTTATTTCAAGCTATCTGACTGTGAATTTCACCAACTGCAGTAAAGCAGGAAGCATTACAGAGGAATTTTCAAGCAATGCAAAGAGTCTCTCGTTTCCTCAATGGACGTAAGATGAGAGGGAGGAGATGCAGCACTTCGTGATTTCCGAGTTCTGATCTTGGTTCTTGCGGATTCGGTAGAAGTGTTCAACATAGCTGGAGCGGCCCAGGAGCTCCACAAAGTCTTCATCGTGGGTGATGATGAGCAGCTGGAAGTTACGCTGACGAGAGCGGCTCTTGATGATTCTGGCGAGCACAGCCAAGAGATAAAGTTTAAGTACAGCATGTTGAATGATGCAACTTTACTAACAATGCAACATTTCTAAACTCTAAGTGGAAAACAGTGATCAGTGATTGCTTTTGTGAAGGATGCGTTAACTGAATGGGCAGTTGCACAAACTTTTGTTCGTCTAAAGCAGGGGTTCCCAAAGAGGGGGATGCACCATTAATACAAATTAATGCACCATTAATGTACATTAATATATTATTAAATAATTATATATACCATTAAATTATGAAACTATATATTTATTTATTTATTAGAAAAATATAGAGTGAATTAATTATATATATATTTTTTTAGGGGGTTGCCAGTCTCCTGTATTCGGGTTATTTGGGGTTCACAGAACCCCTGGTCTAAAGTCTCACATGTTTTATAATCATTAAAAAAAATACTTTGTCTTTAAAAGGTCTTAAAATCAAAAAAGGTTCTGGTAGGTCCTACTTTAGAAGGACCTACCAGAAGGACTGTCTTTACACCCCCACTGCTAGGGCTGCAAATCCCAGCAATATACAGCAATATATGTACATGTAAATTCAAAGGTGTTTAAAACTAAATTATTATAAGATTTATTTTCACATATGTGTGAATGCGTTAGAAACACTGCCCATTCTTCGCCAAATCAAAACAAGAGTAAAAAATCTAACTTGTTACTTCACCACTATAATAAACATCTCATTTTCAATACATGATTGGAAAGTGACTGATTGGGTTAGTGTTGTTCGCCTGCTATTATTTTGAACAAAACTGTATAAGCCATCAGTTGGACGGACTTCCAATGCTCTTGATGCTTTTCACCCGATACAGACCTAAATGTTGTAAAGAGGTGGAGACATCATGACGAAAAATAGAGAGGAGTAAAGAAGATGTGGGTTAATTTAAACTGATACTGTCAATGTATACTGTTTGTCTAATGTTGTGCAGCTCCAGTCACTATAGATATCGGGTTGGGGTTGAAATTTTTGTAAAGAAATTAAATGCACTGACTCTACGAGGGCATGGGCCAAAGACTCGATGTTCTCTCTGTCCAGGTTGGTGGTGGGCTCATCCAAGGCTAAGATCCCACAGTTCAGACAGAAAGTCTCCGCAAGGGCAAGACGGATGATCAGGGATGCCAACACCTGCACGCGGGTGGCCATGAAAAAGAAAAAAGCACAAAGATAAACAAACAGATTAAACCGTTACATTAACCCTAGACGTCCTACATCTGTTGCTACTTTGGTTGCTTACATCCCAATTGAATATAAGTAATATTTTGGTACAGATTTGGGTGCAAAAGAAAAATAAACAATAAATTGAACATAGCCATCTCAAGAACAATGACAGACAAACTATATTAGTGTACTATGTATACCAAGGTAGTGTCTTCTTAACGGTCAATTTAAAATTAAAACCATTTTAATATTTTTTATCCAATTCGAACTACACAGTGTCCTTCAGACTGTATATCAAACGAAGTTTGAGTAACAGAAAGGTATCTTCATGTTCATACTCTAGATAACAAGATTAATTTCGCTCTAAATTCATGCCAAATAGGGGCAATAAAGAAGTGAAGAAGGACAACGTCTCTCCAAATATTAAAATGTTTATACTTACCATGTACTCAGTGGGACACAACTAGGTGGCGCTAAATTAGGGGGCTGGGGACATTTATCTATAGTTCAGTGAGACTTTAAACCCCTGCTTTCGTTTTTAATTGTGATGATTCTATACAATCTGGTGTTGCAGATGGCAATATTAAAAAACCCAATAGCTCATCATATCCCCATCCTTCACTCTCCTTGTTTCCATCATTATTGGCCTTTCTTGTAATGCTGTTATTGTGGAGAGCTTTAAAAAGTATCTTTATTGACTCGTGCAACAAAAGAATGTTTGCATCATCTCTCCTGGACCACAGTAGTGATGGCCTGCTGTTGATGTGTTTGTCGTCTACTTGTATGCGATGCCTGCACTGTGAGCGTTTAGCCATGACTGATTGACAACGCGCACCTCTATTTTTCACATGCAACTAATGCAACTTTTAGCCATGTAAGCAAATTCAAAATTGGAATTGTCGGCACCTTCTGGCCAGCACTGCAGCGTCCTCTCATATCCAATGCTGTGTCCCCCTTCATCATAACTACTCTGTAGTTGTAAACCCTCCTCCTCACTCCAGCTGATGAATTCTCATCCACATCTGACCTGATCTCCACATACTCGATATCTGGAGCAAATATTACACAAGACAAAAGAGTTCATGAAGGTAGAACGCTGGAGGATAACCATTTTACTTTATATATTATTTGCAAAAGAGAAGCACCTTGACCCCTGTAGGTGCTGCGCCACAGGTCTCTGATAATTTTATTGATCTCATCCATCTTCATACTGTGGAACCTCATGATGGTTCTGTGGAAAGCAGAAAGAAAATGATGGTAAAACTCAATCCTGAAGTTGGATGCTTCATTTGCACAATGCCCTTGTCAGATTAAGTTAAGTGAAAGAGATCCCTGGAGCAAGTACGTCGTCAATCATAAATACATAAAAATAAATTTCTCTGAAGATGATAGAAATGCAATGTCATCAACACCTAAATGTAGGTTAAACTGCTGCAAATGCAGCTTTAATGAAATCCATTTTCTCATATCTTGGTTACAAAATGAAAACGACAGCAACGTTTTTTTTTAAATTTAATACTGATATGTAAGAAGATATGTCTTGGTAAATAAGATATGCGAACAGAAAGCTGGATGCTGCCTTCCTGCATACCAAGAAGTTTTCTGTCTATAATCTAGCAACGTGATGAAAAACTCCAGTGTGGTTGAACAGATGAGAGTGATAACATACAGAGGTTCTTCCTATGACCATAAATGGGGGGGGGTGATGAACTAAACAGAAAAGCTGAAACTGAAGGGATTGGAGCACACCTTATCCAACGATCTGACCTAATGCCTTATGTATGTAACTGCTTTGTCAACAGATGTGAGAAATTACTGATTTCCGGGTTGCAATAGCAAAAGTCTTCCAAAAAAAGGACTTCTATAATTCATCAGACAGACAATAGAAGCCAATATGAACTTAATGGTTTCTTGTAGTGGAATAATAGGGACGTTATGACCCTTCCTGTTGTACAGAGTTTTTAAACATAAAAGTGATACAACTTTTACAATGTTCACAATTCTGAAAGAAGTATGAGACTGCTCTATGAAAAAGTTTTAAGAGTACTTACAAGCTTGGGCTAATCAAATGGAGTTTTACCAAATATGGTCAAGCAGTTTTCAAGTCTTGGTGCAGACACACAGTTTGATTTAGATCATTCCATTCCATTGTGGCTCTGGCTGTGTGTTTAGTGTTCACCTCAACCACCTAGGGACATACGCCAGGATTCTGTTTGTGGACTTTAGCTCAGCCGTTTAATAAAATCAACCCAGGCATCCTCCACCAAAACCTCACCCAGCTCACAGTGCCGGCCTCCATCCATCATTGAATAACAAGCATCCTGACTAGTCTGCTGCAGCAAGTGAGGCTGGGGAGCACCTTCTCCCGCTCAAAAACAATCAACACTGGCGTCCCCCCGGAATGTGTTCTCTCCCCACTCATCTTCTCCCTGTACACTAATGCACCTCAGTGGACCAGTCTGTAAAATGCCTGAGGTTTGAAGATGAAGCCACTGTCATTGGCCTGATCCAGGACAATGATGAGTCTGCATACAGACACGAGGTGGATCAGCTGGTTCACTGGTGGTCTAAGAACCACCTGGAGCTGAGATGACATAGAACATCCGGAGAACCCTCGCCACACTGCCTCCCCTCAACAGTGTGTCGACTGTGGATCCTTTTTCTCGGGACCTGAGGCGGTCCTTACACATAGACACTGCTCAGAAGGCCCTGCAGAGATTGTACTTCCTACGGCAACTCAAAAAATACAAACTTCCCAGTAGCTGCTAGTTATCTTCTATACTGCCACTTTTCAGTCTCTTTTATGCACCATACATCTCTGTGTGGTTTGGCTCATCTACAGAACAGGACAGGTCCAGACTGCAACAATCCATAGATCTGCAGAGAGGACAATCAGTGCTGACCCTCTGTTGAAAACAATGAAAACCTTGAGTAGGCAGATACTGTGTTGAAAACAAAAAGGCATACAGCTCTACCACTACCTGCCTTCCATTTTATAAATAATACACTTGTATGTACTGCTCCTGGTCCTTATGTATTTAAGTGTTTTTCCACATTGTGTTTTTTTGGATTGATGTTGATATATGATGTGAGAGATAGAAAGTGACATCATATTCCTTTTTGTGCACACAAACCTGGCCAATAAAGTTGATTCTGATTGTTGTCCTGCATGAATGCTAACCTCCACACCATTCCTTAGTCGTATGACGCCCCCGATAAGGATTACCCCGTATTTCAGCAGTAACGTTCTCCTTGACCAGCCTGACATCTCAGGTGGACGTCCATCTCTTGGCATGGTTGCTGTCATGCCATATTCTTATGGCTTTCATATGATGAATAAACAGTCTTCTATGAGATGTTAAAAGCTCGTCCTTTGGAACCTTCACAGAACAGCTGCATTTATCCAAAAATTTAATTACCCCAACACTGGCTTGTATTTATTAGTAGGTTACACTGGTATGAAAGAGGCTGATGGCTTAAACAAAGTTTAAGACTAGCTGGTGTGATATAGGTCACAATACTGACGTAGTGCAGTAGCAATGCAGATGATTTATCAGAAGAGGCAAGGATGTGACGTGCTCAGGTTTAGCCACAACGCTACCAATAAATCAAAGAAGACCTAAGCAAAAGATTAAATTGAGAAATGAATAATGTTTTTCTACTGTGCATCCCCATTTAAAAGAAACTAATGAATATCAGTAAACTAAGCTTGCAGAGGTTATGAATTAGTGGTATAAAACATGGATATGGCCTAAAAGTTAATGGGTATTCTAACGTCAAAACCTTATAACAAAAACAAAACTATCTAAAAATAAACATTTTAGCATCCTGAATAAATCACAATTTAATTACTATTCCTGTAAAATATACTTACCACGAGATTTTACACAACCAGTTTAACCTCTGACTAGAGCTGAATGCTTTAGAAATGCAGCATTCATTCAACATCTTCTCATCAAAAGATCATCTTAAATAAATCTTAAAAATTCAGGTAAACCTGGTGCAGCCTCTGAAGAAGGTTCACAAAGACACAATCTGATGGCTCAATCTGTGACCCAATAACCTCTTTTAAGCTAGTTTCACTTTACAAGATATTATTCAATATCATCTAAACTACACAGGAGAATGCAAGAGTGGGGAAGAGCATGCATTACTTCTCACATCAAATGTGTCAAATAAAACCACAGACATGTTGAGCTACTATAACTAGCACAGTTACTTTATCTCTATGTATTTGGGAAAGTTATATGTTCTTGTGTGCGTTTTTAAGTGTGTCTTGGGGAGTGGAAGCTTGTAAAAACTATCTGAATCATTTTTAGTTATAACAAATAGTTTTTTTCCTAAAAAAACCCTTCATCCCTTGAACATAGCATGGTTGGCTTTTAAAACAGCCAACCATGAATTATCAATCATATTACTCTCTTGTTTTCACAAGGTTTTGCTACCACTATTTTTTTTTTTTTTTTTTTTTGTATTCAGACAGAAACTGTGACATGGATGTATGGTCTGCTGAAAGGCTTTTTAGGCTTGTTTGCATCTTGATTAAACTGCACACACAATGATGCTCATAACCCACCCACATGTGTGGGTAAATTATGCTTTTGTTCGTTTCTCAGATGTTATCCGAGTCTGTGGGCTCAGACTTCCCCACATGTGCTTCATTACCAAAATTTGTAATTCTGAGAGAACCAAGTTCTGACAAACAGCGATTTATGGCCGTTTATGGCCAGAGATAAAATATACATAAAGCCAGAGCCACTTTTAGCTGAAAGTGAGGAATGGGGCGAACCTCCGTCAGACGGACGACAAAGACCGGTAGATAGCTACAAGAAGCATCTTATTGAAGTCAGCTAAGGGGGTAACATTAGTCATTAGGGGGGTAAGTTGTCCTGACGTTTTCCTCAGCTAGAAAATGCATTTTTATTGATATTTTTTTATTTAAAGAATAAAACAAGGTAAATTCTGTTGTTAAAGTGCAATTAAATCAATATGTGAACATGTCTGAATAAAGAACTGAATATTTAATGAGGTGTACTACTTTTTCTTGTGACTGCATACATCCAGAAACCTACATTTTCTTTTTATTGGTAGGTAATAATGATTTCTTTTAAGATCAACACAATTTCTTTATCACATTTACGTGCTATGCTTCAAACCTCATAACAAGCAATGGGAGTCATGTTGAATATTTTGGCACTAAGGGGACAATGTCTGGGTGTTGCTACGCAGAAAAGTGTTATAACTGGCACAGATTGTGCCCATTAGAATATGATTTCTTGCTTACTGCAGCATGGAAGTGCTGCAATAAGATGGTAATAACAGATTAGCATTTAACAGAACCCAACTTTAAAAAGATCAGAAATATCCCTTTAATGCTTTATGATGAGAATTTTTTTTACAACATTCACAACATTTTTTGGGTTTGCCGACTCAACACGTTTTGGTCTAAGTTACAGTCTATAAAACAGTTTGCAGGACACTATTGCTGAGCTAACAAATTAATGATCGTTTTAACATTAATAACAAGGACTTAAAAAAAAGATCATTAGTTCTGAGGAAATCCCTTTCTGACAAATGATGCAACTGACATTCTAACTGATGGTTTAAAACCACTGTGGTCAAAACCATCAAGGGTCTGTTCACTCACAAAGCCAGCATACGTTTCATTCCAGGAAAGACACTAAAGATGTTGAGACAAAGAATATGCAAACTCACTTTTACCGGGACACCCTATTACAAAACACCAGGGCTTTTTCAATAAATAAATAAAAATATATTAAAAGTACTCTAGTTCATTAAGAAAGAATGGGATTATTACAATTTGGACTTGGGGATAATACTGGAGTAACATTTGTAAGCACTTTTTTGTTATATGTTATATGATCAGTAATTCTAAAACAATGACAAACCACATCTTTCGACATGGCATCCATTTTGTATAGCGCTTTAGTATTTCTTAGTTCAAGCAGTTTCAGTTTTTCTCGTCATTTAACCACAGTCAATAAAAGGTCAGGTTTGGATAAATGCCAACATTCTGACACTGCTGGGAAAAAAATGTCTCAGTAATCCAAACAAATCTGTTTCGCAAACTGGTTGAACTATTTTTTTCTTAACAGATTCAACAAAAATATTTTAATAAAATGATCCCCTTGGGACTATGTATTATTCAATAAAATCAAAGAGAATTGAAAACAGATGCTTTCAGCTCTGTTTGCGCCTCTGGTCGACAGAGGTTTCTCAAAAATGCTTGACCAATAGTCTGAGAGTTTTTAAAACTCTGGTGCGTTGACCGGATTTCTGGAGAAGGTGAAAAGTTTTTACTTGGAGGCCAGCTTTGAACTTCCCCACTCTGGCTTTCCCTCTGACTCACAACAATGAGTTTTTCCAAATTTCCTGACTCTCATAAACATGAGCAGAAGAAGTTAATGACAAAAGACCAAACATGGCAAAGAAAACATGAACTATAATTGTTTTTGAAGAATCTTTAGCCTAATGCTGCTTTAGTTACTTTCATTTTTTCCTGACCTTTTCAGGAACAGAAAAGAACCATAGGCTGTAAAATGTTGAATACCTGCCAAACAGCTCCTTTGTCAAATTGGTGGTGGAGCCATTTGGCAGAAAAAAGCCCCACTCTCGACTCATTAGTCCACAGGAGATTTTCCCAACGTGAGAAAGGCATTTAAGCTCTTTTAGGTCAGCTGTGGTTTTTGCTATGGAACTCCCCAATGAAGACAGTTGCTCAGTCTCTTTCCTATTGTTCAACACTGACCTTAACTGAGGCAAGTGAGACCTGCAGTGTTTTAGATGTTGGTCTGGGTTCTTTTGACCTCCTGGATAAGTTGTCAATGGTTGGTCAGCCGCCTCTGTAGATTCCCCAGTGCTTCTTCATGTTTTCTGCGTTTGTGGAAAATGGCTCTGGCTGTGGTTCACCGGGGTCTCATAGCATTAGAAATGGCTTTTTAACATTTTCCAGACAGACAATATCAATGACTTGGGTTCTAATCTGTTCTTGAACTTCTTTAGATTGGGGCATGATGTGTTGCTCTTTTAAATCATTTTATGTTACTTCATGCTGTCAGACAGGTTTTTATTTAGAGGATTTCTTGATTTTACAGGTCTGTCAGTAAAAAGGCGTGGTAGCGGCTAGTGAAACTGAACTATAATTCAACCAATTTAAAACTCCATTTTGTATTTACGGCTCTTATTCTCTATTAAAATTAGTCTGATGATACGAAACATTTAAGGGGGACAGAAAAGCAAAGGAGGCAAATAATTTATTACACCACTATATAATCAAAATAGTTTGTGGTTTGTTTTTTTTTTTTAACCTTTTTCTCCTTTATTAAAACAGCAACTATGAGTCGAAATGAGCACAGAATGTGAAGATGGCTTTTTTTTTTTTTTTACAAGAGACAAGAGGGTATCATCCTGCTTTGGCTTCAAATCGCTCCATAGAGAGAAGTTAACAGAAACTAGAGTTATCAAAATAATTGATATTTCTATATGATCAATACTAGAAAGATTAATTATTCAAAGAAACTCATTTGCGTCAAAAACTATATAAACTGACCTATTCCCATTTACCCAGATTATTGCACTTCTTCTGGGAGCAGTGCTGCAATAACAGAGACACTCGGGCTGAGTGTTTCTGTTATTGTAGCGCTGCTCCCTGCAGCCTCACCTGACAATGAGCTACTGCTGCAAGTTTTAAACTCTGCTAACATGGCGATTACAGCCATAAAAAAAACATATACAACCCTCTTTGGCTGAAAATGCAATAAGCGAGGTACCTTGTTTGGAGGTACTTTCCCTATGAGGCTGAGCGAAAGGAAAAACATGATGTGCTGATGGCTGCTGCATGCGAGCTACGCTAACACAACAAGCTAACGCTACAAGCTAACGCTGCGACGTTGACCGATGTTTGGGAGCAACTTAGAAAGGTCAGTAATGGTGGGACACAAAAGAGATCCAATTATAATAAAATACGTAGACAACTGAATCAAAGGTACACACTTGCATAAAGGAGATAAACACTTCTACTAAGTGATAGTAGGTGTTTTACCAAACAGAGAAGGGACACTTAAAACACTTTTTTCTAAATGAGGGATGAATTATCTCCCTACTTATTGGTTTTCCCCTAATTTAGGAAGTTAAAATTTTGTCAAATTGTAATTAATCAAATTTTTTGCGCCTTGAAAAAGTTTGCCGGGGTATTGACAATGGTATCCAATATTTTTCTAAGTAACAGTATCGAATTTATAATTTTTGTGTCATGACAACCCTAGCAGAAACAGCAGGCTAACACTAGTACCCCTGCTCTGTTTTTGATAAGAAGAATTTATAATCCAGCTTGTGACAAATTTTCTTTGCGGCTCATGAGCAGACAAAACCTACAGTAAGTAGTACTGTTTTCTTGCTTTACAAACTAAGTTCTTTTCTTTGAAACTTACAATACCTCATGTCCAGTGTAATATCAGTGTACTGCCCTGTGTTCACCTCACTCCAACACAGTCTGAAGTAGTAGACCCACCTGGTCCAGACCAGCAGCTCAGGTACATTTCTGTCCCTGACAGGTCAGGCGTAGACATCGAATGCTGTTCTTCATTTGAAATTGAACATCCGTCTCTGTGGCTAGTGGGTTCATTTATACCTGATATTTTAAAAAATTAGAGAAATGTACCATTTTCCCCCAGTGGAAGGTACTAATTATAAAATATGGTGGCATATCAGCCAATTTTATAAATACTACATGCCTCAAAAGCTGACGGTTTGCAAAATCATGTCTCATTCGCTGTTTTCTGTTTTGTTAGGCGAGATGGTTTAAGAAATATATTTGCATTCGTATTTGTTTAGGGAAAAACTTACTGATCAAGAGCTTTGTAGTAGAGATCAAGGTCTTTAATGACCAACTCTGTGGTCCTCATCGTGATCATCTTGTTTTTGTAGCGGTCATCAGCTTTGTCATACTGTTCCTCTCTCAGCTCTTTTCTGCAAGATATCAATAAAAAAAAATACAGAAAAAAAGTTTGAACATGCAGATGGATTACAGAATGTAGTCTTTATCTTGTTAAAATTAGCTACTATTTTCCCAGATAATATATTTGTGAATAATTACTTGAACTTGTCTATAAAGAGTGTGATAACAAAAAAAGATGCAGTGTTCCTACAGTAAGTGAAGGATAAAACAGCCAATTTGTCTAAATGTTTTATATTTTCATCCACCCAAGGTACTCAGAAGCTTTCATGTGGGTTGCAAAGATGCAGGTCAGCCTTGTAAACTGAGTGTTATGATGATGAAGACCTTGGCTGGTACTGGTTCAGTTCTGTACTGGGTTGACATGTATGTCTGTTTTACCTGTACTGCAGTATCTCTTCTTCAAAGCCTTTCTGCCGACCCAGTGCAATGCTCCGATTCTTCTTCAACTCTTCCAACTTGCGTTCTGCATCACGACGTTCTCTAAAAAAAGCACAAAAAAGAAAATAGGTTTAAAGCACTCAGTTTAACCTTCTGGCCTGTTGCAAATGGTGAAGTGCTCTTACTGGCGAAGCTGCAACACTTGCATGTTTCCCATTTCTTTCATAAGAGTTTCCCGTTTAGCTAAAACCTCCTTCAGCTCCTCGACACGCTTTCGTAAGGTCAGATTGTCTTGTAACCAGCGCTCTTGGACCTGAACAATATACAAATATGCAAGAAGCAGGATAAACAATAACAACACTATTAATTAAAAATGTACTAATCAGAATTTTGAGGTCTGATTTCTGGTCTCCAATTTTTGTTAATTACAGATGTTGATTACAGAGGATGATTCTTACTTCGCTTTTTAAACTACAATGTAAAAAAATTCAAGGAAATAATAAAAACAGCAGTTGTCATGTATATTCCTTTTTTAAAAAAGGCTGCAAAAATTTGCAAGTCCAGCATGTTCTATAACACCAAAGACGTTAAAACACAAATATAAAACCGAGCCACTTTGCTGTAATCTGTCCATCCTTTCTGTTATGTGCCCTAAGTCATGGTCTCTCCTGTTCTCTTGTAGCTTGAATGAAATACAAACATACCTTGTGTCAAACAAATTACACCGGTATTATAACAAAGTGGGAGCGATTGGGAATGACCGCAACCCAGACACTAAGATGTAAGCCTCCACAGACCTCATAAAGCCTTTACAACAGTGCATAGAAAGCTTCATGGAATGGTTGTCCAAGGCCAAGAAGATGCATCCAAGCCTTACATCAACAAGTCCAATGCAACAGGTCAGATGCAGCAGTTTAAAACATGGCTCCACTGGACTCTATAGCAGTGGAGACATGTTCTGTGGAGTGAGAAATCCTGCCTCACTGGCAGGTAATCCATTAAACAAGTGTAGGCTTGGCAGTTCCCGGGAGAATAGTACCTTCCTGACTTGACTGTATAAAGTTCAAAGTGTGGTGCTGAGGGGATTATGATGTGCGGCTGTTTTTTTCAGCACCGAGGATCTACTCTTTAGCTCTAGAGAAAAGAAGACAGACAAGCAAGTATTTTTGGCGATATTGTGTTGCTATCACTGAGTCTTCTTCACTCAGTGGAAGCGTCCACACCAATAAGTGAAGTTGTCAGCACGACCTGGTGGCTTCACGTAGGGTGGGTTCACTAGAAAAAAGACTGGTTCTTCACCACTCAGGACTGATCAACTAAAAATAGTCCATTAGTGATCTGCCAATTTCTCTGTGCTTCTCTACTACACTTAATAATATTAACAACATCAATAACGAGTTAAAGGTCTGTACCTTTTGGGTGTCTATGTCTTGACGGATGTTTCCCATCTCCTTATTAATTTTTTCTTTCTGCTTCTCGGCCTCATGGAGCTGAGTGTTGGTTTCGTGAAGCTCAGATTCTTTTTGCTGCAGCAATACCAAACAGTTACTTGATGCAGTTCAAATTAAAAATGAAAATAATGGTTAAGGTTTTACGTGTATTATAATAAAGGGAAAAAATTACGGGATTCACAGAGAGTAATGCACTTTGAAAAAAATGAACGTTAAAGAAAGTTAATTAATAATCAATAGCAGTGAACACATTACCTCTTTATATTCATCTTTTCCTTCGTCTAAGTAGTTTTTGATGTCTCGTTCCAACATGGAAACAGCTTTAACTCTCTCTTTTATGACACTGATCTGTCAAAAACAGTTACTACATTGTTAAACATTCCCAAAATACAGTGAAAACAATGGTGAAAATCCAAATGCGTATACAACACAGTATACGTGCGTGTTTGTTTAAAGTAGTAACAAGATAAAACTGTGGTAGAAGTTTTATTTTAACAACTAAACACAATATAACCAAAACCCGTGAGAAAGGAAAAAATACTGCCAGATACCATGACAGCATTACTAAACTCAGAAAAGGATCAGAGAGACAGCAGATTACTATCGGCCTTGTACAGTCACATGTTAGAGACGAAAAACAATAGTTGGGAGGTAAATGTAAAGGTTTTGATACAGAGATTAGGACGTGAGTAAGCATCTACCTTCTCTTGGCCTTCTTCCTGTTTCTGTCTCTTGCGCTCCATCAGCTCTTGTTTCTCTTGTTGCAGCTTCTCCAGAGCAACAGACAGAGGTGACAGTTGTTCCTTCGCTTCCTGTTTTACAACATTTAAGAAAAAAGCGGCGTTAAATATTAATGGAAAATCATTTCTGATCTTGCAAATACAAAAATTTGCCGCAATAGGAACAATACAGCAATGCGATGATGATAAATGACTTGAATTAAAAACACAATAAAATGTTTGAAGATAATGGATACAGTCATATTCATCAATTAGAATATGTGCTCTGATGAGGCTCGGTTAAAAGTACCTTTAGAAAGTAACAAGCTTTAATCATTAAGACCACGTCTGTAATAAAAATGTTGTTTTTATGATTGATGTAATATTGAAATCTTAAATGTTGGGTTTTATTAGCTTTAAGAGGAAAACCATCATAATTAACAGAAATAAAGGCCTGAAAACATCATTCTGTGTGTAATTTATGTACACAATGTGTCCACTTAGTGAACTGAGTTACTTAAATAATAAAAAAATGATCACAATTTTTCAATAATATTCTAATTAATTTAATGTGTCTGTATATACAGAATGATGTGCTATCAAATATGTGAACATTACATGAGCGTAAAAAACAAATATTAGTAAAATTTACCCTAATGTCTCTAGTTAAAGCCTGTATCTCTGCAGTAAATTCAACACTCTGCTCCTCCAGCTGCTGCTGTTTCTGCATGTCGCTGCTGAGCTGCAGCTTCTCTGCCCTCGTTTCATTTACGGCACTTTTAAGGATCTGAATCTGGTCCTGCTGGTCTTGGATCAGCTTACGTTTCAGCTCCATTGTGCTAGAAGCTGGAAAGAGACAGAGCCGAAGACTAAGGACACAAAAACGTCATGATATTTTATGACAGAATCTGCTCAGAACTTATAGGTAAGGTTGAACAACTCTGACTCTCCAATGCAAGGTGTCAATGTGCAATAAAGACTCATCAGGTCCAGCTTGAGAGCGTTTTCCAATAAATGAATCATTCGTCTTTGTACTACTGCACCTTCTATTTAACAAAGGTTTCTGCATGAGTGTACATTACCTGTGGATTGTCTGTTGGTAACTCAAAATATGGCTAATCAAAAACAAAGAACACAATTTAAATATAAATCATTGTTATAAAAAGGCAAATTTATTTAGAAATGAATTTGTTTGTTTAATGATAAATATGAAACTCAACAATGTATCTTAGCTAAATTTTTTCAGAAAATAATAAGATAATACATTCTAATTGCATACTTTTCCAGAATTTTCAAGACTGCATAGGAATCATGGTTTAATACCTGAGCCAAAACTTGGTTTGTGGGTTCTTTCTAACCCTTTTGAACCATAGGGTAAAAATCTACATACTTTAGGATACAATTTCAAGACACAAGTATGTATATACTTACAGAGGAAATCAGTTGCTCATATCTACACTGTGCCTTATGGACTTTCCAGTGTGCTCTGCACTGCTAAATCCAACCATTGCTTTAATTAGTTAAATTTGTTTAACTAAACCCTTTAAATAAAACCTTTTAAAAAAAACTTGTTCAATAACATTTGATGTTTTCACATTTTTGGAACAGTAACAGGACTGTTTCAGAAAACCCACAGTAAATATAAACATTGGCACCAAATTTCTGGTGTTTTCTCATTAAATGTTTGACTATTTATATCTCTGGAAAATAAAGGTTCTAAGAAATAAGAGGGAACCCCAATCTACCCTCACATCTCTATTATGACTGTATATGAAGTTCTGGCTGAAATTAATGTGCATAGAATGCATAACCAAGATATGAGCAAGATAACATTAAGAAAACGTTGAGATCCTTGTTATTTAACTTCTACAGTTAACTCAGATTTAGATTTAAATGTATTTTTTAACTAAGATGCTTGTTTCTCATAGGCGTCTCTAAAAAAGATCATACCTAATCCAGAAAGTCAAGGATTTGCGGACCCACATGCCGTCCAATCTGGACCCAACAGTCCAACAGTGTCTAACTTTACTTGCGCCGCATGTCGTGTTAATATGGTATAGCCCAGCAGAGCGTCGGGCCCCGGGCTGGACGTGATGCAAGTCAGGCAATGAGCTGCTTCAGTCAGGGAGGTTGCTGCTATCCAAACCGCAAAGCCTTTTCTCATTTACTATGTAGATGTAAACATTGCATTCCTGCCGGCTGCCGCGTCTGACTTTTGAACAGGCGGACAGCTATGTGGGTGAGCGACATTCAGGTCCACACTCCAAGCCAGCTGGTGGCAGTAATGCGCCACATTGTTGTACGCCAACCACCAGAAAACGACAAAGAAGAAGCTATGCGGGTCCTTCAACGCGGGTTGCTAGGTTACTAGCTTGGGAGCTCACGCTTGCTGATAGTACAATGACTTGGTGCACAGATGAGTGAGTAAAAGAAGATGGCTTCAACAAAACTACGTAAAGTGGACTATGAAATAATCACACATTTAAAGATGAATGGACAGAAGCATACGGTCTCTGACAGAACAACCGTGAGCATACGAGTGTTCACTGTGAGTACAGTGGATTTTGGGAAAACACGAAAAGCCTTTCACTGACTGGGAAATGATCAAAGAGTCCATGGAAGCTGTGGCAGAAACACGTTAAGATGGAAAAGAAGGACCACAACTTAAGGAAAAGGTTAAGCAAATTACCAACATGCACAGACCCAGCTTGACTGTGTCATTCAAAGTGCATTTAATATTGCTACTTAAATTGGATTGCACTTTTCTGTTCAGCAGATGATTTCATGAGCATATGAACTGTGTTAAATAAAGATGAAAGAAAATATTTTTGTCTCTTGATATAAAATGTTCAGAACCCCAAAATGTTTGGATGAGGGAAGTAGTGGACCTCCTGCCATTTGAATTGGGGACCCCTGCCCTAATCTTTCCCTCCATCCACAGATTCTCCATCAGATTCAAGTTGGGACTCTCGTTGGGCCACTCCAAAATGTAAATATTACTTCTAGTCAGAAAAAAGCTGCTAGTAAAATTAAAAGATTACTTTAAACCTAAATTTGCCAAAGGTATAAATAATTATGGACCTAACTGTACAAAAATTAAGAAAATTTACTTTATTCAATATTTAACCTAATAATTAATATTTAACCTAATGTAAGAACTTCAGTTAGTTACATTTATCAACTTAGGTTGATGTTTTCGGCTCCAGTGCTGTTACATCTAGGTTACCTAACCTCAGTGCTATCCGGGACAAATCATTTAGTGATTGTAAAAATCTCATCAATCACATGCAAAGGAAGTGACTGTTAAAGTGTGCCTAAACAACACAGATCACTATATCGCTGGATTACAGAGCAATATTTAAAGATGCTTAAAAACAAAAAGGTTTAGACAAGGATGGCTCTGTGCCACACCGTATAATGGCAGATATTCACTTTAACCACGAGGAAAGCTGGTATTGGCTCACATAAGAATGGTTTGATTTAGGGCACATTGACACTGCTGGTCCGATCCAGGGATCGGTCCGGGGATAGGTAAAAGTGAGAAAATTGGCCCGGTTTGCTTTTATGTAGAGGGTTTTACACCGGACCAAACAACTTTGGGCAGTTACAACAAACTGTTTCGGACTCTGGCACGGCTATAGCGTTCCAAAGGTTTGGTGTGAAAACACTGTAAAATTCCCTAAACAAACCAATAAAAGCCAATATTGGGGGCAGAACTCGTTTGTGGGTTCACTGGGAAGGAAAACTGGAATTCCTCAGCAACAAACAGAATGAATGAAATCATAAAATGTTTAAAGATAATTAGTATAAATAAAAGGTCTGTAGAAAAAGCAATAAATATATCATTTAAATGTAACTTTAGATTTTTATGGAAAATCTAGACATATTTCAATTGTTTAAGGCCTAAAAATTGAGCTTACTACTAACTTTTTAAAATCCTACAGAATCTGTAAAAACAAAACTGTTTTTCTTGTTTAAAAATCATGCTGTCAAATGATGCGAAAAAGCTTGTGTATTTTTGGCTTAATGTATTACACAGTAATACGCATGCGTGCTGTTATGTTGCTTACAGGGTTGTTTGGGGTTAAGCTGATTTGGGGCAAAATAGCAGTTGGTGATAAGAAAGTATTAAAAGGTAAACTAAAACATCAAGACTGTGAGGAACTGTGGGAGTTTGCGAATGAGAAAAACTTACTGGTGTCGAGCTTGTGCTGGGTTTCTTGTTTCTCCTGACTAACTTGCTGGATGGTTCTGGTCAGGTCTACTCCATGGAGTTTAGCTGACTGCTGAGCAATCTTTCTCTCCAGCTCTTTCAGGTCCATCTGGAAATCAACAAAACACATACAGTGGCACATATGACACGAGGACAAGGATTTAGACCAATTTCAAGTCTATATTTTATACTAATAAAATACAGTCCAATGTAAGTTATAACAGTAGTTTGCTTGTTTGTTGGTATGGTTTATAATCTCATTTCAGCCATATTAAGAAAACCTTTTAATTTTTCAATCTGAAAGAAATATGAAAACGATAAATATACACCTTCAGGCCGTATCATTATGACCACTGAAAGGTTAAGTGAATGGCACTCTTTTTTTTTTTTGTTAATGTGCAATATTCTACTAGGAAAACCTGATCTCTGGCTTTCATATAAGGGGATTTCAAACAAAGCAACTTGGCCAAATTTAGCACCAGGTCTTTCTATGTCAACTGCTTAAGCATCTGCCCCAGTCTCTGAAAACTGGTTCTACAACAGCACCAAGTTTTCTCATTGAGGGCTGGTGGCATGGTTGTAGAAACCGACTCTGCAACCTAAGATTGATAGTCCTACCACACTGAAGCTTTTACTGAGCTTACCTCAAAAGAAAGAAGATGAAAGTACAGGCACATCTCAAAAATATTGTGAAAAGTTTCAGTATTTTTTGTCCCTCACTTCAGAAAGTGAAACTTCTATTATATAGATTCATCACACATAGTGAATACTTTCAAGTCTTTATGTCTTGTAATTTTGTTGATTATATATAGTATAATTAATAGTATATATTGAAAACTCATTGGGTCAATATATACTACTCTAATCAGCTAATTAACTCAAAACACCTGAAAAGGTTTCCTGAGCATCTAAATCAGGGTTGTCAAACTCTAGTCCTCAAGGGCCAGTGTCCTGGAACTTTTAGATGTGTCCCTGATCCAACACACCTCAAACAAATCGCTACATTTCCTCCTTAGTACGCAGTCAGGTTCTCCAGAGTCTGAGCTAATTATTTGATTCAGCAGAGGAATAACAAAAAGTTGCAGGTTACCAGCCCTCGAGGACTAGAGTTTGACACCTGTGCTCTAAATGGTTTCTCATTATGCGTCAGTAGGCTACACAATCATGGGGAAGACTGCTGACTTGACTGAAGAAGATGGTCATTGACACAATCCACAAGGTTGTTCCAATGGTTGCTCACAGATTGCTGTATCCAAGCATTTTCATAGAAAGTTGAGAGGAAGGAAAACGTGATTGGAAAAGGTGCACCAGCAACAGGGATAACTGCAGCCTTGAGAGGATTTTCAAGCAAAATCCATCTAGCATGAGGTTGGAAGTCAGTGCATCAATAGCCACACATGAGCTACAAATGTTGCATTTCTCCGGTCAAGCCACTCCTGAACCACAGACAAAATCAGAAGCATCCTGCCTGGGCCAAGGAGAAAAAAGAACTGGGCTGTTGCTCAATGGTTCAAAGTCTTATTTCCAGATGAAAGTAAAGTTTGCATTTCATTTTGAAATCAAGGTTCCAGAGACTGGAGAAAGAGTGGTGAGGCACAGAATCCACATTGAAGTCCAGTGTAAAGCTTCCACAGTCAGTGATGATTTGGGGTGGCATCTGCTGGTGTTGGACCGCTGAGTTTTCTGAAGTCGACAGTCCACACAGCCATCTACCAGGACATTTTGGAGCACTTCTTGTTTTCTTCTGTTGAAAAGCTTTATGGAGATGCTGATTTTCAGCAAGACTCTGCACCTGCCCACACTGCGAAAGATGCCAATAGCTGGTTCAATGACCATGGTGTTACTGTGCTTGTACTGACCACCACACGGCCCTGACCCATGGAGAATCTATGTGATGTTGTCAAGAGGAAGAGGAGAGATACAAGGCCCAGCAATGCAGAAGAGCCAAAGGCCACTATTAAAACAACATGGGCTTCCATTTACCTCAGCAGAACCACAGGCTGATTGCCTCCATGCCATGCTGCATTGATGCAGTAATTCATGCAAAAAGAGCCCCAATATAGTGTGAAGTGCATAGAAATGGAAATACTTTTCAGAAGCCTCACATTTCTGTTAAAAAGAAATCCTGTTTGATTTGTCTTATATAATATTCAAATAGTCTGAGACATTGAATTTTGGGTTTTCATTATCTGTAAGTCATAAGAAATTAAGCTTGAAATATTTTACTCTACGGATGATGACTTTATTTTATATATGAGTTTCACTTTCTGAAATGAGTGACAACTTTTTCACAATATTCTAACTCTGAGATATACCTGTAAACCATTTGTACTTATCCTCCTGTTATTCACTGTTTATCGAAAGTTATAAAATATTTAAAATGGCAGCGTACATTAAAAGACGGTCATTTTATAAAAAACAACCGGCAAAACTTGTTTTGTGTTAACAAATACCAGCTGGAGTAAAACAGCAGGACTTATGCAAATACACTGTCACAACAAAGCTCTCTGTCTCTGTACTAAAACCAAAACACACACAAAGCAGGATCCATATAACATGTTGAAATATTTAACTTTATGTAATAAAGTGGCTCTGTGTTGTGGTGATTGTCAACCTCATCTTAGCTGTAGCTAAAAATGACAATAATATTTTGAGTTCCTTCACTGCCAGCCTTTTGGTTACAGACCCCTCAGATTAATCTGAATGATCAGATCTGCTCTTGTGGCAAAAAGGATCTACTTAATGTGGGCGAAAAGGCTTGAATGTTATTGCGGATTGTTGATGACATGAGCATAGGGTTTGTCAGAAAGTCAGAGAAAGGTACAGGTGATGAGACGAAGCAGACGGAACGGTGATACCAGGTATCGGTCCATTAGAGAGATGTCTTGCAGGCAGGCCTTGGCTGTTTCCTCCTCAGACATTAAGGTACCCAGCAGGGCCTCCTGTTCTTCTACATCAGCCTTGAGCCTCTCGATTTCTCTGTTCACAGTCTGAAGCTGGTTTTTTAACTCAGGGAGCTCCTTTTCCTGAAACTGTACAATGGACTGTCTGCAAAAAAAAAGGGAAATAAGTATGTACAATTTTTTTTTTTACTTTTACTTCAATAAATTCCCATATTGGCAGCATGCAGTTTTACAGTTGAATATCCTGTAAGAGGCATCTTATCTTGGGGATTAAAATATCTTGGTAATGACAGAGAAGAATGGCCATACTGGTTCGAGATGACAGAAATGCAAATCTTAAAGCAGAAGAAGACCACACCAGGTGCCACTTTTGACAGCTAAGAACTGGACACTGAGGCTACGATTCTCACAGGCTCACTTTAACTGGACAATAACCGAGTGGAGAAACATTGCCTGGTCCAGTGTGTCTCGATTTCTTCCAAAAAAAATTCAGATGGTAGGGAAACGGTTCAGGCTGCTCCTGGTGTAATGGTGTACGAGATATTTCCTTTGCACACTTTAAGCCCCTTAGTCCCAGCTGAACATCAATCAAACACCATAGGCTACCTCAGTATTGTTGCTGACCATGTTAATGTCTTTAATACACCAAATCATCTCAACCTGGTATCGAGAACATTACAACAGGTTGAATGTTTTTCAGTGGTCTCCACTTTCACCCAATCTCAATCCAATCTGCACCTTTGGAATAATTTCCAATAGGAGATTAGTACCAAGGATCTGCAGCTGACAAATCTAGAGCAACTGTGAGATGCCATCATTTCAATACGGATCAAAACCCTCTAAACGCTTGCTGAATCTATCAACCACAAGGAGTTACAGCAGTTCTCTCCAAACTGGTTTTAGCAAAGTATACCTCAGCAAGTGCCCACCGAGTTTATGCTTCATCAATAGCCAGAAAATTCAGATATAACAAAAAAATTACAATAGGCCCTTGCAGTTTTCCTGCTCGGGCCTAATAAAAACAAAACAAAAACTGCTTGGTCAGTGCACAAGTACAAGATTCTGTTCATCTTATGAGGTCAAAGTTACATCCTATGAGATTTTAGCGCCATCTAGTGAAACTGGCCAGATCTTTACAAACTAAAAACAAATCTCTCCGAGCGTATCAACTCATTTTGGTTTATTTAAACCTTTAAATTAGGAGGAGTAAGATTTCCATGACAATACCTTCATTTTTAGTTAAAAATGATCATAGGAAATGATGAAGATGGACTAAAAAGTTCAAACTAAAGCAGCAGGTGTGTAAAACTGGTCTAAACTATGTTCTTTTGTTCTGTTTGATTCATGCCATTTTCCTAGACACGTTTCTGTCTGAAAGAGCAGCACTCTAGTGCAATTTGAATACCTAGAATCCATTTTCCAAAATGTTTTAGAATAGAGAGGCTGAACAGATTTTCTTTTAATTTTTGGATGATTGTTTAGAATGTAAACACATGCTGATGATCCACTGATCTGTCTCAGCTTAGACTGCGAGGATTCAGGAAACACACACATCTTGAAGAGAAGTCATCTTTTTTATCCCAATAAGAAAAAAAAAAAACTATGTTTCAGCAAATTAAACAACCTGACAAAACAACCTGATTTTGTAAGTTTTTGAATATCTATCAATGTGCTCAAAAAACAAAAATAAAACTTTAGTGAAGATCGAGATTTTTCACTTCTAGACCTCTAGGCTTAAAATGTAGCTTAAGGTGGGAAAACGTTTCCTTCCTGCAGCTTCTTTCCTCCTTTTGTCCAACATCACTGCCTGGGAGGATGACACTGAAGTTGCAGAACATGTAAGTGGAAATTAAGCAATAACATCCACCATTATTTAAAGCTTCAACAGAAAAAAAACTAACTGAATGATCAAAGCTAGAAAAAGCCTGTAATTGCAGAGATACTAATGAAGATTTTTGTTTCATCGTTTTCTTAGAAGCACTATCAGATTTCTTTCTTTACAGCTTCACTAACAAAAGAAGCTTGAATAACTATACCTCACAGGTCTGAGGGCCATCATTTCGTCCTTCTTCCTCTCCTTCCTCTTTAGGTCCTGCTCTGTGTTCTTCAGTTTGTCAGGCACCAGGCGTAGCTTGGACTGCATGTCATTAATAACTTCCTGCAGATCAGATTCTGAAGGAAAAGTCCGCTGGCACACAGGACAGCAGGGCTCCCTCTCCTCTGTCAGCTGGCTGATGAACTGGGTGTACACTGCTGTGGCTCCTGCTAACATCGCTTTATCAGGACAGGTGGAAAAGATGGAAATATGAGAAACATGTACACAAAAGGGGTCAAATGCACCTATTTTTATCTTGCAGTGCCAAAATGAATGATACGTAGCATTCATTAGATTATAACTAACTCTAGGAACTGTCTAGCCCACTTCTCGTCATTTAACATGTAAACTCCTGAGTTGAAAATGTCAAGTTGCAGTTAATAAATGTACATTCATGGTCCAAAGGTTTAAGACTGACGGAAATCTTGCTTTTTCACAAAGGTGACTGCTTCAGCATTTACAGTGGTGATTTTAAAGTGTATAGGTTGCTATTAAGAGTGAAGAAATGAGGTCAAAGCCAGAGTTAATGAGAGTGACCTCATTTCCATTAGCGTAGTGTTATTAACATGTTCATTAGGACAGGGCAGATGATATCACTCAGTCACTGCGATCGGGTCCGAAAGGAAGTGCTGCTCAAAACTGTTCCTCATTTGTTAGCCACTATTACCTCCAAGGAAACGTGCCGACATCCTCGCTGTGCATCAAAAGATCTTTACATGCAAAGGCAATGCTGCTAATATAGTTGCACCTTAAATAACCATTTATCAAATCAATCACGAACATTTGTGAACAAAGCGCCCAAAAAAGTGAATTCTACCAATGTCATAGTGGCAGCGAACATACTTAAACTGGAGTGTGGGGTTGCCTCTCTTGGACCTCTTTTTCATTCACGGCACGGCGTCACTCTGCTTGATCTCGCTCTACTCCAAACCAAAGCTGTTGTGTTTCCACATCATGTCCTCCAAAAGTGACTTCGAACCACTGCCATTGCTTTCGGTTTATCCTGCTCCAGACATTGTGGTCCTTAATATATTTGTAGTGGCTCTTTTCCCAGCAATACGGTGTTCGGTCAAATCCGTGGCTTGTCATTCTGTCTGCTACCTCGGCGAACACTTTCTCATGCTGCTGACATATGGCTATCCAAACTCACAGCCAATCAGTGAACAGCAGCCTGTTCACGTTTCGGCCCTGCAGGTACCAAGAAAGCTAGTACTTGGCCGGAGAAGGCGGAAATGGAAACGGTCGCAAAACGAACTGAGTGCAGTGGAGCCGGCTGAAGTAGAGTCCATGGAAAAAAAGGGCTCAACAGTTTTGCATAAATAAGACCGCAATGAATAATGGGACATGATGAAAACATACCTAGATCTTAGCAAACTATTCAGGTACAACTGAGTGATGAGTAATGCTTTTTCCAGCATGATACATCTGTAAGTGTTTCACAAGGCAAAAGTGATGACAAGGTGGCTCAGGGACCAAAACACTGAAATTCTGGCTTGTGGAAATTAAATTACAGAAATGTAATTCCAATCGACAACCTGTGGGCCACTGTAAAAAGCAAGGTGAAAGAAAAACCGACAACCTCCAAGCACTGATAATGCAATTCTGGACCCCCTTCAGTCAGCCCATACGCTGATTTTCAGTATGCGAGGTTAAACAGCAGATGTTTTAAAGAAAATTCTGACACTAAATATAAACAGCTTGCATGAACAGAAAGATCCACCAACACTGAAGCAGCAAAGTCGATAAAGATTCCTGTCATTCTTAAAACGTTAGGGCACCACTGTATGAACACTGTATGAGACACAAGGAAGTTTGCACAAAATTATTGAAAAAAACATGCAAAAAAAATCATTGTTTTAACTTTTATAGCAGCAAAAGAGCTTTGTTATTGTTTATTTAAAAAAAAACCACATGTAACCAAACTTAATATGTAAGGAGTTAATGCAAACAAACAAAAAGAATCTACTGAAAACAAATATCCAGCAGAAACAAATTCAGACATGCCTCCACCTCTAAAATAATTCAACAGTGCTGTGTAGATGTACACATTTCTGCTTCAGTCCAGTTACCTCTTTGTTTGGATATCTTCTCCAGATCTTCCTGCAGTTTGCCCAGATCCTGCTCCAGATCCTGACTGCCACACACACTGAAGAACTTCTCTTCATCGCTGGTTAATTGTTGCTCCTTCTTGCGCAACTCAGCAGCAACATGACTTTTTTTCTGCTCACTTGATGCCAAGTCCTTACTGAGATTCATTAGAACAATAACAGACATATATGTTCAAAAACTCTTTTACTCAAATATGTGGGGATTTTTTATTTTAATTTTTTTCAAATAAACCTTACTCACTTCAGTTTAGCAAGTATATCCCTGGTGCTATTGATTTCCTTGGATTTGGAATAGATCCAATCTTCCAGCTCTCTCTTGTTGGGAAAATGACCCAGGAGGGACACGAGATCCTCGCCATGACGAGACTTGATTTTCCGTACTTGCTCCTCTTTCTCTGTCTGAAAAAGTAGGGAAAGATAAGAGTGAAAATAGAAAAAAACAAAGATGACAGGAAATGCATTTTAAAAAACAAGAAGTAGAGAAAAGAAACAGACTGATTTTAACTGTTTACAAAGCTTAAAGTCTAGCAACAAGTTGACACAGAAAACAAAATAAAAGGATTGAGACTATCCTGTAAAGGGCAATTATTTCATACTTTATCTTTCTTCAGCATGTCCATCTGCGTGCGTGCAGTTGTGTGCGTGTTAAGAATCTGCATCTCGTGGTCGAGCTCTCTCTGCGCCCGGTCGAGCTCAGTCTTTTCTTTCTGAAGTTCCTCAATCTCAGCCTTCAGCTCGTCAACGTTGGAGCTCTGAAGGGCACGTTGCAGCTCACGCTCCTGAAGGGGAAGACCAACACGGACAATGAAGCTGTTATAGGTGTGAAATACATATGCTAAAAATAAGCAATATGCAGCAAACAAACAAATACACATAATTTTATGGAAATATTTTAATTTATGTGACAATTTTACTATTATATTTGGATCTATCCATTGATTGTTCATACATCTTTAAATTTACCTGCACAAACCAGGAAACGGTATGAAAAATAAACAACAGCCAATGAGAATGGTTTGTTAAATGTCCAATAATATGACAGCATATATAAAATTTTGAGCTGATTACTTTTTCCAAGTAACAAACAGACAATGAAGATATTTGACAAGCCAGACTTTGCAGTCAACTAATATGAAAAGAGAAAATAAACCAAATCTGGAGAAAAAGCTGAATATGATCCAGAGAGAAGTATGAGGCTTGTCAAGGAGCTCAGTTCCCACACTAATCGGCTACTTGTGGTTCAGTCAGGCGGTTTACTTCATATTCTGTGTGTACTTCCAAAGCAACTAAATGCCATCAGAGTCGGCAGAGCGCAAAACTCTTGATGCATGACAAAATACAAAAGAATGTGTTTGAGCAGCACAACGATTGTAAAATAAAGACCTTAAAGCCTCGGTTTGAACACCTTATGTTAGCAAAAGTCTTCTGACAAATCACATTATTTCCCTTTTTTTCATCTTATTTATGATGCATCTTTTACATAACAAATGCTGTTGGGTTATTTATCAAAATATCCTATTCTATTTGACCAAGTGAGATCTGAGATTTATAACGCTAAATTATGTGGGTCTCATCACTACAGGAAATTTCAAACAATTTGTAATTTTGACAGTATCCTCGACATCCTTAGACCTTGTAGTGGTTTTCAATTTGTCTTTATTTGCCAGTCATCTTAGCATCTTCATAAGAACTCAGTATGTGTGCCATAAAAGTGTAAGAGTGTGAGGGATCTTACAGCTTTGGCCAATTCATTTTCCAGCTCTTGCAGCCGACTAGATGACCCTTCGAGCTTCTGCAGGTCTGCCCTGATGTTCCTCAGTTCCTGCTGCTTTTTGCCCTGCATGTCCCTCTTCAACTCTACGGTTCTCTCCAGGCCAGTCTTCTTATCCCTCATTTCATCGATAGACCGCTGCTTCTGTTGCTCCTTTTCCTGCAGATCTGCCTGCAACACAATAAACAGTGAATTTAATAATGGCCTTAAATTCTACTTTCATTTAATTAAAGTCTCAATTCTGTGCTGGAGTGTCTAAAAAACACAGAAGGAAGCACAAAGGTTATTCATCTGGAGTGTTTTGGTTTCAGTCAAAGTAGTTCTTACTATAATCTGACTCAGTGTCTCTTTCTCCTGCTCCAGTCTCTGTGTAACATGACGATGAAAGCTTTCAAGCTGCAGAGAGGTGAAGGGTGGTCGGTCATAACCCTCCATCTCCAGGTGGGATGACAGAGAGCGAACCTGTGAGATGGAGGAGATGAAAGGAAAACCAAGTTAGGCTGTTTTTTTCCTTGTATTTTTTGTTCAGCTGCAATAACAGAAAAATAATTAAGATTCCTGAGCTCTGTTAAAATTTTTTAACCCTCAGTGGAAACACCAACTACATCCCTTAGAGAAATCATTCTATGTATCCTAAATGGGTCAGTGTAAGGGTGTGTTTCGCCATTCTTCTTCTCACCAGAGTATCACGGCTCTTGATGTTCTGAGTATGGCGATCGGCTTCCAGCTGAAGACGACCTGAGCAGAAAATAAGGATGCTTCATCAATTATTGCGAAGGTTTTAACTCGGGTATACCAAATGGAGCAAACTCACACAAGGCATTTCCAAATGAAATGAATGTCAGATTGTATGCCAGAGCATTTATGTTAAAAGAGTGAAAGATGATTGTTTTCAGCATCCACAGTGCCTCGCAAAAGCATACAAAACCACTGAACTTTTTTTTACATTGTTATATTACAATTAAACATCAGTGTATTTCATTGGGATTTATTGTGACGGACCAACACTAAGTACACATAGTTGGGAAATACATGGAAAGTATACATCTTTGTTTAATATAGATTTCACAAATAAAAACTGAAAAGTGTGGCATGTTTTTGTCTTCAGCCCCCTTTTACTCGAATTCGAATAATTAATTATACGTAGTTCAAAGAAAGGTAATTGCCAGAGTTGATCTACATGTGAAAAATAGCCATAAACATCTCTAGTAATAATTTAACAAAATCACGCAACTAAGGGATTGTTGTCTTATTACCTTGCTCGACTAGGAGATCAGCCTTGACTCTGTTCAATCTCTGGCACTCCCGACCAGCTCTCTCTAGCTCTTTCTGGCAGTCGGTCAACCTGCGCTCCTTCTCCTTCACTGTCCTCTGGTGGTTCTGGTAAACTTCTTGCAGCTCCTTGTCTGAACCCTGAAACACCTTCATCACAGATGGTTCACTGGTTTAGACTGGCTCTCAGACTGTGCAGCTGAGCAAATCCCAGTTATAAAAATATATACGCATTTGAAAATTACTGAATAAATGAAGGGCTTCCATGTTGGGGGATGTCCCCAAAGGAAACAAGACCACCTGTATCAATTCAACAGACCACCGGAGATACACCAGTGCACTCTGGATCTGCCGAGAATGGGATAAACTTTTGGATTTTGTGTAAGACTGTCAGTTGTGCAACAGCATCAAACATGGTATGTTCTCGTGCTTTACAGGTCCCATATGTTTAAATTGCTGTAAAACTAAAAATATTTGTGCAAAACTCATTTGGGGAATTGTTTTGTGACCATTAAAGCCTCCTCTTGTGAGAGATTTAATAAAGGAAAAAAAACCTGCCGGCGTTTGATCTAGTTTTAGAGACTGTGAAAAATGGGTGTTGCTCTACGTTGCTCTTTTCATCTCAGTAACGCTATGCTAAGAAACTAGTGATTGCTTGTTTAGTTTCAATAGCTTTTAATTAGTTTTAATAAGACAGAAGTCACATTCTTTTCTTTACATATATTAGTAATTAGGTAACGTTGCTTTACCTGTTCCATGGTTTCCTCCAGCTCCTTGTTGTCCTCCTCCATTTGATTCTTTCTGCTGTCCAAAGCTTTTATGTCATTGTCCAACTTCATTACCTTACCAAGTTTCTGATCAATCTCCACCAGTCGATTCTGCCAATAATTATGACGATTGAGTAAAAAGGAAAAAATACTGACCAATCTTAACGAAGGGTTGACCTTCAATGCTTATTTATGTTGGCTGCTACTTACAGGAGTTTCAGTTTAACTGCTACTGTCATCTTAAACATTAACAAATACTTAATTCGCTCACTTCAAGAGGATCAATCTGGCTCTCTATCTGCTGGACGTTGTCTTTGGAGGCCATCAGCTGAGCCTCCTTGGTGGCCACCGTCTCTCTGATCTGCTGAGCCTTCTCCTTGTTCTGCTTCAGGTAGCGCAGCTCCACTTGGCATTCTTTGACCGTCTGACTCTGTTTAAGGCGCAGCTGACGCATCGTCTCAAGAGCTTTGATATACCTAACAATGAGACAAACACAAAATAAATAGTACTGCTTATTTGAAAAATTCCAATAAAGAGTGTTGCTTGTTTCATTGTGATTCATGTTTTATGGAAATTTAGACACTCGGGCATTCAATAAAAACGAAACATCTGTTGGACTCACTTAGTTGCTGCAAAGATGGAGTCAAATTTGTCTTTGAGCGCTTTTCCCTCACTAAGTGGCCAGTTGGACTCTTCTTGGTGACAAAAGATTACGTGATTCAGCACAGGCTTGGACACCCCCAAAGCAGAAATCATCTCCCGGTCCAGCTCACCACACTTAGAAGACAGGCTCACTTTTTCACCATCTCTTGATGAATTAAAACACAAGACATATTCAGCATCAACGTTTTTTCTAGCATTGGGCAAGAGTGCAGTAGGTTATTGAAAGTGTCTTACTTTATTCTAGTAATGACCTGCTCTAAGCTTTTGAAGGAGTAGTTCTTTGCCTTCTGAGTGCACGACATAGAGCGATGGATGGAGACCTTCTCTCCATTCACATCTGAGAATAAGAGCCGAATTTGAGCTCGCACATCTGTCTCATGGGCATCCTGCAATGACATGTGATCACTTTAGATATAAAAATACAACCCCAGTCATTATTCTGGGAAATTAATTCATTCTTATTTTTTTCTTCTCAAAACAATCCTAAAAGAATTTTATGGCAAAACCATAAAAAAATATCTATTGCTCTCTTATGATCATTTCAAGCAAATCTTGGGAACATTTACATTTAGGTAAATTTGATTAAATAAAGCATTAAGATATTAAATGAATAAATAAATGTGCTCCAGTGACATAATTCCATTATTGTACTTTACAACTATTGTGGTAAGTATGGCGTCACATTCATGCCAAAAATCAGAGGAGCGTATTAAGCAATCACAACAGCGCATCTTTTAATCGAGAGAGCGCATAGCTCTGATCGCGGGCGTGCACCTTTATTTGAGAGCCTTTGAACGCAGCACGGCGAGCTGTAAAACCCGCCCCCTGCACCCATCTGTTCGCTCTCGCGTACAAAAAACCCCTCCCCTCGCTCTGTTTAGTGGGAGTATTTGTCAGTTGGGGCAGAAACTCTTCTGATTGGCCGGATTTTCACCTCATATCCGGTCGCAGGACATTGCCTTAAAAACAATTCATCAGGAACCCATATTCAATTTGGAATTTCATACCAAACCTTATTTTCTCTAAATTTGGAGGACTTCACTTCCTCTTATTTTGCAACTATAATGCTGAAAAAATCCCCGCAAAATTATCTGGTTTCCATAAGCAGATGCTTCTTTCTTGGTCACTGATCTACAAGCATAATTTCTCCCCCCATAGATACTATATATAGAACAATAAAGACATCTTATATAAAAACAAATCATTATTCTAGCCTAATTGGTTTACTCACAATATACTTTTAGTTCATCAATTGTTCAACTCTAATGGTTCATTAATGACATATCAAGATTTTGTCACGAAAAACGGTATCATTATACCGTTTATAGAATTCAATATTATAATAAATGCAATCCCTACTGGAGTAGTCATTTTACTTAAAAGTACTGGAGGACAGAATCTCACTCTATTGCCTTTTGATCCAACTAAACTCGAAATTGGTCAAATTTGTTTTCCTCATTCCGTAATTGCAACCGTCGTATACGTTCCTTATTTCAGAAAGATGTTGCATCGATTCAGCGGCGCCGGATTCATTTTAGAGGTGGGGGGAAACACTATAATGTTGGTGCGTACTTGACCCTGTTTTTAGGGTCTTGATATATTGGGGGCTTTAGCCCAGAACCCTCCTTCCTCCTGTTCTCTCTTTAAAAGTTGCCCTTTACAGTCTCTATCTATTTTGACCACTATGTTTATTCCTCCTGCTGCCTGCTACCGCGGTCAAGTGAGCCGACAGTCAAAAATACGCGGTCACGCCAGCCGAAGCTATAGCGCTCTCTTAAAGATTAGCTTCGCGCATACAAGGTGCATTATGGTAGTGGAGCAGAAAGGATGCCGATCCTGGCAACGGTTGAGACCGCGTATTTCTGACTGTCGGCACGCTTGACCCCAGTTACCTGCTGAGTGGGGCTCACCCCGGTCCCAGTATAAATGGTGAGACCGGACAAACGGTTCCCAAAGAAGACGTTTTTTCTTCAGCCTTTAGGAACCAGTAAACCCCAGACCTTAAAGGGCTGTGTCTTTTCTCATAGAATCTAGGGTTAATACGCAGTCAGAGGCTCCCTGTGCAAATGAACAGGGAGGATAAATCAGGGCGGAGGCTGACATGACAAACCATGACAAAGAAGTTTCGTTCAAAATTATTCATAGTATTTAACCATCCAAACTTTTTTTTACAGTGCATTAACAAAAATATAGATATTGTTTGCTCATTCTGTGAAGAAAACCCAGAAGACGTATATCATTTATTCTGGTCTTGCCCCATCTCTACTCCAATTTGGAAAAAAATTTGCACTTGATTTTCTAAAACATATTAAGCCGAATCTTCTTTTGCTTTGAACATGTATTGTTTTGGATTCACTGACTTTTCCAATAGCCAAAAAACCCCAATTCTATATTATCAACCTTATTATATACTTAAGCTCAAGGGAAATATTCAAAAAATGTCGTTTTACCAACCAAAAACCACTTCTTTTCATCTTTTAAAATGAGTTCAAACAATACATTGAAACGTCCAGAAAATTTCCCCCAATGTTAAAGGGATTACAACTTGCACCTTATGTACCATTTTCAAAAAAAGTTTTGTAATATGTGACTATAAAACATTGTCCCCCATCTGTAACCCCTGGCGGCTTGGTTAGTATGTATAATGTACTCCGTACTGTTTTTTCATTATATACTTCAATTAAGTTGAAAAAAACAAACAAAAAAAAACATTGCCTTTTAGGAGAAGAAGAGCAGGGAACATGACGTGAATTCAAAGCGTTGAAGAAAACGAGGAATAAATAAGAAGGTAAGGAAAGGAAAAGCTGGTTGTTGATTACAACACTTTTTTTACCGGTGACATTTATTTTATTTATATTTTTCAACGGTGTCCCCTGAGGATGCTTATTTTTCATTTTTCTATGTGTTTTAAATTTCTGACCGTATCCTATATTGCATTCTGAGCCGGATGTCTCAACAAAATTTTATTATGGTCTCATAAAGTAAAGATTCTTGAATGATTATTGATTACTTTATTAGCAATCGCTTAGCTGTGGATATGTTAAATTAATTAGCCTGAGACAATTTCTAGATGTCAAAATCTCAACACTAACAGTATGTCTCTGAGAGGAAGTTTCCTCTAAACTCTGGATGCTGATCATAATAACCGTTTTATTGACATTGTTGTTTGATACAGTTGAGGACAGCATTGAAGAGTTCATTTTGTGAGATGTCAGAGGAAGTGAGTCTCACACCACTCTTAACACCTGTAAGAATCTTGATTTCTTTTTGGATAAATGTCACCGGTAAAAAAAGTGTTGCAATCAACAACCAGCTTTTCCTTTCCTTCTTATTTATTCCTTGTTTTCTTCAACGCTTTTAATCCACATCACGTTCACTGCTCTTCTTCTTCTCCTATAAGGCAATGTCCTGTGCCGGCTGCGACCGGATATGAGGTGAAAATCCGGCCAATCAGATCAATCAGAAGAGTTTCTGCCCCCAACTGACAAATACGCCCACTAAACAGAGTGAGAGAGCGTAAATTTTCTGCGAGAGCGAACAGATGGGTGCAGGGGGCGTGTTTTACTGCTCGCCGTGCTGCGTTCAAAGGCTCTCAAAGACAGGTGCACGCCCGCGATCAGAGCTATGCGCTCTCTCGATTAAAAGATGCGCTGTTGTGATTGCTTAATACGCACCTCTGATTTTTGGCATGAATGTGACGCCATAGGTAAGGGTCAGAAAAATGATCTCCAACCAAAAACGTCTAAAGAGATATTCAGCAACAAACCTTTGGATCATGAACAAAAGCTCCTCCTTTAGATCCAGGGGGAAGTTCCCCTGATGTTGCATACTTAAGGCATTCAATAATAGTCTGAAAACATAGAAAGATGAGAATCAGATCGTACAATGAGATTGTAAACTAATATAGAAGCATCAAATGTATTTAGAAACTGTTTAGTCATCTTTTGCCTGAATAAAACTGCCTAGTCACTTTAAAGACATGCCATAGCCATGATTTATAGTTGGGCTAATCTTCATGTTCTCCTACCGTTTTGCCTGCTCCATTGGGTCCAACTAGAACAGTCAGTGGAGTAAAAAAAGTGATAACTTGTTTGTCTTTATCCTCAATCCCGAAGCTCCTCACCCCGAGGATGCTCATTTTGTCTATCTTCGACATTTTAGCTTTATGAAAGAGAAGGAAGAAAGGCAAATGCTTTAAAGAAGAAAAAGTCTGATGTTACCGAGGATGAGTTAAAGAACAAATAAAAAAATGGAAGGTTAAAAACTCTTAATAGCTTTGGGATTATATTTTGTTTGTTTAGTCATAACAAAGATTAAAAAAAAAAAAACATACAAAGCAAAGATGCCCTAGTCTGGCTTTTTCTTGCCGATAATGATTTCAAGAATCTGATGTGCCAATTCGGACTGTAACACAAAAGAAATGAATTGATAGATATAAAATAGTTTTGAATTAGATTTAAGGAACTAAAAGATTAACCTAATTTATCAAAAAGTGCATCTAATTATAAGATATTGGTTAATGTGTCAGTAGAATGAAAATTTTGAGAGCTTTTAGCTTTGATGCATTTAATGAATAGGAAAGAAAATCTGAAATTTCAGTATTTGATAGGCCTATTAAAGAGCCAATCTAAAGAAAAATAGACCAATTCTTATCTCTAGGCCAGGGGTGTTGAAAGTGCGCACCAGGGGCCATTTGCAGCCCTTGGAATAGCTTTGTATGGCCTCTAGGATTGGTAAAAGTTGTATTCCAGCAGATGGAGCTGATGCAGATAGATACTTTTTGTAAATTTTTTTGGCATGAGATTTTCAATGACAAAGTTCTATCTTCTTAAATGCAAAATGATAGGTACAAGATGAAGTATTTTGCTTTTATTTCCTATGTTTTGTTATTTCATTTTTTGCTTTATCATAGTAAGTGGGGTCACAAACATCCAGCGACTTTTTACTCAAAAATAGACTTGGGCAGACCCAAGAATTAAATTGGGTAAAGGGGTTTTCAAAGACAGTTTTTATTTTTGTTGCTAGTAATAGACTGAAAACTATATCTAGATGAACAATGTAGAACATTGTAAATCTTTCTTTTATTAAGGAAAAAGTCTGAGACACTTTTTCCAAACCTAAATAATTTGTTCTTTTGTACTTTGTTTTATTAAAATATCGAATGTTTAATTGTTGCTGAGCAGGTGCATTAAATATGTAGATTTTTTAATTGAAAAAAGAAAACTGAACCACACTACAAAAGGTTTGGACACCACTGCTCTATGTCATTGATTAGTGCAGCTAATGGTGTAAAGTGGAACAATATTATACTAAATTAAAAATACCTAGAGTACACACATTGAATCTGAAAACATAAAGACCAAAACTATTTTTCATAAAATAGTTGACAGTAAAGCGATTAGATACTCTTTAAAACGTTTTCTTTTAAAAAAAATCCTATCTATTCAATATCTAGACAAATGGAAAATCCTATTCTGTACTTTAAAATACTACACATATGTAGTTTTATTGTAATTACTGTATATCGGATAATCTGCCAACTCCTATATCAAAAAGTTAAGCATGTGAGTTTGCACTGTTTAGATAGAAGGTGATTTGCATTTACTTCTGAAGTAGTGGATCTTAACCCAAACTATGTGCAGAGCTTACAAGTTTAAAACTAGTCCGAGTCCGTACGTAAAATTAAAGCACAAGTTCATTTAAGACGTTAAAATATTTAATATCTTAAATGAAATAGGCGTGGGTTAGGTTTAACTTACGACTGCAAGTCGTTACCACACGGTTCGGTTTGGCACTACTGTTTAGGTTTAATTTGTTTTCAGCTGGGTTTGGTGTAGACGACTATCTTTATTCCGTGTGTGCTGACTTTGTTAGAATAAGTACAACAAGCTAGAGATGTTTACTGTTGACGTGTTAGCTAACAACGAAGTTTTATGCCAGTGCTAAGTCGCGGGTTAAAAGCTAATCAAATCCATGCAGAAGTACTCGACCGCCATAGAGTAATATTGACATTAATATAACTGAAAGCAGAGCTCCTTAATTACATACAAAAGCATTTCAACCCACTAACCTTAGAGAGTGGCTGTACTTCTGGTCAAACGTGAAACTACAGTTTTCGCGCTGCGGGTAAGTGACGTAAGGTTCGGAGCTCACTTCCGGTGTCCGGTGACAACGTAACACGTAGAACGTCCGTTCAAACTTATTTTTTAATTCAAATGCAATATAATGAAATGTAAAAATAATCGCTTGGAAAGTAAAGCTGCCATATATTTACATAAAATATTTTACTGTCATGGAATGAACACGTTGAAGGTTAAATAAAAAGCTTTTCGTAATTTTTGCTGTGGGCCAAACAGCTGAGCGCTTAAGGCGTGATAATGTACAACTGTTTATACAGTTTCAGCACTTACTCCTCATTTGTCATAACACATTAATAGTAAACCAATTTGAATGTTGTGAAAACTCAACAAAACCACTTTCTACAAAGGATATCTCAGGCATATTCAGAAGATGAATAGATATGTTTTGCATATAAGACAAGTAGTGTGTAATTGCTGATGCTGCTGTTATGAAAGTTAAAAAAGTAAATTTCGTTAAGGTAAAAATAAGCTTTACAAATAAAAATAAGGCCATTCCTCTTTAATACTAAATACTTTGGAAGTTATGACCTTAGGAAGGTTCTGAAAATTATTTTTGAGAACTATATAAGTTTTCAGTCTCCACTCTGAAAAAAACGTCGGCTGCTGTAAGTGTCGATTTCATTTGCAACATTCAGATGGGAGGGTAAAGGTTTGGTGTAAAAAAAAACATGAAAGCACAGATCCATCATGAATTGTATGGCACACGGTGCTGCTGGTGGTGTAATATTGTGGGGGATATTTTCTTAGCACACTGGATCGCTTAGAGCTAATAAAGCCCTGAATAATGTGACTGATCATGTCCATCATTTTGTGACTGCAGTGCTCCTCCGTTTCAGATGGCTACTACCTGCGGGATAATATATTGTGTCGCAAAACTCAAAACCTCTTAAACTGGGTTCTTGAACCTGACAAAGAGTTCACTGAATTACAATGGCTGTAGCGTGTGGTGGAATGAGAGATTCACATCATGGATGACAAAATCTATGGCATGAAGAATAAAGGCAATGGAGAAGCCAAAACGGGGAACCAACCTGGTACTAGCAGCACATATCTTGCTGGTTTAGCTTGCACAGAATTGCAATTACAGCAGGGACTGCTGCAAAGTCAATAGTTTTGATACATTATGGGATTCCTTTAACCACAAGATGGCACTGTTTGTCCAAAAAGCTTTCAAACCGCATCATACTGACTTCTAATTGCTTAGCGTCCTTGTGAATGACTATTCTATAAATAGTCCTTTGATGCTCTTGATCACCAGTGTATTTCATAGATTAAGATCCAATAAAATGGCTGTTCTATTTGTCTGAGCAGAAATGTTAAAGGCTAAAATGTAGTTTTTCTTTGATCTGTTTTGATAACAACAAATAGTTCCAAGCACATTCTTAGTCACCCAAAAAACATTCTGGACCGTGGTGTGTTCATCTGTTGTTATCCTGTAGCACAGATGTCACTGCTTGCACACACTGACTAAGAATTGCTCGGCTGTTGACAATGTTGTGATGAATCTAACGTAACCTATCCGACAACGAACAGGCTGAGCTGACAGTTGGTGTCTGAGACAGAGCAACACCAAAATATCTATTTTAGGATAAAATACAAAGAACTCAGCTTCATGAAATATCAATGGGGAACACAGGACAAAAAGTATTGCCTACTCTTTGTGGCTCCTTATATAATGTCTTATATATATATATATATATATATAATATATATATATATATATATATATATATATATACATGGAGACAGAGAGAGAGCGACAGACAGACATACAGACAGAACAGGCTGATGATGAGCGCACATGCTCAGCAACATATCCAGAGGTTTTCTTCTAAAAGTAGATGCATGAGTGCTGCCAGCATTGCTACAGAGGTTGGGAAGGCTGGGGGGTCATCCTGTCAATGCTCAAACCGCACACTGCATCAAATTGGTCCTCATGGCTGTCGTCCCAGAAGGAAGCCTCTTCTCAAGATGGTGCACAAGAAAGCCCACAAACAGTTTGTTGAAGACAAGCAGACTAAGGACATGGATTACTGGAACCATATCTCATAGCCTGATTAGACCAAGATAAACTTATTTGGTTCAGATGGTGTCAAGAGTGTGTGGCAGCAACCAGGTGAGGGGTACAAAGACAAGTGCGTCTTGCCTACAGTCAAGCATGGTGGTGGGAATGTTATAGTTTGGGGCTCCATGAGTGCTGCCGGCTACAGGGAGCTACAGTTAACTGAGAGAACCATGAATGCTAACATGTACTGTGGCATTCTGAAGCAGAGCATGATCCCTTCCCTGCAGACACTGGGTGGCAGGGCAGTTTTCCAACATGATGACGACCCCAAACACACCTCCAAGACATCCACTGGCTTATGTCTTCTTGACAACAAAAAGGGTTATTGCGTTATTAATTTGGTTTAGTAAGTTGTTCCTTTAAGTTCTGTTTAAGTCCGTTGCCTTTTGCAAACCACCACATACATTTTACAAATATATGATTTTTACACTATGTAACTGAGATGGTGGGCTTTTTCATTTTTTTTTTCTGTTCTCTGATTTGGATTTGCATACCCTTGGTACTTCACTAGTGGTTCCCAACGCTGGGCCTTGAGGGTCTTCATGTTTCCTGCTTCAACACAGCAAATTAAATATATGGCTCATTAGCAGACCCCTGCAGAACCTGATGTGCTAAGAAGGTAATTAAACCACTTGGAGCAGTTTTGCAAGAGCATGGACACATCTAAAAGTTCAATTAAATGAAATGAAATGAAATGAAATTCAATTCAATATAGTGCCAAACATGTCATCTCAAGGCACTTCACAAAGTCTATTCAATCAAATCAGAAATCAGAAATTTCAATCATTCAATCAAATCAGTGTTGTTTCCTGTGCATTGTGTGAAAGGTGGGTAACTTTAAAATGGGCTAAATCAACTCAATCGAATCATATAGATTTCAAGTCAGGTACATACATTCCAATTAATCCTAACTATCGAACAGTGCAGTCAGATTCAGTTATTTATTCAAACTGGTTAAAACAACTTTCTATCTAAGAAAACCCAACAGATTGCATCGAGTCAGTGACTTGTAGCAGTCACTCTGTTGGGAATTGAGAGTTTTTATTTAGTGCTTGTCCACCAGAGGTCGCCCTGGAGAGTTTTCCTTCCACCTACAGGTCTTCCTGATCCACTGCTAATTGGCATCACCTTGGAGGAGTATTTAGGAGCCTGCCACCAGTACTTCGGCGCCTGAGTGTTGAGCCCAAGTGAAACCTGTGAGGTGTGGGCTGTTACCTACAGAACTGGACTCGTTCTGCTCCTACACCAACTGCTTGTGAACCTGGATAAATCATATCTAACTGAGGTACGGCCCCTAACCCACGTTTCCGTGATCCATCCTGTTTTGGCTGTACTTACAATGAGTTCATAGATGAGTTCCGATTAACCTTCTCAAAGATTTCAGACCGTTCAAGCCAATTCCGCCGGCTCCTGACCATAAACCAGGGATTAAGACCTGTTTCTGATTTCTCCATTGAGTTCCGAACCTTAGCGGCTGCATCTGGTTGGAATCCAGACGCTTTAAACACAGCATTTTTTCATGCTTTGAACGAAACCTTAAAGGATGAACTGATCACTTTGGATGAACCCCAAGAATTAAATGAATTTATTGCTCTGGCCACCCGTATTGATAATAGACTTAGAGAGAAGAAGCGGTCTCGTCATATAGTCTCAGTAACGGAAAGGAAGGAGTATCAGCCTCATTCTAGTCCATCTACGGAGGTTGAACCCATGCAGATGGGGCGAGCTCACTTAACTCCTGAGGAGAAACAAAAGAGACGATCTGCTAATCTTTGCTTATACTGTGGTTCTTCTGGACATTATTTGGCCACTTGTTCCGTGCGGCCAAAAGACCGGGTCCGCCAGTAGATACGGGGAAACTGACGGACCAGAAATCTTCACCCGATAAACCCCATTTAATCCTTCCTGCCAGACTGTTACTGGAGAAAGCTTCTCATGAATTAACTGCCCTTATTGATTCTGGCTGCGAACGAGACCTTATTGACTGCAAAATAGTGGAACAATTACATATAGAAACAGAAGAACTCACTGTTCCTTTAAGAACAACAGCATTAGATGGGAAAGAGTTACCATGCATAACCCATCGCAACTGTCCACTTCAACTAATCCTCTCAGGTAATCACAGAGAGTTGATTTCTTTTTATGTTTTTCCTGTTTCTGACTGTTTCTAACAGCAGCTCCACTTACCAATCTCACTTCTTCCAAAGTAACCTTTTCCTGGACCCCTGAAGTGGACGCCGCATTCAAAGAATTAAAGGAGAGATTTGCTAAAGCCCCCATCCTGTTACAGCCTGACCAGACAAAACAGTTTGTTTTAGAGGTGGACGCTTCAGATTCTGGGGTAGGTGCTGTGCTTTCTCAACGTTCAAGTGATGACAATAAACTCCATCCATGTGCTTATTTCTCCCGCAGACTGTCTCCCACTGAGAGAAATTATGACGTGGGAGATCGAGAGCTATTAGCCATTAAACTAGCCCTGGAGGAATGGCGTCACTGGTTGGAGGGCACGGAACATCCAGTACTGGTCTGGACGGATCACAAGAACCTCTCCTATCTACAGTCAGCCAAGTGCCTGAACCCATGTCAGTCCCGATGGTCACTATTCTTCTCTCGATTCAATCTCACCATCTCATATCGCCCCGGAACCAAAAACATTAAACCCGACGCCTTATCCAGACAGTATGCCCCTGACACCTCTGACGAGGGTCCAGTCTCCATCCTGCCTCCTAGCTGCAAGATCGGCGCCGTGTCCTGGGAGATTGAACAAATGGTTTCGCAAGCCTTACTCACTAACCCTCCTCCTGATAACTGTCCACCCAACAGAACCTTTGTTCCAGAGCCCGTTCGTTCCCGTCTCATTCAGTGGTTCCACAACTCCAAGTTTTCAGCGCATCCTGGTTCGTCCCGAACCATTGCTTTGATCTCTCTACATTTCTGGTGGCCCTCCATCCATAAGGATGTTAGGAGCTATGTGGGGGCTTATTCATCCTGCGCCCGTAACAAACCATCTCATCGTCTTCCAGCTGGTCTCCTTCAACCTCTACCCATTCCTATGTGACCATAGTCACACATAGGACTGGATTTTGTCACTGGACTACCTCCATCAGACAGCTATTCAGACCATTGTGGACAGATTCTCCAAGGCTTGCTATCTAATTGCCCTAAAAAGACTTCCTTCAGCACTTCAGGCAGCTAAACTCTTGGTCCGTCATGTGTTTCGACTACATGGAATCCCATAAGAGATCCTTTCAACCAAGGCCCTCAGTTCACCTCACAGGTTTGGAAGCAGTTTTCAGAATCAGAATCAGAATCAGCTTTATTGCCAAGTTTGTACATACAAACAAGGAATTTGACTCCGGTACACTTTGCTCTTTGGTTTTTGTTTATGCATTACAGAATATACATATTTACAATGTACAATATACACGTATATATATATATATACAAATAAAATAAGATAAGAAGGTGCAGGTTATCACCCTCAAACTAACGGTCAGACTGAAAGACTGAACCAAGAGATGGAATCCATGCTCAGATGCCTCACTGCAAATAATTCCACCAGCTGGAGTGAGCATCTCCCATGAATACAATATGCTCATAATGCTCATGTGTCCTCAGCTACAGGTTTGTCCCCATTCGAGGTTTCCCTTAGCTATCAACCTCCTTTGTTTCCTGAAGATGAGAGAGAAATCTCAGTTCAATCTGTTCAACATCACATCCGTCACTGTAAAAGAGTGTGGACCAATGCTGTGGCCGCTCTTCACCGCACGGCTGAACAGAACCGCCGTTTTGCTGATCGCCGAAGGACAGAAGGTATGGTTAGCTGCTCGAGACATACCTCTCAAATCTTTATCCAAGAAACTAGCACCACGTTACATCGGACCCTACGTCATTGAATCCATCATTAATCCATCTGCTGTTCGTCTCCGCCTTCCAGCCTCCCTACGTATTCATCCGACATTTCATGTCTCTCAGATCAAGCCGGTCCAGACCAGTGACCTCTGCCCTCCAGCCGAGCCCCCTCCACCCGCCCGGAACCTCGGGGGTCATCCTGTCTACCCCGTTCGTCGCATTGTGGATTCCCGGCGACGGGACCTTTACTGTTTGCTGAAAATAAAACAGGGTGATCCCTGGTTTTCTTAAAGAGTACTGGGTTTGGTTTGGGGTCATTAAAAGTGGAAGGGGAGTTGCAATTAGAATGGTTTGTCAGTCAGTCATTTTCTACCGCTTATTCCATAGTGGGTCGCGGGGGAGCTGGTGCCTATCTCCAGCAGTCTACGGGCAAGAGGCAGGGTACACCCTGGACAGGTCGCCAGTCCATCGCATGGCAACACACAAACAACCAAGCACACACTCATTCACAAACCTAAGGGCAATTTAAAGTGACCAATTAACCTAACAGGCATGTCTTTGGACTGTGGGAGGAAGCCAGAGTACCCGGTGAGAACCCACGCATGCACGGGGAGAACATGCAAACTCCATGCAGAAAGACCCCTAGCCGGGAATTGAACCCAGGACCTTCTTGCTGCAAGGCAACAGTGCTAGCAACTGCGCCACCGTGCAGCCCTAGAATGGTTTGTCCAGGACCATATTCTTGCAAGAACCACCACTGTCTTAAAATCTAGATGGAATAAAAGGAGAGGTTATTTGTAGCCTCTGTGCTGGGGGACTGGAGAACATCATACATCCACAGGGACCTGCAGGCCTGGTGTTCCCCACCTGCAGCAACCCCCCTAAAAACCCAGAAACATCATCTCTCTGATGTACTCCCTGTAGTCTTCCCCCTGAAAGACAGTAACACACGGACAGACATGCACATAAAACTGCCTACTGCTCTCAGCCCACTGATTCAGTCTGTCTGCGTTATCAGCCCACTGACTCATTGTGCCTCAGTCTGTCCAGCTCATGGCCCTCTTTCTATTTTCATCCTGTCCTGATATGAAAATGCCATGACATTGTGTCTTGTGTTGGACCACTAGAGGTATGTTTGTATGTGTGCTACATATTACATTTTTGTGTGAAAGCCCAATTCCAACGCCCACTGCCACCCTCTAAATGGAAATTGTTAACTTTGTATTTTTGACAAACACATATAACCACCGGATCCCTTCCACTTTTCAAAACATAGGAACGTTAGCAATGACAGAGGAGCAGAAAGACACAGTAAAGAAGAAGGAAAAGCATTGAGAATAGTTGTAGATACAGTGATATGAAAGCTGGAGCAGCTTTATCTATATTTTGATTGAATAGATTAGATATTTTGGACTTTCAGCTTGCAACCGTCAGCAGTCACAGCTAAAATGACAGTATTACCTTCCACTGGAATGTCTGCTTTCTGGCGGTTTTATGAAGTCCTTTTAAAAAAATTGCAACACCAAAGGGCAACACTGAAGGGCTGTTTGGTTGCTTTGGAGCTGTTAACTCCCTGGAAAGCATCTTGAGAAAATAGTTGATTTAAAAAGATGGACCATTGACAATTCATTGATTTGATGGTGTATCAGAGCATTCTCAAGCTCCTAACATGGTGGACTGTTCTTATAATGATATTTATAGAATGTGTCTCATTATTGCATTTCAAATTAATCAGACCAGTCAAAAATACATACATGTTGAATCACTCCATATAAATTTGATCCAATCTATACGTACATATTTAGAAGAAACAACAAATTAGCATTATACTGAAAGACATGCAGTTCTAGTCAGAAGTTTAACCATCATCATCTAGTTGCATTACCCAGTTGAATGATAATGGTTTTGGAAGGCTGATGTGAAGATTCACGCTTGACCTCCCCAAACCTCATCAGACCCCAACCCTTTTGAAACTTTGTGGACTATGCTTAAAAGTCAGGTTTGTACCAGGATACCAACTAGTTTAAAGGAACTCCAGCAATTCTGACAAGAAGAATATTTTTTGAAACTAAGATTATGCCAGAAGCTTGCTGCAAAAAATGGCGTGGTCAACATGTTGCCAAGGGGAATTTAACCAAGCATTTGTGAAGGAGTGTGAATATAATGGAGACTGTGTGGATCAGAGAACATCCAAGAGAATTTAAAATTGTGCATCCAATTCTTTTGTTTCATAATCATTGAAGTTGTATGTTATATAAATGCTAAACCTTGGAAAAAGAGAGAGTGACTTAAGTTCATTATTAAAACAAATACTATAAATTATACTCATGGACATGGTGTTAGTATAAAAACTTCTGATCAGGACAATTTAACTTTTCTTAAAAACCTACATATTTTAACTTATATTTAATGAAATTACTTAATTCCAAGAAGTTTCTGTTGCATTTTTAGGAACACCTTTTGTGAAGTTGTACACAACTACATACGGAAGTTCTGGCTGCTTGACTTCATGTATATACAGTATATTTCTGGCCGTTTCAGTGTAGTCTGAAATGTCTTTTAACATACTATCTTTCTTTGATGTTTAAATTCCTTCTATTTCGAGTATCTCCCACACAGCCTGAATTTGTCAAGATGAGTTTAAGCTCAAGAGGCTGCCTCCTCCAAGAAAAGTTCTTCATAGGTTTCAAGTTGCAGGGAAGAAATAAAAATAGAAGAGGTAAAAATGAATGTACATACATTTGAGCTTTATACATTAAAAAACAACCACTGGCAGAGGGAACCCATTTAGATATCAGTTTGTATCATCTCATATTCAAGGATTTACATTAATGTATTTTGAATAAGAGGTCTCAGCACACAACATTTCATTGCAGCTTTGTGTTACAGCTGTATACACTTCTAAGACCTCACTTTAGACCCATTAGCTAATATGAACTGAAATATTCCTCTGGCATCGCAGGACCTTTTCATAGCTGCTTTTAGTGTATCATTCAATATGTACTCAGTTCTTTGTGCTCATGCATGGCTACACATTCAGTCACTCAGCTTTTGTAAAAAAAACAGGAAAGGACATGGCTGATGACAGCGTTCATCACAGGGTAAGATACATAGAGGATTCAGACCATCCATTGTGCTTTCCAAGGGCAACAGATGTGTGAAATCAAATTCTTTCTGGCTTTAACATTTGCAAATGGACAAACATTCAAGAAATTGCAATTCATACAAATATCTGCCTCAGTGTGTGAAAGTGAGACAATGGACACAGTGTGGTTCTCAAATACAATGTTCTTTTGTATTGTATTACATCAATGGGTCAACAACCTCCTGAAGCTGCATCAGACTGTACAGGAAAGATAAAGGATCCAGAATCACACCAGGCTAAAAATAAACTGATTTTAATAAAATAAGAAAACAGAGTTAGCAATACGAAACACCCGGTATGACTTGGGGTTAAGATGCATTGTACAAGGGCAACAATAGCATAACAATACTGAGTTACACAGCCATGATGTCTTTTAGGAACAGCAGGTCAGTCATTTGCCTTTAGGACTTGTAAATTATAGTACATCATATTTAGTTAAATCATATTACAAGGCCAGAAGATTCCATTTCATCTCGTTGCTTTGCTAACAAAAATAAATCAAAGCATCATGTCTCTCTAATGAAGGGATCTACAGCCTGCTGCTCCAGAGCCACATGGGGCTATTGAGGTTCTCCACAGTGGCTCGTAATTACTGGACAGGCTAGTTTTAGCAGAAATAGATTTTATGAATGTTTTGATGGAAACTACACAGCTGGCCTCATTTTACAAAAAGGATGAATGTTTTTTTCTGTCTTCTAGTATATTAAAAATAGGAATAAAAATACATTTGGTTCATTAATTTGATGTTTATACAGAACTGAATAAAGCATTTATTTTAAAAGCTTTTTCAAGTTATATTTATTGAAAGGATTAAATAGGGTTTCTGTATCTAGACACATAGTATTTGATGACCTCAGCAGCCACTTCATTAGGTACACCTGGTACCATGCTGTCCAATTCAAATCCCATAAACAGTCATATCCAATGAGCATATTATATATTATATAGATTGATTACACACAGACTGAGGTTTTCAAGCCTTTGTCTGTTAATTATGATGATTTTTCTGCTTAAAGCTAATCAAAACACCCAATTATTTGCAGCACTAGTGGTCTTTATTTATTTTTTTCAAAGTAGCCAGACAGGAGGGAGAAAGAGGGAAAACATGCAGCGCAGGTCTCCAGGGTCGGGGCTCGAACCCGGGCTGCTGCGTCGAGGACTGAGGCCTCTGGGTCGTGTGCTCTACCGCTACACCAAAACACAACATTTAAGATTAGAATATTACATCAGACAAAAAAGAAAAATTTTTATTACAGAAATGTGGGTTTACTAGAAAGAATGTTTATTGCCTGGTTAAAGGTTGTTATTTTCAGAAGGTACTTTTAATGTGACAAACTAGCCTCATTTATGGAATATGACTGTATGGACTCATATTCAATAAATATTCTACAGTATGGAAGAGACATTTTGACAAGACTCATTTGTCAATACATCATAAAAATAACAACCTTCAAGCAGGTATTACACATATTTTTCATTGCACCACATTTCTGAATATTTTTTTTTGTGGTCTGATGTAATATTTTAATCTTAAATGTCATGTTTTCATTAGCCTAAAGCAGAAAATCATCATAATTAACAGAAATTAATTAATTAATTTTTAGCACATCTAATTAATCTATAAAATGTGTTTTACTTAGTGAAATAAACATTTCAATAATATTCTAATTTATTGAATAGGTCTATCTATATATCAGCCTTGAACCCTATGGCACTCCAAAAGTAACCCTGAAAGTGTCTTTTTCTTTATTATAGACTACAAAAGAATAGCAAAATATTCCCAGTCATATGCTTGCAGTTTCTGCAGCATGATTATTGTTTTTAAACCTAGGCCCTGTTTACATGACATCGATCCAATGAAAACGGGATTTCATTTTTTGGTTTTGTTTCCATCTCACATCTACAGGACAACGTTTTAATTTCGATCTCTGTTCACACAGCAATAGTATAGATGTGAAAATGGTGTAATTCTTCCAACACACCACTATTTGGCGGTATGTTCTTTGAAACTCAACAACATGTGCAAACCCTTCTTGCTTACAAAACGGGGGAGAAAATTAGCACTTGAGGAAGTTGGAGAACTGTTGTTAGTTTCAAAAGAGTTAGCAGCACAAGAAAGTACTCTGCAATCTGCCATTGTTACGGCTTGTGAGATAAAGGACCCCAGAATGCAGACGAGCAGGCAGTGTGATGGTAAGTGCAAAAACAATTTAATAAAAAACAAAAACTCACTCTCAGAAGAGGCAGGAACAAAACAATAAACGGGCAGGCAAGACAGGTATGGAATGATCCAAACAAGACATGAACTGAACAACTAGACATGAGCATGATCAGGAAAATAATAAACAGAAGCATGATTCAAAAACTGTGAGAACATATAAGAAAAAAACAGAAACCAAACACCAAACAACCCCAAATCATAACAGCCATTGTTATTGTTGATATCTTCATCTTTTGTGGATTTTAAACTGGTTGGCAGCCATTCATATATCCCAGACACACTCAATGGTGTTGGTATCAGTCTCTGTGGGGGCCATACCATCACTTGCAGTAATTCTTGTTCTTCTCTACGGTGAAGATAGTTCTTAATGACTTTGGCTGTATGTTTGGGTTCGCTCACTTAGCATTTTGTAAATTGATAAATATAAACAATCATTTGTATTCCTGAAAGCATTCTCTGTTTACAGCATTTTTTCACGCCTGCCAACAGTTCTGCACAGTACCGTATATTTCTCAGGTTTCTACCATATTGAAGAGGTACATGAATCAGTGAAATATTTAACATTAGTTTGATTTTTGGAAAAAAGTTGTGTTTCAATTGAAAAACCATCATACTAAAAATGGGTTGCCTGTCATGATTTGAAGTTTTTTTTACTTTTTTTTCTTTGATCATGATTATGTTTTCCAGGTGGTGCTTTAGTTCATTCCTCAGGTTTAGTTCCTTAATAATTCTTGTATTCTGTTCATGATGCATTTTGTTTATGTTCTGTAAGAGCTTCCTGTGGGTAGATTGTTTTATTTCATCTCTGTTCAGCTCACTCATGTTTTTGTTACCACTACCTGTCACAGTCAGCTTTTAATCAGTTTCATTCAGTCCACCTGCACCATGCCAATCAGTCTCCCTGTTTCACCTGTACCATGTTCTATTTATACGCTTCTGTTCTCTTTATTCTTTGTGGGTTTAGACTATTGTCATGCCACACCAAGCCTGTTCATGTGTTCAGTGCCACGCCTGCTCATGTTTTTGCCTGGATGTAAGTTTTTATTAAACCATTATGTACTTACTGAGCTGCTCCTGGCCGTCTTCATTTTGGGTGCACTTTGAAAGCCACCACCTTCTCAGTTGCCATTAAGCATAATGCTAAACGGTGTTATATTGGTGAGAAGGGATAAAATTTATTTTTTTGTTAAATGTAGAGAGAAAGGAAAACCTGCCGAACATACTCATACAGAGATCATGAAGAGTGCTTGTAAAGTTTTTTTTTTTTTTTTTTAAATGTCCTTAAATGATTCAAGACATGCCACACATTTCTAACCACTTAACGTGTCTGAATGGTTTAATTTCATCTGTGTACTTCACAGATGTGATTTTCATTCAAATAAAGTCAAATCCATAATTCAGCAATGACTGGTTCTCATCAGAGCATCTGTGCTGCTCTGCATTACAATAAGACAGTTCCTCTCACTCAGCTCCTCGTCAGCATGTTTGCTTTATGCCCTTGGAAGTGTATCCCCTCGCTGTAACTTTCTAATCACAAAAAAACCAATTTGATTCAAAAGTCGGCAAAGCAATTACAGGAAGATAAGATAATATAAACATGAAATAAGTGCCAACACAGGTTGTCGTTGTGACTGGAGGTAATGAAGTCAGTTCTGTGTCCTTGGCTTAAAGCTGATTAATTTGTTGCCCCCTTTAGATTAATGTCAACATTAAAAACAATGCAATCTAAAACCTGAATCAGTCTGATAATGTGCCGATGTAATTTGAATAGTTACAAAACAATTATCATTTGCATGCTTACCCAAAAGAACACCTGAATAAAGCAATTACTTTTCACAGCTGAATTTATTATTGTGTGTTGATGTTGAAAAGGCCCAATGGCAGACTAGAGGGAATGATCAGATTTTTTTTTTAGGGTTAAAAAATGCTCCACTGTTCAGTCGTCTATTCTCACAGGTATTTGGTGGCCAGAGATATGTGGGGTCTTGGGTTGCAGAACCAAGAACTAGGCATTGCTGTGGGAGTACAGGGTACTTAAGATGGTTTTAGGGTGTCTTGAGATCTGTGAATAATTAAAGCAAGAGCTGTGTCTGCATTCTCAAGACAAGGTCCTAGTATTTACATTGTGGGTTGGACTGCCCCAGGGTTTGAGTTTTAATGTACAGTATCTCAGGGTATAGTCACGTAGAAGAGTTGGGAACCTTATTTTCTCTGTGAGAGCTGCTCCAGCCTCCCAGTGTTGTACCACAAGAAGAGTGGAAGGCAGACAGAAAGCACTCTGGAGCAGTGAGCCCAGCCACACTGGGTCCCTGTCTGCCTTCCACTCTGCTTGTTGAGCTAAAGAGTCTGTCCTCATGTGTTGTGTAAAGATATTCTTCTTAAAAAAAGATGGACACTAACTGTTGAACAGTGTGATTTTGTAAAGATTCCTCACCACTCACTGTCTTGGAAACCTGCTCTCTCCTGGTATGTCCACTCACTGAAGCCTTGACCAGGGTTGCCAAACCTGACAGAGTTTCCAGCCCAAACCCAACATAAAGCCTGCTCACTCAATAAAAACCATCCTAGATTTCAACCTGTCTTGTTAAAAGCGTTAAGGTGTTATGCTGTGATAAAGAACGTTCCTGTTCTTTTAAGTCTTGAAGCTGCGCTCAAATTTCTGTTTTACAATACTTGCATTGAGCTTCAGAGTCATCCTCTGGGGCACGCAATCTACGATTTTAGCTCTGGATTAGCCTCCCATTCCTTTATGTATAATTTTCTATTATATATTATGTATAATTTTTCTATTTGTCCCCTTCAGCATAATTCTGTCTCTCAATGTCAAGCCTAACAGTAAAGGCCTTCAGGGCAAAGGACAACAGTTTAGCTAAGTTTAACATTTAGCTTTATTTGGGGCTTTTACAACTGAAATTTTACAGTGACACTTGATTAATCAATAACCATCACTATGTCAAGTTTCATAGATTCTCTAGATTTCAAAATAAATGAACTAATGCCATGCAAGTGCAAAGGAACAACATATGTTTTAAAATGTGTAAGGTTTTACTTTCCTACCACACACTGACAATTATTTTGGAAGAATTGTCCTTTGAATACTTTGTAAAAATCCACCAAATGTTGTGAAAAGCAGCCCAAATTTTAGCAGCCTGCCTAAAGTTTTTTGTTTTCCAGCCCAACTGGGTGAAAACCCACCCAATCTGGTAACACTGGCCTTAACCTGCACTGGGATCAGTCTGTCGCTTCGGTCAGCAATAACCAGTTCAACCAAAAAAATTATCTGAATTCAAAGAAGGGGTTTGTAAACAAAACTTTACCTAAAAAAAAATGTAAAAAATTTTGATCACAAATGGGCTTTTTTTATTTAAATAACTTTTTGTTTGATTAATAAAAAGACAAATTTCCCTCCATATTCTTGTTGCCATTTTCTGACTTTTACTGATTTTACTGCAGTGAAATGGTGTTTCCTTTCCAATTTGTAAAGTTAGTAAGAACAATTGGCTGTTGTGGCAAAAATCTGTACTCTAGGAAAACAGGAAACCATCTTTAAGTATACATCAAAAATGTTTTAGTTGTATTTATTATTTTTCTTAGGGATGCCAATAAGTCTAGCATCACATTGTCTATTTTGAGAAACAGCAAGGATTTCTGACAGATTGGCCAATGTTAAGGAATGCTCAAAATGGGTCTATCAGAGGAGATATGAGTTGTTTCAGAAGGTTAAAAAACTTCTAGTGTCTTGTCTGCTTTTTAAAAATAGCAACCCAATAGTAATAGTAATAATAACCCAAATAGTTGACAAGTAACTGCACTTCAGAACATAAAATCTGATTAATAGTTTTAAAGTAGTCTCATTTTAGAGAGCTGCCTATCTTTGACATTCCATCTTCTGAGGGTATAACTTTATTCATTTAAAATCTTAATCCTTTTGAAAAACTCATGGCAACAAGTTAAAAAATCATTGCAGGAGCAAGATGCATGTTCATTAGTGTAATTATCCTTTTGTTTAATTTGAAAATAATCATAATCAGAGTGAACCTCTAAATCATTCTATACTGGAGTCACAAGAATGAGATGCGATTTTAAGTATATTAAGAAAACAAAAACTAAAAAAATCACTGTTTTATTTTTAGATTTCATGTAACACAGATAGTTTTAGAAAGATTCACCATTCAAAGGAAAAATTATCTGGTTCCTGTTTGTCCATTCCAAGAATTTTTGATGTTTAATAACAGATGTCAAACTGCAGTTAAGATTTCTCAATATAAATGTCATGTGCTTCACATGACCTTGTCTGGCCATGCAGATGAGCAACAGAAAACTCTGTGAGGCACAACTGATAAGCAAATTTTTTTGGAGAGCTTTTTGTCACTACTTGATAGGATGCCACCCTGGGTAGTAAGAACACCCTCTCAAAAAAGTAAAGCGCTTTGGGGTTTCTGGGGACTTTACAAGTGCAGGCCATTTACTATTTACCATCAATAAACCAACACTAGTTTCAAATAACTAAAATTACAGAAACAGATAAACATTTTTATAATAAACATAAAAATGAATGAATCCATGTATGATTTGGACAGGTTGGAATTAATATGTAGGCTTAACAGGCTATATACAGTGAATATTTTTCTAAATAATTGTACTGGATAGTAGTTTTGAAGTCATTATTCATGGGAAAAGGTAGGAGAGTAAAAACGGGAGAATAAGACAGTCAGCACAGAGGGGAAATAATCTCCTCTAGCACTCAATGGTTCTGACAATAACAAGCAGTTTTTGCCCAATATCTTTTTTTTCTGTTTCATGTATTTTCTCTTTAATAGCTGCTGATTTCCAATTGTTTCCTAAAATTGCCAGAGTACATGAAAAGAATCCTGGGCATTCTTTTTGCATAATAATGTGTGGCTATAATGTTTACACCCCTGTGTATCTTTTCATAAATCCCCGTGGATATTGTTAAATATTACTGTTACCATTTTCAGTACCTACAAACCAAAATGTGTACTTTTAATGTTTCTGAAGCCTTCCTGAGAAGTTAAGATAGTTGTGCTGCTTGACAGACCAGCAGTGAGAAAATCGTCAAACACAACTAGCAACAAAATCACGGTGGAGCACTTTGATTCTGAAGGGCTTGCATTGGACCTTTGAATCAAATGTAATCACTTTTTGATTTAAGATTGCCTGTGAAGTTTACTGAATCACAAGCTGTGACCTTAACTATTGTGTTACTGTGCTTTATTGGCCATCAAACTCGCCTGACCGAACCCCATAGGGAATCTATGGGCTTCTGTCAAGACCCAACAATTAAGATGACCTGAAGGCAGCTATTAAAGCAACCTGGGCATCCATTACACCTCAGCAGTGCCAAAAGCTGATCTCGGGCCATTCGCTGCATCCCTTTTGTAAAATATATCACCAATCACAACATAACACTGGAATATTGCCTTTGGTGGATGTTGCTTTAGTCTTTTTTCTTATTGTTTCAGATGATGCTGTAAACCTGTTTTTGGAGGAACAAAGACAACCATCTAGTTTTAGCTGACAGCTCTGTGCTTGACTACTGCAGCTTATTTGATAGAGAATGAGCTGATGTGTGAAAGCAGAGGAGGTAAAGCCCAGTGAGATCACTGAAGACAGCCTGGTGGAAGGAGAGCAATTATTATGAACAAGAGAAATGATTGTACTGTCTGGCTCCTCTGCTCCTGTGTTGCTGATTCTATTAAATTGATTTAATTATTTAAATTAGGTAATTTATTAAACTTTTATTCCTTTGCATGTAAGGGACCACTGAAAAGGTTAATTTACCTTACACAGTTGTAGGTCTTTCAGCAGTCTGCTATCATAACGTTTTACAAAGACCAGCATTATTTAAAGCCTGGTATTTACATGTTTGTAATCACTAGAGTCAAAAATCAAATTTAATAATCAGCCAACATTGATGAATTTTAGATTACAGACATTTTTTGGTGGCTTTAACCTGTACATGTCTGTGGCTCATATCAATCTTAGTCAGGAGGCAGGTGCTGACAGCCCCTCTGAAGCTTTATTAAAGACTTTGGTATATTCTGTGATAGCCATAGAAGTGACAAGAGCACTGATGAAAGTCTGGCTTTCACAGCAGTGGATAAAAACAGGTGTATTGATGTTTGTCTGAGAGATGTTTTTTGATCTTGGTAGAGCAGCCAGGTTGGAGGCCCTGTGAGTCAGTTCAGAGCAGACAAGAAACAAAATGCATCGAATAAAGCAGAAAATCAATAACAAGCTCACTTACTTCAAGTGTCAACGGTAGTTATGTAAATTGTACAAACAAAAGCAGCGACTGAATGGATCAGTTTGACGAATTTACACAATAGGTGATCCGTAAGTGCGAAATGCTTTGAACCACAGCTGCAGCAGTAATCAGAAGCTTCAGAAATAAGCCACACTATTGCTAATTCGCCAAATATTCATCATAGTGACAAATATATGCCACATCATTTGTATTTGAGCAAACTGAACAAAAATAAGCTGACAATTTTACACTTGGCACAGTAATTGATAATGAAAATTGAATTATTATTGCCAGCTTTTTGAACCTATTAAGAGAACAACAAAAAATTTCTGAAGTACACAAAAGTGGATAAACAACTTTATGTGTGTTTTATCCATTTTTTCCAGATTAGGTGATGTTTATCACATTTGGGATTAAGCTGTCTAGAGGTTAACATTCCTTACAGGGAGATGCAGGGGGAGGCTGCACAAGAGCCAAATATGCTGAAGATTTCATGTACAACACATTGAAAAATGATTGCATGTTGTGCTGCTTTTTCCCACTATCCTTAGTAAAGCGACAAATTTCTTCTGAGCTTACATCAGCATGTACTACAATGAGAGACCACAAAAAGAAATCCTCTTTAAAAAACACACACAATAATCTTCCTGCAAAAGCAAATGCCTGAACAGATTATAAAGTCACAATTGTTCCCTAGTCATCGATGTCTGTGTATCTGTTTGTTTCACACCATCGCATGCCTGTGTCCTTCATTAGAACTGTGATGCAGCAGCAAACCATTACCTAAACCAGAACATCCCAGCTTGTAAGTCAGGGAAGTCAAACCTCTGGTGATCAGTTTTACAGCTGAATGATATCTGGATTTAAAACTTTGCATTTTTAAGCTGAGCTGCAATGCATTTTAAAAGAGGGTTACAAACCTTTCAGAGGTGTCTTGTAAAAGCCACCATTGTGCAAGATCTGTTGTAAAAAGACAATAAAAACAGACAAATCAAATTTGAAAAAGAAAAATATCAACTCTCATATGCCATTTAAATTAAGAGAATTATCATTCATAGGAAATCTGTAACATTAACAGTATGTCTGCAGTCCAGCTCACTAACTGAAGTATCAGGTAAAATGTTTTATTGTTGGTGCAGATTCCTAATCTTTTGGCTTCCTTTCTGACAACACGCAATCCTTACATATAGTCCAAAAGACAAGTCTGTATATTTACCTTATCATTTTTTAAATAATATTTTTGTTAACATATGTTTAAACACAAGAAAAAAATAAAATTAATTATTATCACGTACAAAGGTCTTCTAAAATTGTTCATGAAATGAGAGCAGATTGCAGCACTTGTTGATAACAAGTGGTGCTGCCCTGGACACATCACGGCCAAGCAGCATCTCTGCACAGTGGACATTAATCTCTTAAGTGTGAAAGGAGGAACCCAGAATGCAGACTAGCAGGCAGCATGACGGTAAGTGAAAAAGATTTAATTAACAAAAAACTCACTCACAGGAGGAGGCAGGAACCAAAACAATAAACAGGCAGGTGAGACGAGCATGGCATGATCTAGAAAACAAGTTATGAGCATGATCGAGACAACAAGACATGGGCATGATCCAGAAAATGTTTCCGTCAGGAATAAACAGAATGGAGGTGTATATATGGAGCGTGAACCAGGTGAAGCAAAGAGACAGATTAGCTTGGAGCAGGTGAACCGAATAAAGTTAATTAACAGACAGGAGAGAACAAAACGTGACTGGAGCAAAACATAGACTCTTGAATACAAACTAATAGAAACTAGAAAAACATAAAACTAAAGCATAACCAGATCCAAAAACCAAACTTGACAAAACATGAACAATACAAAAACTAAAACATGACCAGAAATATAATAAACAGAAACATGATTCAAAACTTCAACAGTGAAAAAAGACCAACAAAACCCCAAAACACCCACAAATCATAACATTAATAGTCCATGAGTTAGTATATTATTCAACACCCCTAATACATTTATGTGAATTAATGGCCTGGACAGTGTTTACAGTAAACACCATATTTTGATTGTTTACACCATGCTTACAGTTTGTTTTAAGTATGGCCAGTAACAAATAGTTAGGAGCTAAACAAATACCCTCCTAGTACACACAGTTTTATATCTTACAGGTTATGAAAACACATAAATCTGAAATTATTTTTAATGCAGAATTGGTTTGTTATGGCCATGTTATTGCTTATACTATCATGAATACCCATGAGGGACAGTTTTCCAGCAGACAGTCACTGACAAACTTTTCAAGCTTTTCCACAGGTCATTGCTAAAGAAGCTGGAATATTGACTGGAAAGAGCTGGGTTGATGGGGAGGTTAGAATAAACTACTGGGTGTTAGAGTTTGTGTAGGGGTACTAAGTAAAATAATAAACTGATAAAGTTTGTCTATCTAGAGCCCACTGGTAGCAATTGTTATACTGAAGACCACAAGGATTGGGGGTACCTCTCTGTCAGACTGATTATAAACATTAGAAAAAAAAGGGGCCGCACAGGTAGCAGAAATGGAGGCTGTGTTTGCACCTCAACCATAACTGAGCTGGTTTAGGCTGAACCTGACTCCCCCTTACTCCATCCAACAGGGAGAGAGGAAGGCAGAAGTAAAAATAATTGGAGAGTGTTGTTTCCTGTTGCATTGTGTTGAAGGTGGGTAACTTTAAAATGGGCTAAGTCAGTTCAATCGAATCATACAGATTTCAAGTCAGGTACATACATTCCAATTAATTCTAACTATCGAACAGTGCAGTGAGATTCAGTTATTTATTCAAATTGGATAAAAAGTTTTTCTATCTAAGGAAACTAAGCAGATATCATCGAGTCAGTGACTTGTAGCAGTCACTCCTCCTGGATGAGCATGTAGCGACAGTGGAGAGGAAACACTCCCTTTTAACAGGAAGAAGCCTCCAGCAGAACCAGGCTAAGTGTGAGCAGCCATCTACCTCGACCGACTGCTGGGTTAGAGAGAACAGAGCAGAGACAGAAAAAGAACGAAGAAGCACTGATCCAGGAGACCTTTCTATAGGAAGGAAAAGTAAATGTTAATGGATGTAGCTCCTTTAGTCATTTCATCTCGGAAGAAAAAACAGATAAACTCTGAGCCAGCTTTCAAGTGTAGAGTATGAGAGAGAGCACATGCAGTTAGTCACAGTAAAAGCTCAGTCAGTAGCTATGTCTAGGACAAAAAAGGGTTAAACACTGAAAGACAAGGCCAAGTGCATCATCGGTAGAAGTTGAGCATTAAGTTGTTGGCAGTAGAAGCTCGGATGATGCCCCCCTCCAGGAAGGTATCATGGGTAGATACAGAGTATAACAGTATAATATTATATAACAGTACTAATACTTGTAGAAGCACTTCATGTGTGAACTGTTATAAATCTAAAAGGAGGGAAAGTAGTCATGGTAGAAAACTATAATATCTTGATATCAACAAAAGAGACAAAAACACAGCTTGCAGACTCCCTCCCTCTGCCACACACACTTCATTGATCTCTCATTGCGCTCAGGTAGACTGTCCTTGTCAATTTGACACGCAGGTCTCAGATTGCTGCTCTCCCCTTGCTCAGCCAGAAGAAAATGTGCATGGGGTGTCATTTCACATTTGAGATTTTATCTCTGACTCATACAACAGCTCTTAGCAAATTCAACAATATCAATATAATATTCCCAACTGTGCAAATCTGAAACAATATCATCAACCTATATTGTTTGTGCATGCATGCAGCATGAATGACAGCTTATTGTGTGACAAGAGACCAAGTGGGCCTCTTACAGAACTTATTAAGCCATCAGGCTCTTAATTACTGCTTTGCTTGAATTCTCTCATTGCTAAAGGGGGATTCGTTTACACTACATGAGATACAGTAAATAGGACAAGACATGATGGCATAAATAAAAGTAAAGATGTTGCAAGTTTGATTTAGCAGAATAAGAAAGATTTTTCTGAATGGTCATGAAAAAAGAGCCGCTGTAAGTTGCTGGTTTTTAAGTAGGCTACACAGAATTCAAACCGCATGAACTAAAAACACATGAATTACTTTTAGTCTTACATCTTTTATAGAACGTCTTCATACGTGTACAGCTATTTCATTTCATTGCATTGCTTTTATAACCTCAACAGAACACATTCCCGCTACATCTCTTTTCCTTCCTCATTCTTAGCATTTCCTCTGCATCTGGGAATAAAAGAATGTTCTCATATTATAATATAGCCTGTTATAATGTTTAAACAGGTATCTCTTTTAATTGAAAATGTATTTCTCAATGAGATTTATCCTGTATAAATAAAGGTAAAAACAAATACTTTTCTGGCAGTAAGCAAGGGAGAGTAAGCAGAAAATAAAGGTTACCAGCACATGGAAATAGGCAAATTGTAAGCATATAACTGTAAGCATGCAAACTCATATTGTTAATAAATAATAACATTATTAACAATGTTTTATTTAACCTTTGTTTCATCAGGAAGTCCCTTGAGATATTATTTCTTTTTTGAGGGAGAGCTGGCCAAAAACCACACTGGTGTTCAGTAATAAAAATAATAAATTTTTGTCATTGAAATTATTTCCAGCTTTCTCACGAGATGTAGCATGTTACCAATGTGAAGTCATACAATAAAAATCAGTAAATGATTATAATCGCATTATTGCACAGTTACCCATGTACAGTCATATTGCACTAATAACAGATCAACTTTCAGTTTATATATGTTTGTGTGTAAGTGTGTGGGGCTCTGGGAAAGAAGTTGTTCTTCAACATGTTTTTAAAATGTGGGTTGTCCTCCCAGATGGCAGGGGGACAAACAGTGAATGCCTCGGGTGAGTAATATCAGCACTGATAGCCCTCACCTTCCGCTGCAGCCGATCGTATCCAGTGTTTAGGAGTGGTAGTGTGGCCCCTTTGACCCCAGTGCTTTTTCATTAACTGGATAAGGTCCCTCCTGTTTTCCTCCTTTGATCCCCCATACCACACATTACAACAATTGCAGAAAATGCTCTACGTAGTGCTCCTGTAAAAATTCCTGGGCAGCTGAGGTGGCTGACCGGCCTGTTTTTAGGCTTCTCAGGAAGAAGAGTCTTCGATGAGCTTACTTCTAGAGGTGTTCACTGACCATGTGAAATCCTCACTGATGCAAACCCCCATCATAACCAGTGCAGAATCTGTTATGATTCTGCACTGGTTATCTGCATCATCTCTGTCTGCCTGCTCTGTGCTGCAGCTTTTAGGAGGAATTTTTTTCACCTGGTCTTTCCCTGCCACATGTGCTCCACCTGTACTCCTGCGTTTATAAGCAGCTCTCTGACAGACAACCAATGCCAGATTTTCGAAAGCCTTTGTGTGAGTAGTATCCAGCGGTCCTTCCTTGCCCGTCTGCCTGACCTGATTTCGTTTTGATTCACAGATTTCCCTGCTCTGCCTTGCCCACGTTGGATACTTCATTGGCTTCTGGTTTCTGGACAAACAACCTTGCTTCTGTCTCCTGACCACCCCTCTCTGGATCCTGTCGCATGATTCTGTCCTCCAGACTCTGACCCTGTTTCTGTCCCCTGACCACCGCCTTCTACTCATTCACTGGGTTTGCAAACCTGAAAGCCAGCGTGACGTAACCCTGCTGCCTCCTGACGATCACAGTGAAGAGCCGAAATTCAGTTTCCTGATCCTCTTACGGATTCTGAAAAGGTTAGTGACTTTATTTCTGAATTTTGCTATATTCTCAGTTCTTCGCTCAGCCTGTCTGTCTGTCTCCACAGGTTCCTGTACCTACCGCTGGTGGTTTCCAGCTGAACGCCTTCCAGAAAGATCAATAAATCTTTTGTGCCCAGCTGAAATTTTGGGTTTTTCTGAACTACCCGTTACATAATCAACCATTTCTATATTCTCCACCTTAATTGTCAGTAGGCCCTGTCCACAACAATCTATTTGGTTTTAGTTCTGTTTAAAACCAGGTTATTGTCTGTAGACCATTCAGCCAGAGGTTGGACCTCCTGTTTATAGAAGGACTCATTATTGTCTGAGATCAGTCTAACTATGGTTCTGTCATTGGTGACTTTGAAATGGGAGGGCATTCCAGCATGCTTGTAAGAGGCTACATATATAAGTAAACACCCCAGATACCTGGTCAGCACAGGAATTTTGGATATGTCCAGGAACCATTGTGAACTCACTGTGGATGCTTTCCTCAACTTCGTTGCCCCGAACAACTTCTCCTCAGCACAGTTCACGTAAGATGTAGTGTTTGGGCAGAGAACATTAGTTTAAAATGAAATAATCTAAACAATGTTCGTTTTATGATGTTTGTGTTGAGAACTCGGCTATCTTGGCGCTAGCAGATTAGCTGCTAAGTGCATGTGCTCAGTTTATGTGTTCTGTGTTTGTGTTTTTAAAGTTAAGACAAACTTTATTTAAGGGGTGATTTTTAAACACAGAAGATCGGCCATAACGCACCATCCACGCTTATGCATTTTAACCCTTTTATCTGTGGTATTTCAAAGGCATGTGTTTGATTCTGATGATGAGCTACACGTTTCTTTTGTTAGCTCCAATCGCTAACAGCTAAGAACACATGCTTGCCTACTTGAGTCAGCTGAAGATCATTTACCCAGAAAGGTTGTTAGTTTCCAATCTAGGAAATATTTTCCCTAAATATTATTTTACTAACCTTGATAACTAAACATCATTAAGACCCATTTATCCAGAAAGGTTTGGTTCTTATTTAAAATAATATTCCATTAAATATTATTTGAATAAATAAAGGCAACTAATTAAATACTGTTGAGAATTGGTCATCCAGAAGGTTGATTTTATTCAGCAATTAATTCTTTAAAATGTTTTCTCAAAATGTTTTATCTGATCTTGTATTGTGAATGGTTGTTTGAAAGTATACCAATTATTGCCCAAGTTAGTTCCAAGACTAACTTAACTTCATTTGCAGATTCTTCAAGGTAATCCTTGGTTCTCAAACATAAATATTGGATGGTAGTCTTGCATCACTCTTTCGGTCATGGTTTTCAATCATCTTGATCAACTTGTTTATATTGTACATAGCACCTTGGTCTTTATTCTTTCATTCTGCTTAGTAATTTAGTTGGGTTGTTTTAGCATAGTAAAGAGTTTGTTGATTGAAATATGGTTGACTTTGAGTTGACTTATTTTTGTTAACGGGGGCACCATGGCAGAAACTTATAACAGGCTGCAAAAGAGGTCAGACGGGGTGGAGTTTCATCTTTCAGCACGACTTACTTAGTTAGTGCGAGCTACAGAAGAATTGCTTAGATCAAAGTATTTATGTGTTACAATGTCCCATTTGTAAGAAACAATGGGCAGAAGTTTCAAACTTCAGATGTGCAAAGCTGGTAGAGTCATATCCCAAATGATCTGCAGCTGTAATCATGTCAGTGGGTGTGTCCACAAAGTATTGCCTCTGGCAGGTTCAATGAAGATGCATGAAACACTTTCCGGATTTTTATTGTTTTTTTAACTTGTAAAATGTTTTTTTTTTCCTCCATAGCAATGTGTACTACTTTGTGTTGGTCTATCACAGAAGAAAGCCATGAAAGAAATTGAACTTAGTTATTGTGATGTGAAAAGGTTCAAGGGTTATTAATAATTTTCTCAAGACACTGTATACACATATAAGAACAAAATGGTGAGAAGGCCTTCCAAACATCGCAAATGCAAAAAGCTTTTCAGCAATTATCGAAAGGGTTTGATTTATGTAGTGCCAATAAATGCTTTTCTGCTAATTACTCTAAATTACTCGGATTCCCTTTGATCAGTCACATTTTTCATAACCAACCTTCATTTTATCTGTCATGATCATAGTACACTCAGAAATTCTGTCTCATGAAATTAAAATTTTGCCCACAAACATACACTTTCTTTTTAACAACAAAACATATCCTTCACACTCCAGTGTACAGACATCTCTTCTGTTTTAGGTCTGTCAGTCCTTACCCTTATGTACTCGCCAAAATAGGTTGGAAATTATCCTACCTATTTTTGTCCACATGCCACATTACAAAGAAAATAATGCTAATTTTTCTTTGTCTTATTAAGAAAACTTTGCTGAGAATGATAAGTGAAACGTTTTGTTAGTTGCAAGTGTGTCAAGGCAACTTTCTTTAAAAATGAAGAACCTTGAATGTATTTGGATGAGAAAAAGCATCATATGCACACAAATAGTAAGTAAAATTCTATTTATTAATTGTAAAAGCACCTTTAATAAAGGACAGAGGTATTAAGAAGCATGCATGGATGCAGGTCTGTATATGCTAGCGTTAGCCTTGTGTTTACCAAGAAAAATGTTTAGCAATGCAGCTAGCAACATTTATCCAGTCTGAATATTTACCGTAATATCAGACAATGCACTCAGACAATGTCTTTATATAAAAACATTGTCTGGAAAACATATTAAATCAAAGAAGTTATCATTTTGCTGTAGGGTATTTATGATACTGCTGCTATAAAAGCTCACACACAGTTTTCTTTTGCAGAGGTTTTCTTAACATCTGTAAATGTACGTCTCCAGGTGAGACAATCAAATGCAGACACATTATCTATACCATGCCCAGGTAATTTTGATGTTATGTAGAAGCACTGCTTTATGTTTTTTTAAAGCAAATTGTTTTTGAGGATAGAAACCAATTTAGAAACATAGTCATGATTCGTTAGTGTAAGGTGAGTTTTGAGTTTCTTTCATGTCTGTTTCTTTATTTCCCTGCTGTTTATATACCCTATGTGTTGCCATTTTAGCTCATTCCATTGTTTACCTTTTTTTAGTTTATTCTTGTGTTTTGTTACAATTAAATATTTTTGCTAGATTTGTTCCTGTGTTTCTCTATGCTCTTGTCCGGCTCCCCCAGTTTTCCCCCAGTTCCTTCTGCATTCACTGGTCTCAGCTGTTTCTCATTTCCACCTGATTACCCCCACCTGTATTTGCTATGCCTTCTCCACTCCTTTCTCTGTATTTATGCTGCCTGGTTGTCATTGTTCATTGCTGGATTCCACAGTTCTCGCCCGAATCTCTGCCCATGTTCCTGTACTGTGTCTCTTGAGTTTTCATACTAAGGGCCTGATCTTCAAAAGGTTTGTGTGTACAAAACCAAGCATAAACCTGTTCGCGTCCGCAAAGCTGATCTACAACCCAGGTGTTAATTGGATTGCGTGTGTAAAATCAGTGGAACACCAGGCGCAAACTTTTTAGCGTGTTTGTCTTCATGAACATGTGAAACACATGATAATGACCCAAACACGCAAATTTATAAGAGGGGGATATGCAAATGTAATCCCTTACCCGCAAACTTGAAACGAATTGTGGGTGCTGTTTTTGCTTCTAGATTTTGTTTAAAATGCACTTTGGTACTGCTAACAACCTGCAAACCTTGACAAACATAATCTACAGCTCTGATATTGTACAATGTCCTTTGCCTGCTTTATGGCAGGATTTTCTTTTATTCCTGTGATGTTAACATGAAATGGAGTGCCTTCTGTCTATTGTCAGTATTAAAATCACTTATGCAACCAAAAATTCATTCTCAATGGTTACCCTAAATTTTTTTACGATCAAGAGTCTTGCCATTTTTAAGTCTGACTTTTTAAGTTTGAGTCACAGAAAATGTGACACTTAAGCTGAATTTTTATCAAAGAAAGGGAGCATCTACTCTTCTATGCTGTCTTTGCAGTTTCCAGCAATCCATCACTTTAGGAATAATGAATCAGAGTGGCAATAGAGTAATTGCATTAACCTGGAGAGATGTATAGATCTATACATACACCAGCGACCATTTGAAAAAAGGACTTATTACAAACCTTTAAAAAGAGATGATGCACTGGAAAAACTTACACTGACTTGCAAAAGTATTCACACCCTTTGAACTGTTTCACATTTTGACACGTTACAAACACAATCTAAAATTTTTTGCAGCCTCCAACAGGTTTACTTCTAGGACAGTCCTGTATTTGAGCTCCGTTCATCTTTCAGTCAACTTTGACCAGCTTCCCTGTCCCTGCTGAACAAAAACAATCCCTTAATATTATGACATGATTTGAGGTCAGACTGGTCCTGACATCCTTCCGAGCAGAAAAGATCCCTCTTAACACACCACAGACAGCAGGAATATGTCATAAGATTATCCTAAGAGCCATCACGACTGGCATCACGAATCTGGGCACGTCGGAAGGGGAAGATCGGGTCAAAAATCGACATGAAAATCCTGCTGTGTAAACCAGGCTTAATAGTTACTCTTAACGACAATTTCTTGGACCTGAGCTGTGGCTCTCTGTACTTCCTCCAGAGTAACGGTGGGGCTAATTTCTGACATACTCTCATTGTCCTGCCTGCTCTGCCAAAGAGTTTTTTTATGCAAAAAAAAAAAAAATCCACCCAAATGCCTGCCAACTGACTAATGTGGAGTGCTCAAGATTGTTTGAGCAGCAGCTATGCAGCTCATTATTATAGATCAATCAATGCAAATTGTCTCTTCCCAAAGAAGGCTCTTAAAGACACATGAAACAAAATATTGTTTTAGACAGAAAGTGCCATAACACTATTAAAGATGTGTTTTTATTTCTTTGCAAGTCAACGACTTCCCAAATTAAAAATATGAACATGCAATATAATGTAATGATGCTCTACAAAACTGCTTTTTCTTCTTAAAAAACATGGCTCTATGAGATTTATTGTATTGCAATGTATTTGGCTTCTATTCTGGTCCATTTAATTATTTCTATTCTGTTTCTGTTTTGTTTGCCTTTTGGAGCAGACATAAATTACCCTGCATGGCCAGTTGTGCACGCTCTCGAGTGCATGTGAGTGAATGAGCGAGCTGCAGTGTGTTTGTACGTGATGTGGTCTCGGTTTGAACTTTGTCAGCTGCACGCACACCCCGGCTCAGTGCTACAGGGAAACGTGGGTGTTATATCTGCCAGGCCTCTTACACTTGGCTTGTCTACATGTATTACTCACACAGACACACACATTCACAGACACAAATACATGTGTACACATCCCCAAACAGCACACACACACATACAAACACTCGCATATTTACAGACATGCAAAGTCATACATGCACACATGCATAACTAAAGTAAGAGATCACACACACGCACAGAGGGACAGAGTCCATTGAGTCCGTTGAGGATTTTTATCTCTTTAAATAGCAGCAGTTGCTTCTTTAGTTCACATTCAGCATTTCCTTCTGGATAACAAGATTCATGTCAAATTTCCATCTCTTCAGAAGACATATTAGTGACTGGTACTATTTTGCATATGCTACCCTGACTATAACCTGTTTGTAATGTTAAAAGGACTCGCTTTTTTGTCAAAAGGGAGGCATATACCCACTTATATGTGTGGTTTATTTTCATAAGAGCTGGCTTGAGGTATAAAAAGATTTTTTTTTATATATAGTGGGTGTCGTCTCACGGCAATTTACAAGACAAACAGATCGAATTTGTATACAAAAATATACAGTCAGTTCAGTTCTATCATATAGACAGATTCAGAATTAACTTTATACATTCCAATTTGATCCTAGGTACAACACAATGTCAAGTTCAGTTTTTAAGCCAAAAAAAAGCTATCTATTAAAGGAAGCCCAGCTAATTGCAACAAGTCATTAACTTTGCAGCATTGACAGTGGAAAGACTCCCTTTCAACAGGAAGAAACCTCCAGCTGAACCCGGCTCAGTGTTTGGGGGCCATCTGCCAAGGCTCAAAACCCCCCATCTGCAGCAACCAACTGGGGGTTTGAGAAGACAGAGCAGACATAAAACATAGAAGCGCTGGTCCAGTAGGGTTAATGCCAGCTGTAGCTCATTTAATGGTTTTAGCAAGGAGACAAAATCAGCTTAACAGATAAGCTTTGTGCCTGTAGTAAAATATGTGGGTCGGAAAACAGAGTACATATAGTTAGTGGCAGCAGTTTCCCCATCTACTATGTTTTTTGTTTGACTTCTCCAGTCCCCCTGCTGGCTTGAATGCCACAAGAGCGAATACATTTCAGTAGGAAGTTTACAAATGCAATAGTTGTATACATAACTAGGGGTGTTACAAAACATCCACTCCCAAGATGATATTACCTTAAATTTCGGACTACAGAGCGCACCTGATTAAAAGCCGCATGCTCTAATTTTAGAAAGAAAACCAATTTTGTACTTGTACAGGCCGCACCGGATGTTAAGCCGCGGGTGTCCCACGTTGTAATATGATTTACACAGAAAAATATTACACGTGAGGAATTTTTAACTTTTAACTTAATCCGTATGATAATATAAACAAATGCATATTGCAAATGCTTTTTTTCGAACAGTGGCTAACACGGCTACCTTTAAATATACGTACGTTATCAGTAACACAAAAATTTCGTTGCTAATGCTTTTTTACTGAACAGTGCACGAACAACATTCCAATATTACATTGCAGCCTATCAGGTCAAAAGTCATTGATCGACCTCTTCATCTTCTTCCTGCGCACTGAAACCATCAAAGTCCTGTTCTTCAGTGTCCGAATTGAAAAGCCTCAGGATCTCGTCACTCACTTCAGGCTCTTCGTTGACGCTCTCACTTGAGTGCACCCGGTCCCCTTAATCACACAGCAGTCCAGCCTTTAGAAACCCGTTGGTGATTTTCCATGTTGATGAGGGTGAATAGAAATCAGTCTAGTAATATTTTTGGATAAAAATAAATACATTTTCTTCTATAGCGCTTATTCCATAGTGGGTCATGGGGGAGCTGGTGCCTATCTCCAGCAGTCTACGGACGAGAGACAGGTCGCCAGTCTATCGCAGAATGGACTGGCGGCATTATTCATGACATTAGTCTTTTTTTTTTTTTTTTTTTTTTTTTTTACACATCACAAAAAGTCTTTTAAAGAATATATAATATTAGCAGAATAATTCAGTCCAGATTTAACTGGGTCATATATTGTAGTATTTATGTTTGTCTTAATTTAAGGTGGTCCTGGTGCCAAAAAGCAATGAAAAGGCTTAATCGTTTAAGCGTTTTACAACTAGAACAACAATTTATAAAATCTGAAACTGTGGTTTAAAGAATCTCTGCTTAATGTTTAATTTTCCAGTTCTAGTTTGATTATTCTAATTATTTGAGATTTTGCACTAGAGTTGAAGAACGCAGTTCAGACTATGAGCCTACTTCAAACTTCAAATATAAGGATAACTAGTTAATGACTTGAGCTGCAATAGTTTTGGGAGAATCTTCAGGCAACCACTACTTTGAAAGTGTGCCTTCCAATCCCAACTCCCCAGCCCCCCATCTACGCCTTCCTAAATCCTTTTGCCATCCCTGAGTTCCACTCTCTTTGGATCTTTCTGAGTCTTTTTCCTGTCATGACACAACTCATTCGGAGTTACTGTTGCCCTGTTCTTTTCTTAGGTGACATAGCTGTCAAGCATCACCTCCTACCATGTTGCATCCAGTAGATGGCCTCATTGGGCCTCCTGTGCCTGCTGGCAACAGGTTCAGCCCAGGACATATGGGCAATCCATTTTTAGCACGACGTATGGTTCTGCACCTTTGTGGCAGTTGTATTAGATAAAATTAAATAATTGAGAAAGTTCTTAAAATTTTGCTCATACAATATTAGAAATATAGTAAACCACATGCGACTTCAGCATTAGAGGTAAATTCAACTCGAGAAAAAAAGCTTTCCCACTTATGTGAACATAATAATAAACCTTTAGCGAGCTGGGCATGTTATACAGAAATTCTCCTGAGTGCAGACGTTAAGGGGTTTAGATTCGGGTTGCGTGGCTATACCCTTACCACCTCCTTGGACGGAGCAGTTGTGGCAGGAACCGTGGAACAAAGCAGCAGGCAGCAGAAGCTGAGCGGAGAGAGGGGAGAGGGGAGCGCGCATGAATAACGCTCTAAATAGATCAGAGTCATTCCCGTCACTCTCCGCCGGCCGCAGTCATGTCGCGCTGCTTCAGCCTCACTGAATGTCGTACAAAAAAGGATGGACCCCGGCGAAACAGAAAGGAAAGCGGGTAAGGACCGACAAAACACCTGAGGACCGTGGCGTCTTGAAGACCTTCCCACGGAGGAGAGCGCATAGAGGGTGAGCGCTTCCAGTTGGCATCAAGATAGAAACTGAATAATTGTCGATATTTCCAATATGAGCTGAGTGACTTTAAAGTTTCTTTTATTACTTTAATAAATGTTTGGAGCCAACTATATTTTTTAAGCCAACCCTGGACGCCCTAGCGTTTTACGAGCTATCCAATGCTGTCCAATGCCACGCAGCAAGGCGCACGCTGTCTTAAAAATAATAATAAATAAAACCCAGGATGAACACCTAAAGCTGCCCCTGAATTTCAAGGACGTCCAACAAGAGATCAGCCTGCCAGGGAAGATTTAGGTAGGTGGTCGGAACAAGTGGAATCTTTTTTTTTTAAAAGGGGGTCAGCAGCTGATGTGCTGCGTTAACAGGAATGGCCATGCGCATTAACCCACAAGTAAGGAAAAACGCATGAGGATCAGGCATATGTGATACATTTTAACATGTTTTTCTCACTAATCACTTCTTTTTTGCATTATTAAAATTACCTGTTAAAATTTTGAATGTTTAAAGTGTTTACCATCTCAAAACTTTTTTATTTGAAAAAAAATAAATTAATCATGTAAAACATAGAAATAAAAAAGAAGGCACCTATTATTAGGGGAAGATCCACATCAATACGGTGTCCAATATAATCACAGGGACACGCCTCGAAAATCATTAAACAAATCAGATAAATGAGGTGCGAAAACCATCAATAGAGGTCATTGATGTGGTGGTATATAAGGCTAATGATCGGCAAAACCTCTGTTGACTTGAAAGCTCAGCGGCAGCATGCTGTTGAACTTTTGCTGCATGCAATAACAGGGTGCAAAAAGAAGAACTTTATTTAAAGGATATACTTTATATTTTTGTTGCAGATAATTACATGAAAACTGCTGCTGACTCGGGAGTGCGGATGCAAACAACAGCTGGAAAATTCTTCCCCCTCTACAAACTAGAATGTCGACCATCTGCGCCGCTAATGCTTATGCTGCTGTTTCTTCTGCTGCGGGAATCTGTGAACCGGGGATTTTTGGAAAGGAGATTTCTAAAGGGAAAAGTTTAAAAAATTTATAGCTGCACTTGCACAAAAATGTTTTTTGTGATGAGCAGCCAGTGGATGACCCAATCCAAGAGAGAGCTGGTGCCTAGACAGTTGGCATATCCAGCATCTGTGTAAAAAATTAAAAAAAAACTCCAGCAGAAAAACAGCTGCTGCAGGCTGGGGATGTGATGGGGTGATTGTTGACATCCCCATTTGCCTACCCTCCCTCTCTTACTGTATAAGCGCCGTGATTAAAAACAATGGATCAGAATTTCTCAACAGTACGAGATGGTAAGCAGCTCACTCCAGAGAGAGACTCATCCAAGCGAGTCCTGACGGGATGCTTTCTCTCCCTGCTCATCTTCACCACGCTGCTTGGTAACACCCTGGTGTGTGCCGCTGTCACCAAGTTCAGACACCTGAGGTCAAAGGTCACCAACTTCTTTGTGATCTCGCTAGCCATCTCGGACCTTCTGGTGGCTATTTTGGTGATGCCGTGGAAGGCGGCCACAGAGATTATGGGGTTTTGGCCATTTGGGGCATTCTGCAATGTCTGGGTAGCATTTGACATCATGTGTTCTACTGCCTCCATCTTGAACCTGTGTGTTATTAGTGTTGATCGCTACTGGGCCATCTCTAGCCCATTTCGTTACGAACGCAAAATGACCCCTAAAGTGGCTTGCCTGATGATCAGCGTAGCATGGACCCTCTCTGTACTCATCTCCTTCATCCCTGTTCAGCTGGACTGGCACAAAGCTGAGACCACCAGCTATACAGAGCCAAATGGGACATACCCCAGCGACCTGCCCCCTGATAATTGTGATTCTAGCCTTAATAGGACGTATGCCATCTCATCCTCCCTCATCAGCTTCTATATCCCTGTAGCAATCATGCTTGTCACCTACACCCGGATCTACCGCATTGCCCAGAAACAGATACGGAGAATATCTGCCCTGGAACGCGCAGCGGAGAGTGCCAAAAACCGTCATAGCAGTATGGGAAACAGCTCAAACATTGAGAGCGAGAGCTCATTTAAAATGTCATTCAAAAGAGAAACCAAAGTATTAAAGACGCTCTCAGTCATCATGGGTGTGTTTGTGTGCTGTTGGTTGCCCTTTTTCATTCTTAACTGCATGGTTCCTTTTTGCGAACCAAACCTGCCAGATGGGTCCACGGACTTCTTCTGCATCAGCTCCACCACTTTCGATGTGTTCGTGTGGTTTGGCTGGGCAAACTCCTCCCTCAATCCCATCATCTATGCCTTCAACGCAGACTTCCGCAAGGCCTTCTCCATCCTCCTGGGCTGCCACCGGCTGTGCCCGGGGAGCAACGCCATCGAGATCGTCAGCATTAATAACAACATGGCTGCCCCTGTGCCCAACCCTAACTCTCAGTATCAGCCCAAAAGCCACATCCCAAAGGAAGGGAACAACTCTGCAAGCTATGTGATTCCCCACAGCATCCAGTGTCAGGAAGACGAATTACAGAGAAAAGATGGATGTGTTGGGGAGTTCGAGGTGGCAATGGTAAAGAACGCCCTGGAGAAACCCTCACCAGCCATCTCTGGGAATTTAGACAGTGATACCGAGGTCACGCTGGAAAAGATCAATCCCATTACACAGAATGGGCAACATAAAGCTGTGTCATGTTGAGGAAACCTTTGCAATGATGGATCAAAACTCAATGAGACAAAAGTTCCAAGAGGACAATAAAACAAACAGTAGGGACAAGGATCTCCAAGAATATGCCTGACAGGAAAACAAGTGACAGGACTCCAGACTGTCAACAAAAATCCACATAGAAAAACCTACAGAATGTTAAAAAGTTAAGGCACTTTATTCTGGATATAACTATCTGCAAAATACTTTCAGCATTTGTGGATGACATCCTTGTATTTGATGATAAATGTTGATCACATTTATATTAAAGCAGAAAAGCAGTGCATATGCATACATCTCTAAAATATCTCCTTGGATGTATACATCTGCATGCATGTACTGTACAGATCAGCATTGACAATTCTCTGGAAGGACTTAAACACATTATATTCAGCGGAGGAAAATGTAGTATTAGTGAAATATCATGTAGGTAGGTGCTTTGTAGGTGTCACATGAAAGAAAGAGCAATGTGGATAAACAGGTGCAGTAAAATTAGTTGCTTATAAGTTTTTTTTTCAACTCTTCAGTATTTTGTTGCAAAATGAACATCTATATTACAGTGGTTATTTATTAAACTTTTGACATTTCTGTAAATGCCAAAGTAACAATATACTCTGAGTTAAGCCTAAATAGGCTCTATTGGAGTCTGATCTTGGGATTAAGATTTTGATGATGATATGATGAAGATGATCTGTATGGACAGAGAAAGAGAGAGACAAGGAAATTGAGGAATTACTGGTGTGGTTTTTGCCATCTCCTGTATCCCATTTCTGATTAAATTAACACCAAGTGGGGCTGAACAAACTGTCTTCCCTAAAACCATCCTGAGTTTCCATTCGATCTCCTCTCATCTTCATTTTCCTGTTCTCGTTTACCCATTCTGCAAATCCCATTCTCCTTGATGATGCCCCTCTATCGTGCTCTTTGTCAACAGCCTTCTTTTTTGCACCTTAGCTATTGTGTTTTTGTCCTGACTCTTCACAATCTCTTTTGGCAGCCCTGCATTTTAGGTACTTCATCTGCCCGCTCAGAGTTGTGCTAATGATTCTTTACTTGGCAAATACATTTGCCAAGTAAAGTCATGTTTAAATTAAAATCTCCATTGCCAATGATGCAGAGTGGCCAAGGATGCAAGTTCACCAAGCTGAAATACATGTGACACTTAGTGACCTTTTGCAAACTTGCAGATATCAGATTTGTAAATTGCTCATGTTGGGAGCAATACTGTGCTGTGGTGGTGATGTGGAGCACGCAGTGTGATAGATTGCTCCATTTTGCAGAGGTGGAGTCACAGACGGTGCACCGTGATGAGGGTTAGCCTCGAGCTGTCAGACAGGTTTTGTGTCTTTCCACAGCTGCACTTTAAAAACAAAACACTCCTAAATTAGGACTAATTAGGAATAAATTGGGGTATTTCACAGGAGGAGAACATTAACTTCTTCTTATAGAATTCTCCAGCTAATGCTGGTTCAAATACAGCTGCCTGTGTAATGGTTCTCATTTTCACTGAATTTCCATGATTGTGATCAGATGTACTGCTTCCTGAACAGCTGGACCTTAACTAACTTGGTTAAGAAACGATAATATGCTGACAATATATACTATGAGACGTTTACCATTGTTTTTTTTAACATTATATGTTTTTTTTTCAAGTTTTGTTTTTGTGTCACTTCTTTAGCTTACAAATAGTTCAATGGCAACCAAATTAGGACAAACTGAGACAGATTTGGAAAACTGCTCCACTGGTGTTGCCCAGAGGCAGCCGGTGTTAGGTGGGCCTCTATGTCCTGATTTTTAATAATTGTTGAATATCTAGTCCACCTATATACCACAAACTTAACGCTAAACAGAGAGTTTAAAATTTTTTTAAGAATCTCCATTTTAAAAGAGTTTTTAAAAATCCGTCTTTTTTTTGTTTTTTTTTGTTTTTTTTTTACCAATATTGTAAAATATATGGGTTAATGGGGACAGGGCCTTTGCTTTTTAGGGAAATCCCAAATTTGATAAATCAGCAAAATAATATGCATCCCCTTAGTAACAGTTTTGTTAGTCGTACACACAAAAACAGATTTGTAAAAGATTGGCTGAGAAAAATGCATATGCAAGTGCAGCTGACATAATCAAAGACAGTAGATGACCAACAACATTCAGAAGTTTAGTCCGCAGCTTTGATGCCGATCCATAAAAAAAGCCTTGATCGACAATCTGAGCCAAAACATGGGATCAGATCAGACATGTCTAATCAAAACTTTACAAACAGAAAATAGCAGTTACAGCAAAACAGACCATAGGACCAAAGTATTCTATTTCAGTTTTATTTGCATTTTGTTTCTTAGTAAAACAGGAATATTACCTGTTCCTTTGTAAGTTACAAAAGACAGTTTGTTATTTAATAGAAAGAAGAGATTTCAAACATAATAATACAGCAAGGGAATGCAGGCAGACTGGTGGAAATAGTTTTATTCAGCATAAAAATATAATTAAAGATATTCAGTTTCATATAGCTTGAATTGCTTTGAGGTAAAAAGCATATTGCACATCTGCGTTAAGTATATTCAGCAGTCAAGTCAAAGATTACTTCACTGCCTCTTTCAGTTCTTTTTGATGTTGTTGGGAAAGGAATCCTAAGCAGCCAGCCTTCACTCTGACACTGTATGCTTATCATTCGGCGCATGTTGTTTGTGCTCACAATGGCGTAAAACCGGTACACATCAGAGAAAGTAAGAACCGATCCAATACAAGGCAATTGGTCTTGAATAAAGCATTTGATTTTCCTGGGCTGGAAAATCCAATGCTATGTAAATGGCAGCAAAGTGAGGGGGGCAAAGCTTTTAGCTCAATATGTTGCCTGGCTTGTGTCACAAAAGCACCTCATTGTCCTCCCTGCTGGCCTGTAGCCTCCCATGTGCCCTGCTACATCAGGTTGGGATTTGATGTTTTCGGACTCAATTTGGATTAGCACCCACTTTCATGATGAGGGCACCCACAGTTAAGCAAAATGCCATACACCGCATGCCCCACTATTATATTCTGTAAACCATCTCTTTTACAAACCGTCATCCATATCATGCTCACTCAGCACCAGTTCATTTATTGTTTTTCCCGGTAATTATATCCAAACACATTCCGGCTCCACCACGCGATAAAACATGAGATGTATGACCCCAAACCTCCTTCCTTGTCTGTCTCTTTGCTGCCTCTGTTGACTTGATGAGCGCTCCCGATGTTAACAAACATTGGATCTTTTATTCAGCAGCCAGAGCCGACTACTTCCTTTTCTTTAAGTTAAAGCGCCAAATTAAAACCTTAACTGGTTATTTGTACTGTTGATTTTTTTTGCCAAAGTTTTTATGTCTGGCTCAATGTGGAAGTACTTTAGCATTTTCTGTTACATAACCAATGTTTTATAGCTGACCGCTGGGGCGGGTATGTGGGACTCTTGATGACATTGAGATTAATTTGCCATTTCTTGGGACATCTTTTTATTCATGCCGTTGGTGAACCTACGATGGACAGCTGAAATGATCTTTGCTGTTTTATGCCTCAGTGTAATCCCACTCTCCCCCACCCCCACCTATCCTCCTTCACGAGCCTTCACCTTGTCAGCTCTGTGAATCATCTTTCCAGCTTCCCCGGTTTTGATTTTGGAGAATGCCGATGTCAGTGCAGAACTCCCAGAAGCTAAATGTTTTGCTTGATGTGAAGCGTTTCCTCCGGGAGCCCCTACAAGTTCCTTTGAGGGAGCTATGGCTGTGGTGACGGTACATAGTCTCTCCATCAGTGTTCTAGCAATGACGAATGACAACTTTTGCAAATTTGACAGATTCCCTCTGTGTCCTCCTAAAACGAGTGGCCAGGCGCTGCAAGTTTAGAGCCATTTTAGGAATGATGTTTCACCTCATTTAACTGTCTGACTTAATGACTTAATGAGTCCCTACCTCAACCTCAGTCAGCGAGTTTCATGTGAAAATAAATCAGTTTAAACAGATAGCAGTAATAAGGATTGGGGTTTGCCGGGATAGAGTATTGTACAATGATGTTCAAAATGTAGTCGTGATGAACACAAGTGCTTTCTATCTTTGAGAATCCTTAATGTGTGTAGCAGACTTACATGCTGTATGTTTTTTTCGAGTGTGGGATTAAAATCTACAGTAAGATGCAAAATTCACCGAGAATTTGTATATTAACTTACATGTTTTTGGTGTTGATCCATGAAAGTGATGTCAAAGATTATAACCATAAGAAATGTTTAGTTTACAGTTTGTACAGACAAAAAAACAAATGTGCCCTTCTTGTAAAATAAACATGTATGTATGTTCTTTTTTCATCAGCTTTAAAAGTGTTTTTTTATTTCATTTTTAGAAAGCGTACCTTTCACTCTCAGTGGGTATTGGATGGTAATGCCACTGCAGAAGATCAATAGAGATTGATTTTGAATGGTGACGGATATTTTTTTTCCAGCTCCCAAAGCGTGGTGTCCTCGCAGCCTTTAGCCTGCATTTACATAACCTGATGGCCGCTTCACAGCTGACTCGACCTCTTCCTCTTCTCCCTCCCCTCCTCCATGCCTGATTGGCGAGCTTAAATGTGGGTGCAAACACAGTATAACGCAGTATAACATATGGTGATCTCTGGTGACTTAAAGAGGTATTACCTTTTTAAAGTAGCTCATAGTTTACACGTATCAGTAAATATGGTCAAAATAAAACCTAGATAAATCAAAGTTTAGTCACCATGAGAAAGAATGTCATTCATTTTGGAACCTTTGAGGAAGCATTTTAATTTGTTTTTTTTCGGGGTGGAATGGTCAAACAACAATCAACTGCCATGAATTTCAAAAGCAAGAATTGGGCGCACAAGTTTTATTATTATTGTGGATTGCGGATTTTCTCTAATCTCTAAAATCTAAGGATCAACATTATATGCTCAAATTTGTATATACACCTCCACAAATGTAAAATGTAAAGATGCCTCTTAGCAAGAGGTAACTCTATTACATGCTTTTTAGCCATCAAAAAGGTTCTGGCATAATTCTGGTTGGGTAATGGAGCACTTGTCAGGGCAGAAGGCTGAAAAGCACAATCCTTGCCCGAAAAACAAATTATTTAAATGAACCAAACCAATTTTGCCAAGATGATTGGACAAATATTCAGGCAGATTCTTACACACCACCACAAAAGCATGTGGTGGTGTGTAAGTTAATGAGCATCCAACAAATCTTAGAGTGCGATATGTTTATATTTGAGCCTATGTATGTAGTTAAGATCATATGCAGATCACCGAAAAAAAAACAAACTTATAAATTCCAACCTGTGCACACAAATCTTGTTTAGGTTTATTGAAATTATTAGTTTTATTATTATTTAACTGTATTAAAATAATGATTCAACTGCTTGCTTAGACGCCCCAAAAATACCGACATTCATGCTCATGGTGAGCTTATATATAAACTTCTGAACAAAACTATAAATCAATGCATTTTAAAGATTTGTTATGTGCTAAAGAAAACATAGTTAAAAATCCCAACTTTTTAGTTTTGTGCCAACACAGACTGGAAGCGATGATCAATAATACTGTATATCATCATCATCTAGCTAGGTCAGAAGTTGTGTTGTCAGCATTTAACCTGAAAAAATAAATCAATATGACTTTCTTTGAGAATGAGTGTGTGCATGGTTGTTTGTGTGTTACCCTGCGATGGACTGGCGACCTGTCCAGGGTGTACCCTGCCTCTCGCCCATAGACTGCTGGAGATAGGCACCAGCTCCCCCGCAACCCACTATGTAATAAGCGGTAGAAAATGACTGACTGACTGACTGACTTTCTTTGAAAGCCATGACAAAATTAGTGACCTCTGAGTCAAACTGTCTTATAGAATCGTGAGAAAGGTGGAAATCTTCTGAACATACTAACCTTCTGCTCCTCTGTATTTAAATCAAGTAAATATAAATGCCCATGGTTCTCAAACAGTGGTACAAATACCACTGTTGGTACTTTGGCTGCCTTAGTGGTATTTGGAAAAAATTCTGACAGCAGCCATTTTTGAGGTAAAATTGAAGCAGATTAGCTACAATGTAGAGCTAATAAGCCCAAATAGCCCAATTAGTACAGTAGTTCAAGCCAAGTGAGTAAAAAGGAAGAGCAGCAGATAACTCTTTGAAACTCTCATTCAGAATAAACTGAAGCAGATGACACAGAACCCAGAATAAGTGCTGGAGGTTTGTTATATTGTGTAAAATTTACTTCTAAGGTCAGAACTTGGATCTGGTCATTGCATCAAAAACAACTTATCTTGTTCCAGTGGCAAAACCAGTCAAAAAACCAACATCCGGCAAAGTACTATTACAAGTACACAATAAGAGAATTAAGTGTCTCTGCATTTTATTCATTTAAACACAAAAGAAGGCTAATAGAATTTGCAAAAATTGCATACTGCATTTTGTTCATACTGATATGCATACTGACCATAGATGTATAATGGTACCACCTGATAGTCTGTTTTTTAGTGGTTGTTCTGTGGAACATATGGAACTTCGAGCTCAGGTTGCATGTTGCATGTTGTAAATGTATTAGAGTATTTTTATGTTTTCCTTTGTGTTTGTATTAACAATATACAGAATATTAAGGCATTTTGAAATCAGACACTAAAAAGTTGCTTTGCATGTCTTTAATTGAGGTGAAATTATTAAAGCAAAATTTATAAAATAAATAAGTAAATCTACATGTATTCTTTTTCCTTAACATAAAACAAAGTATCGGTTAAAGCTACAGCTCCAGTTGTGAAGGGGATGTGAATCCAGAATTTAAGCACACTTGTTGATACAAATCTATTAGTGTCTGCAATGGTTGCTGTATGTACATATTTTGCATGCATGTATTTGTGCCCAGGACCACTTTGGCTGGATGGTGAGATGAGGCGTAGGAGTCAGTGCAGTGTGTCTATCAGTGTAGCTACCTTTGGTAGAATCTGTTCTGCAGACGTTGCTGACGTGAGCCCAGACCTCTCAAAACAGAAAGTAGATATGTGTAAAAAAACAATACTGAGTGGGCTAGGTCCTTACAGAGTCCTTTGGCTGCTGCAGAAGGTTGGATAGATCATTTCCATAGATGAGAGCTATTGATCTTTTGGAGCCTTTTCTTCAGAGTGCTGCCAGAGTGACATACTTTAATCTGGTAATTGAAGATGGCCTCCATAGTGCCTGACTAGAAGATAACTAGTTAACAGTTGAACTCACCACTCAGGAAAAAAAGGCTCTGAAGACTTTTCTTGGCCGTGACAGACAGGTAGTGACTCTGCAGCTGGTGTATTTCATAGTACGATTATTAAAAGGTGAAGCTGTAGTTTAGGAAGATCATCCGCACATACAACTCTATGAAGCCCCCCCCTCCGTTAAATAACAATTTAACTGAATAATTTAACTGCGAATTAACAAAATTAACCAGAAGTGGCTAAAAGATCTCAAAATGTAACACATCATTTGCTGATTTAAAGTTATTCAAAAACAAATGAAAGACAAAGTATTTCACATTAATTACTACGATTTGAAGTTTTTTTAAACATAATTTGTCTGATGTTAACATTTGTTTCATCATCTGAAACATTTAAGTGTGACAAAACATCTAAACAGAAGAAATTTAAAAGGGAGCAAATACTTTTTCTTGGCCTGTTGTATAAATCTAATCGGTTAAGAATGGAATTAAGCATCATCTTCGGTGGAGACAATTGCCTTATAAGCAAAAACCATGTTGTTGAAGTCAAAATGCTTGGCCTTTTATAGTTATTGTTTTTCACTTTTTGGATAATTTATTGTTCTGTGAGAGTGAGGGAAATGACACGAAACTATCATACCCGAGACCCTCCCTAAAATCTATGAAACACTCACCCATTCTGCAACGAACAAATACCTCAACTGGATGTAAACAGCTGGAAGAAACAAAACTATTAGAACATGGAAACAAGATGGAATAAGAGATTTTAGAATAGTGTTTCAATACTCAATCATCTACCTGTTAGTTGAGTTTGAACTTGCTGAGTAAATACACCAAATTAAACTAAGACTTGGTCAGATCTGGACTGCAATGTGTTATGAGAACCAGCATATTAACAGGAAGCTAAAAGATAAAAGTCATATGAAGAATCTTATTTATTTACTTATTGACACAAATCAGCCCTTTGTATTGATATTTAACCTAATTCAGCCTAAAAGGGAGTGATGGACAGCAGTGGGGTCACAGTGGAAATACTGTCAAGGTTAATGATAGACTGCAGGCAGCAGAATGCAACTCAGTGCTGCTTTTATTTGTGTATGTGAGCGAGCTGGGCATGCATGCATGCTGTAATGTGGTTATGTCACAGCAGCATCACTCATTCAGCTCCTTTGCCCATTCGCAACTTATCTGAGGCAGGAGGCAGCTTTTCTCTATTCATCTCTGAAACCTAGAGATATTTTCACAATGTATTTCATGGATCAATTGCTAACAATATAAATGTGAAGAATTTTATTTCATTATATGTCAGGCATACGTTTATAACAGTATTCCAAGTCTTGAATGACTATTAAGTTTGCTAAATAATTCTGCTGATAAATACAAGCACCACACAAGGTGCTTCAGTGTGCATGCAATTTTAACAATTCTAGAGCTAAATTAATTCTCCATTTCATTGCAAATTGCATTTGTTAGGACTTAGAGATGTTAATGACTAAATGAAAATGTGTATCAGTGCTTTAAGGACTTAATTAATTTATTAAAGTCTATTTCCTTTAGTGACTGCTTTGAATTTGGTACACCCAGAGGAACTTTCTCAAAATTGAGAAAGTTTGAACAAGAATTTATATCTAATGAAAGTCAGAAAACAGCAGGATGCAAAAAAAAAACAAAACAGAATGCCAGCTCTGTCCCTAACTCGTTTAGCTACAGGGTCCTTCAGGTAAGCTAAAAACTCCTTTGAAAACAACTGGTGTGAGGCAGAAATATGTAAAAGCTGAATCTTCTGTGAAAAGAATATCACAGATTATTTGCAAAAAGCAAAGAAGTGAAAATGTATAAGCAGATAACTTTATAAAGCTAATGGAAATTGCATTATCGTTGAGTGACAAGTTTAAGTGTGTTAAATATAGACAAGTTGCAGGGCAGAAAGAAGGCTAAGAAAAAAACAGAATTTGCAAAGCAATGCACATGAACTTTTCAGACTTCTTAGTGAAGAGTAAGCTTTGTTCCTGTCATTAGTCATTTCCGTAAACAATAATTATCATTTACATTTATTTTCTTCATGCCAGATTATTCAGACATACCTAAAAAAGTGAATGATAGAGTGGTGCATGTGCAGTTATGTAAGCCATTTATGTGGTATTGAGATGGAATGTCATGTACTTATGACTTCATAGAACAGGGTCATGTTGTTGTGTTTGCTTACTAGCTTTATGGATTTATTGGAGCACAAAAAGAAACGTATCGCTTCCCAGTGTCATATTTAAACATTTTGATGCTGTGACAAGTCAATAAGTCAACTGTGAAAACTGCTATACCTACAGTAGTAGGGTGGCATTTATTGTCCAACTTATGACCACACACTGTCGTCATTGCCAACTCACTGATGTGCTCTGTGTGTTTTAGAGAAGCTGCTGCAGGATCCGAAATGATGCAATGAAACTCAGCTGTTTTTTCCATTGCACTTGGCCCAAAACTAGAACCATTCCTCCTAAGAGTGGCTGTGCCCAGCCTCAGAGATAGGGTAGGTCCACCGGATAGAGCTTGGAGTATAGCTAATACACCAACTGCAACGAGACACACACATAAGCACCAGACTAAGGTAGCAGGTGCTGGACCACACTGTGGATAAGCTGCTTTGGCCTAAATATCCATTCGTCCATCTAACTGTTATTGCATCGAGGTCCTTGGTGCATTAACTAAGCGACTAGTTGTATTCTGCTATTTGCAAGCCTTTTTGTGTGTTTTTGTCAGAGTTAGAAGCAGAGTCCCCACATTCTCCCCCCTGTGTACTGAAACAACAAATGGAGTTGAGGTGTTACAAGCATCTTATTAGAAACTGTTCAGTCCACATTTTCTCAGAAGGTGTCCCAGCATGCCATTCTGGGAGGGCTATCCTGAAGTAGGCAAAGAATTTGCCAAGGGAATAGTATAGTTTGTCCCAAATGATATGAGTGTCAGAATTTGCCCCTACAAAGCTGGAAAGCTTGTTTTTGAAGAAAGACATCAAGAATAAGTCATCTTTTAGAACTGTAAGAAAATGCTTAAGATGAGATATTGGAGGGATCTCTGACTCAAGAATTGTAAAAAGCAGCTAAGATATTGCACCACATAAAAATAAAAGTAGGAAAGGTTGGATAGCTTTGATATTTAAATGTTTAATGACAAACTATGAAATACATCTAAAAACTAATCGTATCTAAATAAAGACTGTGCTCATGTATGCACGTCTCTGTTAATGTGAGTGACGCAGTTCAAAGACGTTCTTCAAAGACGAAGGAGATGGTTATCGACTTGAGGAGAATGACACCACCTCATTCACCAGTGACCATCGCCAGGGGAGAATATTAAGACAGATGACAGGTTTAAGTACCTGGGTGTTCACCTCAACAATAAACATGACTGGTCCCATAACACCAACACCCCATAAAATAAGGGCCAGCGTCGCCTCCATCTTTTGAGGAGACTGATGTCCTGCGGGGTGTCCAGGCCTTTGCTCAGGACTTTTTATAACTCTGTGGTAGCCTCTACTATCCTCTACGCTGTTGTCTGCTGGGCCCCAGGCAGCACAGAGCGGTACAGGAAGAGACTGAACAAGTTGATTAGGAGGGCCAGCTCTGTCCTGGGCTGCCCACTTGACTCTGTGGAGATGGTGCTAGAGAGAAGGATGTTAACCAAGCTTACATCCATCATGGACATAACCTCTCACCCACTGAACCGGACTGTAGAGAAGACGGGGCAGCTCGTTCAGTGGCCGACTGAGACATCCTCAGAGCAGGAAGAAGCGCTGCTGCAACTCCTTCACTCCCACCGCTGTCCGACTGTTCAATTCTACTGTATAATGACCCGTGCAATGACTCGTGTATTTGTAAATACCTGCAATCATTGTCACTTTAGCACCATCACCTCCACTTTTTACTGTACATAAGTTATTTTATTTTATTCTTTTATTACTACTTTTTTTTGCGAATTGATCTTGTAAGATAAAAAAAAATCTATCTTTTCTTACCTTAAATAAGAGATGCACGAAGGAGCTGGTGACTGGAATTGGCCTATTTTTGCTTGATCCGATTTTTCCCCACTAGTGAACCCAACAAACCCAAGTACTACCCGGGCAACCACACTTTTCAAGGTATTACCTGTTATTGAGTGAAGAAGACTCAAAGATGGTTCCTTTTTAGTATCAGTGAGGTGTTTATAATGAAGTCAGAATAAGAGCAAAGAAGTAAGAAGCTATTTGAAAAGGAAAATGTATTGCTAAGACGTGCTTACATGGCTGTGGTTCATTTAGACTGTGTGAGAGAGCAGATGCCAGCAGATAACAGCAAGGGTGAATGGAGTAGAGCAAAGTTGCTCCATTTTTTACTTTTGATCTTTTACCTTGAAACCTTGGTAGCCTTCTAGAAATGTCAGCACTAAGGTAAAGATGTATACTTTCTTTTGAAAACACACCACATACACAAGACTGCATTTTATAGTAAGAAAGCTACTATTGTTAATCTTGAACAAAATTTGCTTATAGGGTCTTATAATTCTGTGTTATATCTGTCAGGGTCTGTGTCTGTGTGTGTGTGCATGTGTGTGTGTGTACTGTGTACTTGTAATCATTGCTTCAGTGTTTCTCAGATGGTGGTGGAAGTTCTCAGGTGCACTGGGTGACAGGTGCAACCTATCTGCTGATTGCATGGAGGAATACTTAAGCGGGAGGCTGCCAGCACTTCGACACCAGAGTGTTTGCCTACAGTGGTAACAAGCTCAGCCTCTACTGATCTTTGCTTTGTTTTTTGCTCCTAGATAACTTTTGTATTTGCAGGTTACTAACCTGAGGCTTTGCTTACCTTGCTGTGGACTAACTTCGCTCCAGAAGTTTCTGGCTGATCAAGATTACCGCTTCCTGGAAATTGGATCTACGTTTTGAGGACTTCGTTTCCAACCTCCTGTTACTTATTCGGACAAGGACCAAGCTGGCGGCCTCCTGTTTCCTTCGACTTTTGGACCAAGGCATAAGCGTACCCTGTTCCACCCTCCAACACAAGTACCTGCACCTGAACTGTTATGATTCTGGCCCGTCTGCCTGCTCTGCTCTCACTCTTGCAATTAACTCATCTGCTTCACCTGTCTGCTGCTGCGCAATCACCGTCATGCAACACACCTGTGGAGCTGCAGTTATATACAGCCCTCTGACTGGCAGACGGTGCCAGATTTTCGAAAACATTTGTGAGTAGTTATCCAGCGTTCCTTCCTGACTGATCTCGTTCCATGACCTTGCCTTGCCTTACGGATTATTCCCTCTTGCTTGCTCCTTGTCTGACAGATTGGATTTTGGATTTCGACTTCTGTTTTCTGCCTCTGGTTTATGTCTCTGCCTGCCCCTTGTCTGACGCCTCTAGCCCTGGAATTCGACCCTGTTTCTGTCCCTGGATTTACGTCTCAGCCTAGCCACTGGTTTATTCAGCCTGAGTTCGCCTGGCTCTCTAGTCTGCCTGGATTTATTGTCAAGAGGACAATCACAGCTCTGTGTTCCTGTCACAGCGTCAGCTGGTTCCCCGGAGGATATGGACCAGTCGGCAATCCGACTTCAGTCTGTTGGACGCTTCCTCATTAACTGTCTGGATCTCTTCCTCCTCTGGATTCTGTGCCTCATCACCAGACTGAGAAGGTTAGTGGCTTTATCTAACTCCTTGCAGATCCTGAGTTTTATTCAGCCACTAACTAGTCTCTCTGTTCTCAGTGGTTCCTGGAAGCTGACTGCTGTTCTTCTGCTCTCTGATCCTGAGTTTCTGAATAAACCTTTTTCCTTATCACTTTGTGTTTGGCTGAATTTGGGTTCTCTGTCTCTGGTCGTGATATGAACTATCGCTTGTTCTCACAAAGTCATCTCAAACAGCACCAGAGAAAATGGCTTAGCAACTTCTACCTCACAAGCCTAGACCCTGAATCCCTCTCTCCCTGGCGGTTCATCTCTCAGATCTCATTAGTCATTATCTACATTATCCTTTATTCACCAGTCATTTCTCTTCTCTTCCTGTACAGTTGCAGTTTCCCGTTCATGTTCCTGATTACTTTGCTGACAATAAAAACTCCTTACATTCCGTTTCTACTTCTGAGCATTTTCTGTAAGTGGGTCAAAGCTGTCTTGAAAACAAGGGCAATATAATGTCATAAAGTAGTAAAGCCCTAATTTACATGAACTGCTCTCTCACACAGTGGCATCACTTCTATGTTAATAAAAAAAGTATTGACTGATTACAGCAGGAATGCTAGACAAAATATATTGAATGGTAACCCCGTATCTTTAAGATGCAGTATTTCCAAGGGGCTTTTATTTAAGTTCTGTCAGAAACACATGAGTCCTCAGTGGACTTCCTTTTTCAAAAATGCTAAACATTTGTGGTTAATAGCAGACTTGTCTGACACTTATCACCACTGGAACTTGAGTCCTGTTTTATTCATGTTCATCTTTGTGTTTAATTAAATTCTGTTGAGTGTCCATTAAATGAAATGTGTCCTTGAACTTCATCTTTACCTCTGCCAAAAAACTCTCAGAGGCTTTTTGACAGCTACTTCAGTCATTACTCAAGTGCTTCTGCTCAGCACTGAGGACCCATGTGATTTGATCAGCGTTGTTGCAGCTTCCTGACTCTTGTGCCATCGTGGAGCGCCAAAGTTATTAAATGGCATTACATTGCTAGAGAAGTTGTCATACTGAAATATCACTTTTATGCATTTGATTTAGGTAATACCAATGACCTTTTTGAAGTTGTGAATAAATAGTCTTATTCCAGGAAAAAGATCGTCATTGATTCCTGCTGATGAGAGAAAGTTATGAATATTCCTAAATGTTGCATTTCCTCATCTGTTATGATCTCATGTTTATTGATTGGTGCTTTAAACTTTTACTGCCTGATGTTGATTTCAAAATGAGTCATTCCCACCTTAGGCATTTTCTTTTATTTGATTGTAATTTGATACAGCTGGTATAAACTGCAGCTGGACCAGATGCATTTTTGCTGGCATCTTGTTTTTGCTCACTACACATTTTATCAAAAGCAACATGAAATTGTGAAGACAAGATCACAGCTCTGTCAGTGAAAGTTTATTTTACTACCTTTAACAGCTACTCAGCATGATCAGGAAAATTGTGTTCCAAGACACATCTGACAATTATGCAGTTGCTGATATTTAAAGACTCCCTGTTAACCCAGCCTGTCTTCTTCATTCTGGCTTGTATTTTCCCTTACTAAACATAACCCGGACTTTTCTTTTGATCCTCTTTATTCCTTTTCTGCAGCTAATCTTCCTTTCCGCACCTGTCTAAAACCAGTTGGATGACTCCCATTCTCTCGCTGCCTTTTCTTTACTCATACTGAAAAATCCACTTGTATAGTTTTGCTCAAACTAAACCTTTAGTACTATATTTGTCTATAGATGAAATATTTTAGGCTATTTCTGTCTATAGTCACAATATATATTTTAAAATTTAAAAAAAGGACTTGTGAGTTACATATTTGCTGCATTGCCAAATTAGACAGATAAGCAAGAATGGGTGGATAATTCAAGCAAGTTATCTGAGTAGGTTTCTTGCCAAGAAAATCAAAATTCTACTGAAGCTAAGGTTAATGGAAATGTATTAACATTATAAAAGTAATGCATGAATATAAACAGAGTTTTTTTGTATGATTTAAGGGTAGTACAACGCCTGGTGAATAAGCCTGAGATTTATTTTTTCCAGTATATTTAATTAGATATGCACCAATCAGGCTTTTCCCAGCTGATACCAATTACAGGTCTTTATTGAGGTCTGACCTAACATTTTCAGTCCCTACTGACACTTTTTCTTTCTCTTTACTTATCTTAGGAATATGACAAATGGAGTTGGGGAAAAGTGCTGGGGGTGAGAGTTTTGAAATCAACAGAAAATTAAGAATTTACAATATTATTCCCATTTATGCTTCTCACCTTTAGTTTTATTAAACTCAAAAGAGTGCAACAAAGTACATGCTGTTGGGGGACGCAGCACATGGTGTAGCAGCTAAGCATGCAAACCATAGAGGGAGACTTCGGTCCTCAACACAGCCGTCCCAGTACATCTGTGTATCTGTATACACCTGAATCCAAACACCTATGGGTGTATATGTGAGGGTGCCTGCGTATATAAGGTTTCTCCACAAGAAAAACCAGGTTTTTCTTGTGGAGACCGGGTGTGACCGGGTGAGAGGAGCCATAGATCAGCCCCCCAGAACCCAAGGCAGACACAGAGAAGATCGGAGCCACAGATTTCCAAAGGCTCCCGGGAAGACCACTGCTGGGACTGCCGCACCCCTCCCAGAAGCATAGAGGAGAGACCCAGGGGAACAGCTAGCAGCCACAGTGCAGAAGCCCCAGGGAGCTGCAGCGACAAACACTCACACCCACACACCCAGTATAAAGACACACAAAAATAGATGCCGTACACTCAAACCCATGGCCTCACTCTGGCCCCCAACGACCCCTGACTCCATCCAGAGATAGTGCCACCCGGTCCAAATGAACCAGCCAACCTACCTAAGCAGCCCCTGGACGAAACAGTCCCAACCCCGATGAATTCCAATCTCATCCAGATGAACACAAATGCCATGAATCCTATCCCCCCAGGGGCACCCCTTCACAAGAGAACTTCACCCCCAAAAAGCCATGTTAAGCATAGAAAAAGCTTACAATATATATATATATATATATATATATATACTTTTGATAAGTGATTACTTCAAGTTACACTAGTATTTGTAATTTTCTATTCATAGCAGTGTTGTTCACAAAACCCTTTTGCATTAAATTAAACTGCACTTGATGAAGCCATAAGAACTAATTAGCCAACTTTCATTGTTTTATTTGACACAGTTGCTGCAGTTATCTTCCCAAACAGTAGGAGCCACTACTGCAAAAAATAACACCCACCACGAATGGCAAAAAAATAGGAACCCTACAGGATTGAATTCGCAAATCTAGCTCTTATCTTTCACTGAATGGATCAGATTTTACAGATACTAACATTTAAAAACAAATACATCTTGATTTAATTCAAAAGCCATGTCTAAGCCACGCACCTGCTCTACTGAGGCACTTGCATTGTACACGTGTATGTCTCTCAATTGATACAAATCTGTCAATCATTACAATTGAAAGACTTTTCGGTTTCAGAGTAGCTGTCTAATGCAAAAAAGAGAAATTAATATTTTGCAATATGTGGTCTGCTTTCTGTGAGCTCAGGTTCATCATGCTTTCAAGCACAAGGAAATTATTTGTGGGGGCACTGATAATATGTGTGACTAAAATGTATAACATTGATTCAAACTATAAAACATGAAAAATGATGCCCTAACCATTTCAATTCAAAGACGGTCAAGTTCAGTGTCTGTACAGCTGGCTCTGTGGCACCCTGTTGGAGCCTGCTTTTGGCAGGGAGCCCAGGTGTGGATTTGCAGGCATGAGAGAAAGAAGCAAAGAAATGAAAGCACAATTTAAAGAAAAAGAATAATTGAAGTAAAGCTTATATAAATGCACATTAGTCATATTTAATTTATGTTAGTGGGGGTTTTGTCAACTGACATCCCTAAACAGAATAAGGATTTTATCAAGGAGGACAAGCAACCTAAGCATGCTTTAAAAGTGGCTGTAGGTGAAAAGGAAATGTTGCTGGGGCACTTATCAGTCATAGTTCTAAGCTAAGTTCTGACAGCTAAATCTGAAAGGTTTGTGAATTCTGACAGATTCATATCCAGTTTATTTGAGCAAAGACAGCAGGAATGTACAGAACTCGAAAATGTTTGCCAAGTACCAACACTGCCAACTTTTCTTCTGAAGAGTCATCTCGTAAAATACAGATATATTAACCAGTTTATGTTGGGGACTCTGAATAAAACTGACATTTTACGTGTAAATCCATAAACATGAACATATGTTGTCAGAACTGAAACCAGAACCAGTTCTTGTTAAGGGTAACCTTCACAACAATGGGTATTATATGTAATCTTTTCTTACCTTTTGGACATGGATCCACTTTTATTCTTTGGCTATATTCACATACCTGCAAACTCCAAGAAGTAGAAGTGGGAGTACATAAACATGTTTTAGCAACAAATAATGACTAAATTATTTTTGGATTTTACCTTTCTCTCTTGCAGCAAGCAGCATTCTCCATCTTTGAAAAACCTAAACCTGATTATGACACACATGAAACCATGAGCTGAAGTGCATTAGTTGAATCATTTGCAATTCATGCCCATCTTCTCAAGATTCCCATATCCTGATTTGCCACAAGAGCACTTTAGTCACGTTATAGAATTCGCTTTACTACAAAAAATAGATGGAAAGTAAATGAACAATTATTTTCTACTAAACCATGAACAACAAATGATGAAGTGTCACTGTGCAAGAAAGACAGGCAAAATGAACTTATTTCAATAAAATCAGTTGCAAACATTCCTACACTTAAGATGCAGTTTTATTCATGAAATTATGATTCTGACTTTCTTTGCTGTGTTCATGCACACTCTGCACTCTGACTTTAGTGTGTATGCCAACCCAAGTTTTTTTTTTTACAATTCATCATTATACTGATTTAATAGTATAGTATTCAAAATCAGATGCTAATTATATTTTCCCTTGTTGGTTAACCTAATGTGTAAGTTTCTAATATGCACTTATGAAAACCCCATTGCAAAACTTGAAGGCAAGGCAAGTCAAGGCAAGGTAATTTATATAGCACATTTCCAAAGCAAGACAATTCAAAGTGCTTCACATGAAGGAAAAAAAACATAATAGGCAAAGTACATTACCGTGACATAAAGGTAATTAAAAAATTAAGAGAAGAAAGGTAACTAAAAAATGAAGAAAATTGAAACTTCATGAAAAGGGCTGTCGCTTGAGCACTTTAAGGTTGCAACACACACAAATAAAGGCATTAAAGTGAAAAAGAATAATAGATAAAAACAAAATCACATCAAGAGAAGAATACCTTGTCGTTGTCAGACAAAATCTTAAGAGTCAAAAGCCAGACTTTTTCAGGAAATAAAGATATAATTTTAGATTTTAATTCATAGTGTTTTGCCAAAAGCACAAGCTGTTTTTGTTTCTTTTCAAAAGTTACTTAACAGTTAAACCACATACAGATACCAAGGGCAATCAATTGAGTTGATTTTCCCAAGAAAAAATATAAATAAAGGTGTAGATGAAGCTTTTTGCCTGAGAGCAACAAAATGACAAAAGCTATGTTTAACGAAACCTTGAGAAATAGCCTTGTGGAAAGCAGAAATGATGCATTGCATTTCTCTTCTTTCGGGCCTTATCTCCATCTTTTTAGTTCAGTGGTGCTGACTCTGCACAGTCATTTTGTTGGTATCAGTTTCAGTTATTGTTCTATTTGTTGAGAATTGTACTTTAGTCAGCAATGCACAAACTCCAACCACCCTGTCCTTAATGAAAAAAGACAGACAATGTGTCAAGATAAGATTTCAGAAAGTAAAACAAAGGAAAGAATAAAATAACTCTTTCCCAAGCATTACATATTTGTTACAGCACATTACAGAGGTAGGAAAGCTAAGCTTAATTTGCAACTAAAGACTACTGTGAAAGTTTCATCATTAAACAACACAGATGGCTGTCTGTCTCAGCTACATTTTTATTTGTTGAGAGGGATTTAGGATTTTGTAGACCCAGTTTATTATTTCAATTATTTATACATAAACATTGTTCTAACTTTACATGTGTCTGTACCAACCTTTCACAGTACACATGTTACACACAAGTACATGCAGTACGATGAAGATTTCAGTTTTCGATGATTACCACTTCCATTCACACGAGTTTGCAGGCATGTATTTGACTTTTTTTTCAAGAGCCATAAAAGAAATGGAGTAGATTAGGCTATTATTTTAAGCACTTTAGTAAGGCAGTGGTCATTTTGGAGGTGTGTTTGGGGTTATTATCATGTTGGAATACTAACCAGTTGTTGAAGGAAGAAGATGGTGCTCTGCTTCAGTATGTCATAGTACATGTTGGCATTCATGGTTCCCTCATTGAACTCTACCTCCCCACAGCCAGCACCACTCATGCAGCCCCAAATCATGACATTCCCACCAGCATGCTTGACTGTTGCCAAGACACCATTGTCTTTGTACTGCTCACCTGGTTGCTGCCACACATGATTGACACCATCTGAACCAAATAGGTTTATCTTGGTCTCGTCAGACCACATAAAATGGTTCCAGTAATCCATTGTCCTTATTGTGCTTGTCCTCAGCAAACTGTTTGTAGGCCTTCTTGTGCATTATCTTTAGAAGAGGCCATGCAGACCAAACTGATGCAGTGTGCAGTTGATGGTCTGAGTATTGACCGACTGACCCCCCAGCCCTTTAACCTCTTCAACAATGCTTGCAGCACTCACTTCTACTTTCAAAAGACAACCTCTGGGTATCACAATGAACACATGCACTCAACTTTTCTGGCTGACCATGGCAAGACCTGTTCTGAGTGGAACCTATCCAGTTAAACCACTTTATGGTCTTGACCAGCATTCTTCAGCTCAGTTTCAGGTTGTTGGCAATCTTCTTATGGCCTAGGCTATCTTTATGTAGCGCAACAGCTATTTTTATTCCGTTCCTCAGAAAGTTATTTGCCATGAGATACCATGTTGAACTTCCAGTGACCTGTATGAGAAAGTTCACACCTGAGACCTTGTGTCACTAACAAGTCACCTGATGGCTGGGAGGGGAAATGGTTAGTTGGGCACAATTTGGGCATCTTGACTAAAAGGTGTACTCACCTTTGTTGCCAATGGTTTAGACATTTATAGATCTGTTTAATTATTTTGAGGGGACAGCAAATTTACACTGTTGTACAAGCTATACACTGACTACTTTACATTGTATTAAAGTGTCAAATCTTTAGTGTTGTCCCATGAAAACATACGAGAAAATGTTTTGAAAAATGTGAGGGGTGTATGTATTTTTGTGAGATGCTGGACTTTGAATTATCCTCTAGCAAAGATCACCTCAATAGTGTTTTGAGAAATTATATCTGAGGTCTAAAAAAACGAATTGTCTTCAGCAACAAAGTGCCCTTTACATGCTGGTGAAAGTTAAACGTTGATGAGTATACCATAAAGGAAAACAATGAACAACAATGATGTACACCAACACTGCTGCCTCTCTGCTCAGGATCACATCTATATTCCAGGCTGATGTTCTGTTGAACCTATAAGACCAAACACAGCTTTCGTGTTCAAATGAGAATCATTATGTTTGTGGGAATGAAAAGATATCATCCTAACATAAAGCGCTATTTCATTGACGGGAAAATTTCTGATTTAAGGCAAGGGCAGTTTGCCATTATTGATGGTACAATCACTTCTGATTGATTACAGCAAGGAAAATCTGTTCTATAACAGGATACTAAGAAAAAGAGAACAGTGTGCAAACAGTCAAGATAAACTCATAAGCTTAATCCAACAGACACGTTAATGCAGCTAATGCAAAATTCTTTCAACATTGCAAAGTATAAGCAGAGAAGAATGGCAGGCAATTCATTTGAATTATGCGGTTCTGCTCAACATCCTTTCTCAGCTCTGTTCAACTTTGGCTCAAGGTTTTCATGTTTTGGTCCCAATTTTAGCCTTTTTGGTTTCTGCTGGCATCTTTTTTTTTGTTTGTGAGCACAGCAGGCAGCGGTTCTCTATGATACATCTTTAAAAAGCTTAAGCTCTATACGTTTAACACCTCACAGCAGGAGGACACAGGAGGAAGCAAACCGAGGAGCTAAAGTGGGCTATTTATTGGTAAAAAGCCAAATGTTCCCCTCAGGTGCAGATAAAGACCAATCCCCACCTAGAAAGAACATGAATATTGGCTTTAATTGAAAAGCTGGCCAAGAATCAGTGTTTATTTGCAGCAAGGGAAATAATCTTTTATTATCTCTTCCCATTATGTTTTTATACATATGCCAATTGTGCCTTTACCCAATCTACGCAGCTGAGGTTTTAGCAAGGTTCAACAACAAAGACGAGCCAGGTGTATTCATGTCACAGAGTCTGATTCAGGTCTTCCTTTTCACTCTAAACAACCCAGGATTACATATGTTAAACCCTCTATTGACTATACTCTAAGTCATAAACTGGAATCATGCCTGTTTCTTTGTGCGGCTCTCGTAAGGTGGCACCAACTGCCACCACGATTACACACATTACCAGTTGAATCAGGATTGCTTCACAGCTTCTTACCGAGCACTGTTAAGATCCAAAGATTTTATATTCATGTCTGAAGTGCTTTCAGCTTGAATTAAAGATGAGGTCTGTCTCCTTCTGGATTAATTGATGTGAGTCTACTCTAATGTGTAATGTACAAGCCAGCCTCCATGACCATAAAATAGGCTTACTTAAATTTACTGAATGTACCTTTTCTAACTTAAAAGAAGTAGGAAAATAAATGCTAAATCATATTTGGTAATGTATAAAGATAAAATTTAAAAAGACTGAGACCAGTTCTGTTGCAGAGAGAAACATCCTATCCAGCTTTGATACGCACTGTGTAAGTTCACTTCAAATGTGGTAATTCTGAAAAACTGTTTTTGGTTAGCTGCATGTAAAGTAGCTATTGAATAGAGCAGAAAATAGTATCTAAATAGTATCTAATCTCTCTTAAGGGCATATGTAACCTAACCGCTGAAGTGAAAAGTCAGTCTGTTCGATGAAAAACAGAGTGCTGCTCCTAAAGTGCACTTTAAAGTCAGAGGAACCACAAAGATGTAAGAAACTATTTAAAATAAACAATTTTATAGGATGTCTGCAGATCATTCAGGCTGATTTTTTATGTCTTCTTCCATTATAGAGAAATTCGAATAGCCTAAAATTGGCATTAGCTGGTGAAAAAAAAACAAAAAACAATTGTCGGAAATCTGCAACAAAAGTGTGATCAGTGCATCTGTTTTAAAGATTATTTTCACCGCTGAGTTAAATGCAATTGTTGCTGAAATTTATAAGGGGAATTACTAACTTGTACATCTCTGCTTTGTCAAAACTAAACAGTTACTTGGACAAAGTAACAATGAACATAAATGCTAACCTCTGCTGATCACATGAGGTGGGGATAATTTTATTTTAATTTATGTTACTGAAAGGTAAAATATATATCTTTTACCCTGCGATTTACCCCCTAGCAATCTTTTGTTTAATACACACAGATAAGATGATGTTAAATTCTGTCTCAACAATGTGAAATTGTGGTTTAAAATAGAAAGATGAAAGGCCATCCATGGAAGTCTAAATTCATCAAATGGCATTCCAAGATTGACTTTCAACATCTTTGTATGTAGGCTAAATTTGAATGGGACCTTTAGGCTAAAAAAGCAGTATTTTCACATTTTTTTCTGAATTGCCATAAAAAAGATGTTATTAACTGTTCACATACATTCATGTTAAGGAATTAAGGACTCGTACGAGTACGAGTCAATGTTACATTTTTTATTTCGGTTATGTGTTGGGTGATGCAGTCATATGAGCCATTTATTGTATCTTATGTTCATCTAATGAGATGAACTGTTGAATAAGATGAATTGTTCATTTATTCAGTTATGTATTGTCTATTTTTGCATGACTGCATCCAAGCAGCTCATAGTGTAAGCCTCAATATCTGAACCCGTTTTGTGATTTATGTTTGGTATTTCACCCCTTCATCAATTATTCCTGAAAACCTACAGCAGAGTTTGTTAAAAGGTTCCATGTTAGATTAGGTTTGTTTAAATCCAACATGGCGTTTCTAATATTGTGTCCTTTCTGCCTACTTTATATTTAGTGCAACTTAGCTTTATCCTAAAGTGATGGATTACAGTGAAACCATGATACGATTATATATTTTTATGTTTGCACGTGCATAGTATGAATTTAGTTTTTGCATTCGAAGTGCTTACTGTGTTTTTTTTGTGTGACTGCTGCTATTCATCTAGATCTGAAAAGTGTTCATTATGCTCACTGTGCTACACTAAGCACCTTTTTTGTGTGTTTTTCATGTAATTTATACACAACCCTCCTGAGGTTTTGCTTGTGTACCATTTGCAGACTGCATAAGGCTGCTATGATGATTTTAGAAAAAGATTGTTTTTACGCTCTACTAGGGATTAGCCAGAGGATCTGGTGAAGACACAACATAGCCCTCAGAAAAGTGGTTCTGAACCACAAGTAAACAGTGTATAAATAACTTGTTTTTTAATGGTCAATCTGTCACTTGCTGGGACTCCCACTGGTCTTCTTATGGTATTGTTTGGCAAACTTTGGGCAAGGGAATCAGTCGGAAAGGCCCGACTCTCAGAGGAGATCAGCAGCAAAGCAGGGAAGGTGGAGACAACACCACAAAACAAAGCAAAACAATCAAACAAATCAAGAATGTATTTTTTTTTCCAGCCTCTAAATCCACCTGAGTAGATTGAAACACTTGACTAAAAAACTCCAGGTAACTTTTCAGTTTCAGTTTGGAAAAGCAAACCAAAAAGGATTACTTATCATTAGAGAAGCACTGGGAAATCAACATACAACTGGAATTGGATGATTTTAAGGCAGACTGACCCAGACCGATGAGCAACTGATTGGATAATACCTAAGTGCTTCAACAATACTCTTCGCTGGATATGCAGTTACTGAGGGGAAAAATATCCTATTTATCTCTCTTCAGTATCAATAGGTCAATATTTTTGGTCACTAATTTCAGAAAGTGAAACTCATATTATATAGGTCATTACACATCGAGTGAAATATTTCAAGCATTTATTTATTGTAAATTTGAGGATTGACAGACAAAACCTGAAATCCAGTGTCTCAGAAAATTTGAATATTAAACAAGATCAATAAAAAAAATTTAAACAGGCATTTCGGGCATCTGAAAAGTATGTTTATTTCTATGCACTCAATACTTGTTTGGGGTTTCTTTTGCATGAATTACTGCATCATTGTGGCGTGGTGTGGAGGCAATCAACTTGTGGTACCGCTGAGGTGTAATGAAAGCCAAAGTTGCCTTGATAGCAGCCTTCAGGTCATCTGCATTGTTGGGTCTGGTGTCCCTGTTGCAGCTTTTCTTGTCACACTTTTTCCTTCTACTCAACTTTCTATGACTGCTTTGAAAACCTGAAAAACAATCACACAATTTTGTTGGTTATTTTGGTGATGTATCATTGTATGAAGACAAGATGCTTTTAGTTTTCTAAATATTAAAAAGTATTGTGAGACATAAACAACTGTTTCTCACGTCCTGTAGAGGCAGGTTATTTGCTTAATATAGTTAAAATATTTAAGTTTTCTTCAAGATGCAATGATCCAAAGAGATGTTTTTGGGAAAGAAAAGTCTTGGTGATTTATTATCTCAGAGACTTCAGTTCCCAGCCTAGGCAGTGGCCTATATTTGCAGGCTTCCAGTGTCTTACTGTTTTGTGAACGTGGGAGACATTTGCCCTGAATTTGTAAGGTAGATATATTGTGACAGTTGAGCTGGATGCCCCTGTTCTGCCAAGAGTTGTTTCCATATCAACAGAAAAACATAACAAAATCTTGATAGTAAGTAGTCAGATTTAAGACTATTACCGTTCTATTAAAATTTGTTTTCTAAGACCAGTTAGGCTAGCATCTCCTGGTGTGAAAGTTAAATGGTTACCTTTATGATAATTTTCACCCCGTAGCATCTCAATAAGATCAAGATCCAAGCTTTCTCTCAGCCCTGGACTTTCCCTTTGCTAATTCTCAGTCAGTCCTTTGCGGATTTACTAGTATGTTTTTGGTCATAGTAGGTCATATTGCAGGGGCTAGTTTGGCTTCAGCTTTAATGCTTTTTGTAGATGTCTCACATTTTTCTCAAGGACCCCTGATACACTTTAGTATTTATGGTGGATTCTATGATGTTAAGCTGGCCAGATCCTGCTGACATGTGACAGCAGATCTTGTGATCTGCTGTCAGAGTGAGCTTGGTTGGACGGCCAGACCTAGGTATGTTAGAAGTTGTTTTTAATGTTCTTCACTAGTACATTGTTTTCCGTACAGTAGAATGGCTGATTTAAATTTCTTTCGAGACCTCTTCAAATATTTTACCAGACTCAGATGAAGCAACAATCTTCTTTCTGCTGGCCTCAGACATCTCTTTCAGTCTTACTATGGTGGTCAGTCCTCAGCAGTCAATGTCTGATGTTCAAACAATTAATTAATTGGATTGAGATCTGGTGACTGTGGAGGCCATTTGAGTACAGTGAACTCATTGTCATGTTCAAGAAACCAGTCTGAGATGATTAGTGCTTTATGACATGGCGAGTTATCCTGCTGGAAGTAACCATCAGAAGATGGGTAACTGTGGTCATAAAGGGATGGACATGGTCAGCAACAATACTCAGGTAGGCTGTGGCGTTGACACGATGCTCAATTGGTACTAAGGGGCCCAAGGTGTGCCAAGAAAATATCCCCCACACCATTACACCACAACCACCAGCCTGATCCGTTGATACAAGGCAGGATGGATCCATGCTTTCATGTTGTTGATGCCAAATTCTGACCCGATCATCTGAATGTCGCAGCAGAAATTGAGACTTATCAGACCAGGCAACGTTTTTCCAATCTTCAGTTGTCCAATTTTGGTGAGCCTTTTCGAAATTGTAGCCTCAGTTTCCTGTTCTTAGCTGACAGGAGTGGCACCCGGTGTGGTCTTCTGCTGCTGTAGCCCATCCGCCTCAAGGTTCGACGTGTTGTCCGTGCAGAGATGCTCTTCTGCATACCTCGGTTGTAACGAGTGGTTATTTGAGTTACTATTGCCTTTCTATCAGCTCGAACCAGTCTGGCCATTCTCCTTTGACCTCTGGCATCAACAAGGCATTTGCGCCCACAGAACTGCCGCTCACTGGATATTTTCTCTTTTTCGGACCATTCTCTGTAAACCCTAGAGATGGTAGTGCGTGAAAATCCCAGTAGATCAGCAGTTTCTGAAGTGCTCAGACCAGCCCGTCTGGCACCAACAACTGTGCCACTTTCAAAGTCACTTAAATCACCTTTCCTCCCCATTCTGATGCTCAGTTTGAACTGCTGCAGATGGTCTAGACCATGTCTACATCCCTAAATGCATTGAGTTGCTGCCATGTGATTGACTGAAATTTGCGTTAACGAGCAGTTGGCCGGTGAGTGTAGTTCTCATCAGAAGTTGCATTTTAATTACATTTTATTGAAAATTTAAAAGCTTTGTCTTCAGTTTGCATTTATACCACTTTTGCAGTAATGTTAAAATTGATGCTTTAAATGCATATTTAACAGAGGCTTTCATAGGTGGTCATCATTTTTGAACATGTGGATTTGTTTTCTATCTTTGAAACTAATACATTTAATGATAATATTATTTTTAATGTTTTTTAACCTCCCTGTGATCTCCTTAGCTAAAAGTTGCAAATGACCAAATGTCAGGAAGAGTCTAATTGAACGGCTGAACATTATTTCTGGTTGATCAGATTCACTTTGGTTGGCATTAGATGTGTGACCAATATGACTAAAGGCTGAGATTATATCATAAGGCACTTCAACAAATCCTAGTTCAATGGTGTACATACTTATTTAGCCACATTATTGCACCTTTTTTTTATTTGTACTGATTACTCCAAACGATTTTTAAGGTAAATTGTACAGGATGTCATATAAACTGTGGAAAAAGGTTTTGGAATTATTTGTTTTGTTTCATGTTTTTGACGTCACAAACGTGGCATTTAACAAGGGTGTATGCACTTTGGAGAACCACTGCACATATTTTGACTTAATAAAGAGAAACGCATTTTTAAACAATTTATGTTATGTTTTCTGCATGGAGTTTGCATGTTCTCCCCGTGCATGCGTGGGTTCTCACCGGGTACTCCGGCTTCCTCCCACAGTCAAAAGACATGCCTGTTAGGTTAATTGGTCACTCTAAAATTGCCCTTAGGTGTATGAATGAGTGTGTGCATGGTTGTTTGTGTGTTGCCCTGCGATGGACTGGCGACCTGTCCAGGGTGTACCCCGCCTCTCGCCCATAGACTGCTGGAGATAGGCACCAGCTCCCCCGCGACCCACTATGGAATAAGCGGTAGAAAATGACTGACTGACTGAATTCATTAATGATTTAGGGCTCATTATTTTTAACCGATGAGTCATTATAAGAAAGCATTAAGTTGCCCATTAACTTTGTGAGATGGAGTGGCCAGCACTTGTGGATGTCTGAGAAAACAGGAATACGCAGTAGGTCAAATTATGATTGGTCATATGCTAGGCAGGGCATACAAAATGTTTAAAATAAAGCTGAATATGTCCATGATTCCTTGCCATGTCTCAACTCTGAGAGGTTTTATTTAAAAATGGGGTATGGACTGAAAGCAGAATTTAGTTAGGATACCTCATTGATAATATTTGACAAGTACATGATGTCCTTTTTTCAATATGGTATAAAAACCTCTTAGGAGCTTGTATAAAATGTTAACAAGGTAAGAAAATCATCTGAAAGCCCTCAAGGAAATTTGCCAATGACTGAAACAATCTTTATTTTCCTCCTCTTCCCCTAACTCTCTAATTTTCATTTTGCTGTGTGTTTGGAAGTATGCATGTGTTTGTCTTTATACCCTGCTGGGAACTTTAATCAGAAAGCAAAATAACCACTGAGGACCGTCTGTAACCTTGTAGAGAAATCTGAGGTCAACATGCATTAGAGGGGTGTTTTCTTACCAAGTTTTCCAATTATATTTAAGTTTGTTGTAATAGTAAAGGGGAAAGGATGCTTTTTCCGCTTAAAGGATAGCCTCACGGCAGAGGAATAACAGAATGGAAATAATTAATGACAGTTTATTGCCTTACTTTCTAAGGTGTTTATGATGCCTGCTCTGCTTTAAAATCCTGCATCACAATGATGACAGCCCTTTTCCTCCCTATGTGGATAAAGATTGAGAGAGCACATCACCAGCATATTTTATTGCATGTTGGATAAATAGAGCGACCTGATGAAACAGCAAACATTAACATCAGGAGCCACATTGAAGGGAATAATAGATGGTTTAAGCTATTTCTAGATTCTTTATTTCCATATATAAACAACACAGAGGTCGGTAATATATGATTTGTATTAATTAAATATTTAGGAAAATTTTATGGACACTGCTTTCTCTGAGTTTCGTGAAACAGCCTAAACATTGAGATTCAGGTACACTTTATTTTGTAATTTTACAACTACTTGAGCTACTGGGAACTGCAAGACAGCTAAATGATGTAAGAGGAAGAATGAGGTATTACATTTTGCAGTTTTGAAAACGGATACAGTGCCTTACAAGTATTTCCCACCCATTGATTTTTTGTTTTTACATTTTATCACAGCCATAAACTTAAATGGATTTTGAAGGAATTTTAACCAAAACCAATCTGTGTGGTGCAAGTTTTTTGGAGGTATGTTTACAAGTCTTGCGTTGCTGACAAGTTAATGCCTTAAATTCTGTTTACCTTAAATTCTGTTTTCATTTTACCAGAACAACTTTAAAAAGTTTTCATCTTCCTTACATGGCTTGTAGCAAACTTACATGTGACTTATGACATTTTTTCAGCAAAGGTTTTCTTTTTGATATTTTTCCAAACATACCAGATTTGTTGAGTGCACAGCTAAATTTGGCCTGAGATGGGGATCTCAGCAGTTACCATGGGCTTCACGATTGCTTGTCTGATTAAAGTTCTCCTTGCCAGTGGTGGGTTTACAGATGTGTCATACTCTTTTCACTTTCAGATGATGAATTTAACAGAGCTCCGTGAGATGTTCCAAGCTTGGAACATTGTTTTTTAACTTAACTCTGTTTTTAACTTCTCCAAAACTATATTTTTGACCTGTCTTGTGTGTTCCTTGGTCTTCATGAAGATGATGATGTTCTCATGTTCTACAGCTGCATTTGAGTGGAGAATAAATTACACACTGTTGAACTCTATTTACTATTTAGATAATTTTCGATGGTAGTTGGTTGCACTGGATTAGATTTAAGGTTATCAGTGTTACGAGAGCTGAATACTTTATACATCACACTTATCTGATTTTTTTCATATCCAGATTGTGTTTTTGTTTCACTTCATAATTTTGTATCACTTTGTGTTTGTCTATTACATTAAAACCTTATGCAATACATTAAAGTATGTAGGTGTAAAATGGCAAAATGTAAAAAATTCAAGAGGTTCTAAAACTTTTGGAAACCACTGTGGGTAAAGGTTGGACATGTTTTTCAGTGAACAACAAATTCCAAAAGCAGCTTTCTAATAAGGTTTTCATGTGTTAATATAAAGCTAAATACTGGATTACTCTATGATAATAAAAACTTTAAAGGATGCATCTTTGACCTCAGTTCTTGTACTCGGTACTGCATTGTACAATCTTATCAGTGACTAAATACCAAATAAAAAATGTTGTGTCATCAGGTGAATGTTAGAATGAGAACAATGACATTTTATTTGTAAAAAACAAAGGAATACCCAAAAGGCATGCTTACATGAAAAAGAAAAAAAACAACGCCATAAAGTATATACCAAAACAATAGTTTTATTTATTTATAGTGGTTATTTTTGTTAGAGTTGTGAAAGCATTCTGGGTAGAAAATTAGAAAATTACATCTAGTAGTTTAACAATAATGAAAAAGCAATGAACATCCTGGTTATTCTACCTTTCTCCCAAAATTATTTCCCTCACCTAAACCACAACTGTTACCCAGTTTTTTAAAATTTATTTTATTGTCATTTTATTATTACAATTCAACTATTTAAAGGTATAATTCCAAGGAATTCAGCTACCTATTTCTATACATTGTCAATTAAACATCAAGAAATTGGAAGGATCTGTAGATAACAATGATCATAAACCTGCCAGGGTATGAGAGTGGAGCTAGATGGAAATGAAAAGTTGGAGGGTGTAAAACAGCCGCTCCTACTGAGTAGTCCTGTTGTTCTCACTTTATAATGGCTATATCACCTGTCAAAACTTTTACTGAATCTTTCTCTTAAACCGATGCTTCAATGTCAACATGCAATATGCATGATGTGGGTTAATCATCACTTTAAATGGCAAGACCTAATATCCAGAGAGAATTTATAAATAAAAGATATTGTCATTATATTCATGTTTAATGTTTTAAAGAACAGTTTGATTATAAAATGTGTACCCCTACTAAGACTCCATTAATTGTTCACTCTTTTAATAAATCAGCAATTAATTGGGTTTCTCCTCACTCCAGGGTTTCTGTTTTTCACCATACTTTCTTCTGGTTATGTACTGACTTCCTTGAAGCCTTAGGCATGTGTTGTAAATCAATTCTATTAAGTCTTAAAATGCAGTAAAACTCAATGCATACAGCATATATTGCATGTTATATTCAATTCAGATTTCCTTATATAGTACCAAATTATAACACACGTGATCTAATGTCACACTTTACAAGACCAACCTTTACAATTCATATAAATCCTGTACATTCCCGTACAATCACAATAATTTTGTCACATTTATACAGCCTGATGGAGATAATATCATGTCTACAACATTCCAGCTATAATCTAGCCTCTTGATTACTCATTTTATAAAAACGAATTTGGTATTTATTAAACTTTATTCTATTCTATGGAAAGGGGAAAAGGGGAGTATTTGCCATTTGCAATTAGAGAAACATAACTGTAATATATGAACTAGTCTAACTAATAATATAATCTTGGTACGTATAGCAGGGGTGATTACTGCAAACTCAAAGACTCGATGCAATCGGCTGGGTTTCCTTAGATCAAAAGTTTTAATATTTATATAATTATATGCACAATAATATCTATATATTGTAGCTATAGTTTTGATTTTATTTCCTCTAAAGGTTTTATATTTATACTTAATGTCTTTACACTGTGAGCATAAGAAACACAAAGTCAAATTCCTTGCTTGTGCACACAATCTGATTCTGATTCTGAACTTGACAGCATTTTTATAACTTTGATTTAATTATAATTTATGCAACTGACTTTGAATTCATCTATATAATTTGGCTGAATTCACTATACTTCTGTATGTAAACTGGATTTCTTTCGTAAAGTGCCTTGAAATGAATCTGTGCTCAATAAATAATCTGAATTGAAACTAAATTAAATTGAACTATGATGGATATGATCTCCTTTATCATATGGAAAGCTTATTTTTACTAGTCACACACTTGAAATTGAGTTAATGACAATAATAATCTTTATATGTACAAACAGACACACCGTTATCTCCTGTTCTGTGTACATACTGGCTAATCTTTTCTAAAATTCAAAATGCAATATATTCACATAACATTTGCATAAACGTTTTCACAAAATGGTTATTACTCTACAAATAAATCATCACATGTAATCTGTCAGCACCCAACCTTGTGCTGCAAGTGTAATTACACTAAAAGACATTTCCGCTTATTTTTTTAATTATTCACTCATTATCGAGCTAATTGTCTGCATCTTTCTGCCAGACATTGGCTGTAATTCATCGTCTGATTTAAAAACTAGCTCACTTGCTGATTGTTCTTGATGATTTAAACATGAGTCATAAAGCAGTTCATTTCATAACCATAAATAGTGATGAGAAAATCCACATAAAACACGATTATGATTTATTCTTCAGTTTCAGAGCTCACTTTCTTCCACACTGAAATTTGAGGTGTTGTTAATACAAGAGGCTAAATCTTTGTAATGACAGAGAAAAAAAATTGTTTAAAATGTCAAATTCAAGAGAGAAAATTTTTTTGTTTTTAATACAATACACAGTAAAAGGGACCCCAGATGGTTTCCAAATTAGGTACACTAGTCAGTGTTTGTTTAGGTTTGTTTACTTTTTAGTCAGGGTTCCATTTTGGTTCCTATTTTGTTAAGTGTTTAGGCCTTAGGTTGTTGTGTTCCCTCAAATTTCTCAGTTTCCTTTAGTTCATGTTTATTCTTGATTCTTATGTTTTATGTATCTTTGTTTATAGTTTTGTTTTAGGTCTGCTCATTGTCTTGTTAATTAGTTGTATTAGGTTCACCTGCTCCCTCTGCCTTCCTGCCTCCTTGCATCACCTGTCCTTAGTTCCTTTGATTACCTGCCTTTGTTCTCTCTCTGCATATTAGTTGGTTTGTTTCATTATGTTTTGTGGGTTCCTTGCGTTACAGCTCTACCTCGTCCATGCCATGTGTTTCCATGTTCCTGCAGTGTTTGTTTTGTGATTGTTTGGATCTCGACCCTGGTCAGTACCTGCAGTGTTTTTTGTTACGTTTTGTGAAGTCTGAATAAAGCTCTGGATCTATTCACAATGCGCTTCCCAAGCTCCCAAGCTCTTGTTGAATGTGCTGACAACAAAATTACACAAAAATCATCAATGGGAATCAAATGTATTAACCAATGGAGGCCCGGATTTGGAGTCACACACAAAATTAAAGTGGAAAAACACACTACAGGCTGATCCAACTTTGATGTAATGTCCTTAAAACAAGTCAAAATGAGGCTCAGTATTGTGTGTGGCCTCCACGTGCCTGTATGACCTCCCTACAACGCCTGGGCATGCTCCTGATGAGACGGCGGATGGTCTCCTGAGAGATCTCCTCCCAGACCTGGACTAAAGCATCCGCCAACTCCTGGACAGTCTGTGGTGCAACGCGACGTTGCTGGATGGGGCGAGACATGATGTCCCAGATGTGCTCAATCGGATTCAGGTCTGGGGAACAGGCGGGCCAGTCCATAGCTTCAATGTCTTCATCTTGCAGGAACTGCTGACACACTCCAGCCACATGAGGTCTAGCATTGTCCAGCATTAGGAGGAACCCAGCGCCACCCGCACCAGCATATGGTCTCACAAGGGGTCTGAGCATCTCATCTCGGTACCTAATGGCAGTCAGGCTACCTCTGGTAATGGTGTGGTGGCATTTCTTTGGAGGCTGTGCGGCCCTCCAAAGAAATGCCACCACACCATTACTGACCCACTGCCAAACTGGTCATGCTGAAGGATTTTGCAGGCAGCAGATCGCTCTCCACGGTGTCTCGAGACTCTGTCACGTCTGTAACATGTGCTCAGTGTGAACCTGCTTTCATCTGTGAATAGCACAGGGCGCCAGTGGCGAATTTGCCAATCATGGTGTTTTCTGGCAAATGCCAAGCGTCCTGCACGGTGTTGGGCTGTGAGGACAACACCCATTTGTGGACGTCGGGCCCTTATGCCATCCTCATGGAGTCGGTTTCTAACCGTTTGTGCAGACACATGCACATTTGTGGCCTGCTGGAGGTCATTTTGCAGGCCTCTGGCAGTGCTCCTCCTGTTCCTCCTTGCACAAAGGCGGAGGTAGCGGTCCTGCTGCTGGGTTGTTGCCCTCCTACGGCCTCCTCCAAGTCTCCTGGTGTACTGGACTGTCTCCTGGTAGCGCCTCCAGGCTCTGGACACTACGCTGACAGACACAGCAAACCTTCTTGCCACAGCTCGCATTGATGTGCCATCCTGGATGAGCTGCACTACCTGAGCCACTTGTGTGGGTTGTAGAGTCCGTCTTATGCTACCACGAGTGTGAAAGCACCAACAACATTCAAAAGTGACCAAAACATCAGCCAGAAAGCATGGGTACTGAGAAGTGGTCTGTGGTTCCCACCTGCAGAACCACTCCTTCATTAAGTGTGTCTTGGAAGATTTCCTCCTGTTGTCTATTCTATTTGCACAACAGAATGTGAAATTGATTGTCAATCAGTGTTGCTTCCTAAGTGGACAGTTTGATTTCACAGAAGTCTGATTTACTTGGAATGATATTGTGTTGTGTGTGTATAAGTGTTCCATTTATTTTTTTGAGCAGTGTAGATTGTCTGCACAAGGACAGACTAAAGATACAAAATCAAATTTGTAGCTGAGAGCCACAGAAATCAACATAACAAGAAACTATGTATCTGTCAAGGCTTGTGTAGCGAAGGAATGCAGACGGACAGTCAGCATGACAGTAAGTAGAAGATTTTAATCTTTAGAAAAACACAAACTCACTCATAAGTAGAGGCAGGAACAAAACAGTAACAAGGCAGGCAAGAGAGGCATGGTATGATCCTTAACCACTGTCTGAAAACAGGGTGGCATGATCCGAAATGTTTCCGCGAGGAATGAACAGAACAGATGTGGATATATTGAACAAGAACAAGGTGAAATGGGTAGACTGATTTGCTTAGTGCAGGTGAACCGAATAAAGTTGATTGACAGACAGGAGAAAACAAAACGTGACTGGAACAAAACAAAAATTAAAGGATACAAACTAATATAAACATAACTAGAAACACATGAAACTAAAGCATAACCAGATTCAAAAACCTAACTTGAAAAAACATGAACTAGAAGACAAAAACTAAAGCATGACCAGGAAAATAATAAACAGAAGCATGATTTAAAACCTCAACTGTGAGAAACATAAGAGGAAAAACCCGCTACCAAAAACCAAAAAACCCCAAAAAAACAGTATCACATCATCGTTGCAAATTTTTTTACTCTTGGCTTTCTTGAGCTACCCACCAGATAACAGAGTGTTATTTAAGTGGAAGTGATTAAGCCTGATTGATGAGGCTGTGAAGAGTCTGCGGGAAGTGTAGGGAGCTGATTTAGACTCGAAGTGCCCTTGCTGTGCTTGATTTAATTCCCAGTCGAGAGATAATCCAGCAGCAATGTTTCTGCTGAATTACTTTACTTTACACCTCGGCCCTATCACAGGAGTTTATATTGACCCTGGCAGTGGTGGCTCGTGAGGGTAGGTAGGAATCTTCCAGTTAAGAGGTAGCTTTTGGAGTTTTAGGTCACAGTAAGCCCATGGGAAATATGGATTAAAGTGGGCAAAATAGAAGTGATGCTTTTTCCTCTAAAATCAATTAACCATTAATTTCTAAGTCTGAAACTGACTGTTAATCTGTTTTTGTGTCCCAGTATAGTGTGATGATGAGTTACACACAGTTAGTGTTGTTTTTAGTTAAATACATTTCTCTGGTTCTATTATCCCTGTCATGCTAATGTGCATCTGCTTTTGTTTCAAAAGCGTAGGAAGATACACTGCCTTAGCTGATCAATACTCCAGCATCTCCTTCCTATGCATTTCACCAGTGTAGAATACATAATTTGATCACCAGCTAAGCCAGGCTGCCAGGGTTTATTTTTTTGGACATGTAAAAAACTTCCCCAGCATTAGTGCCGCAGCTCTTACATGTAGACTGTACATGTGCCCCTCTGGTACAGCATTTACGCAACTACTATTTAAAAATAACAGCAATGCCCTGTCTGCCCTGATGACGATTCACTTACATAGGGATGCCCTAATGCTTAAATCTAAGGGTAAAATTGATGGCATAAACAACTTTCTAATTATTTTTGGCTCATAATTGTCTGGCCCCTTTGAGACACTCATAGATCATTAGAATGCAAATTCCAGTTGAAATGGAATAAAAGAAAAACATACACATACTTAATCCTGACTCAACTGAACACTGAATTTCACACCCTTGATTACTTATAAAAACAAAATGTTCAAATGGGGAGTATCAAAAGCAACCCAGATACCTCCAAGGTGTGACAGAGGAGGTTTGTAGGCAAACCGTAGAAACGCAACTACATGTTGCCGTGTAAACAGGGCCTGAGTCATATCATATTTGTGTACATTTTATTTCAAAGAAGCACTGCATACAAAAGATAGGCCAACTAAAAAGTCATGCATTTTCCACGTCTACTCACTCAGTCATTCATTCATTTTCCCTTACCCACTTTATCCTGTCCAGTCATAGGCATCGCGTGTTGGTGGGACTCATGGTAACATGTCTAAGTCAGCAATGTGGTGTACACCATGGTCATATTGAAAGTCCCTTGTAGGACCAACAAAGACAGACAACCATGCATGCACACATGCATTTCTAGGAGCCGTAAAGAGTTACCAGTCATGTCTTTGGACAATGTGGGGTATAGGTTGAGGCACTAGAGAACATCAGTGCAAACTCTACACATACTAGCCCCATTAGAGATTTGAACCAGGAAGGAAATAGTGCTAACAATCCAATCCACTCTGTTTATATAATTCATCCCTCTAGTGGTCAGTGTAGTGGACAGCCATTCAAAAGGCATTTTCTTCTAAATAGTGTGGTTTCTATGGTGGAACTGCATATCAGCTACTAGAGTGCTCTCTACTGCCCCACTCAATTAAGGTTTATTCATTGGTCAGTCACAGTAACTGCAAGTAAAGGATGATGGAGGAAATGTAGTAACTACAGATGCAGATAGCCAGGATGATGAAGGCCAGGATTCAGAGGGAGGTCAGCTTGATTAAGGAACTATGGAAGATACACACATGGCACCAGGCCACACTCAGGCCCACAAAAATGTCTGGAAATTCCAAGACAATGATGTTGATGGAATTTTGCCTTATTTTCTTGGAAATTGAAAAGTAAATGTTGAAGAGATCCAGATTTCTACAGACATCTGTTTCCCGGAGATCTTATTAATGACCAACACCAATTTGTATTCTATTCAGAAAGAGAAGGAAAATCTGGCTTTGACAGGAGAAGAAATGCTAATTCATTTAGGGATCAACATGGTCATGGGATACATTTGTTATCCTAGAACACAGATGTACCAGGCTAGAGAAGATGGCCTGTATTTCTGATTAATTGCAAATACCATGTCTTTAGATAGATATGATAAAATTCTGTATTACCTGCACATTGACGATAACTGTAATCCCCAGCCGGCAAACACTGATAGGGTCTTCAGAGTAAAACCATTGTGTCATAGCTTTGTAAACCGACTTGACCCACATGCAGGAAATGCTCAGGAGAAACAGGAAAGTTTGCAATGAGTTTAATGAATACAGGAATACTGGGCGCTCTGGTACATGGAGGGGCTGTAAAGAAGAAGCGAGCAGTAAGTAGGAGTAAAACTAAGAACGAATTAATGAATAAACATTTCCTTACTTGGCTGGGTGAGTTGCACGTGATGCACCTTTGTGAAAACATAAAATACAAAAACCACAAAGTCTTTTTCGACAACTTGGGAAGGTTAACTTTAGCATCCATGGTACAGGTGCATGTGGTGTAAACAGCTCCTGAAAGAAGGCAAGAGGGACTTGCTCTGTTGTCAGTGATAATACAAACATTCTTGTTACATGTTGGCTCAACATTTCAGCCATCGACATGGCATCATGCTGTGCTGGCCAGTCTCCCGAAGATGTAACCAAGAGATGGGCCAAAAAGGAAAAAGCAATGCTCAGAGTCCAAAGAGCCTTTTCTGTTGCCCTTTACAATCAACACATTGGAGGGGTGGCTCTTGGTGACCAATGTCTTCAAAATCAGATTCCGAATTGTTTTTTATATCCCCGTAGGGGAAGAAAACTACACCTCTAAAAGTATAAAAGAAAATCTACTTAAATAGAATAAATTAGGAATAGACTAAAATATGCCAAAAATAAACTTCAATAAGCAATTTAGGTGATTGTTATATACATATAATTTGCCTCTAATTTTACAGTACACACAGTATACATTGTGAGATAGTGTTTCACATTCAAACAGTGGCGTTATACAACTTGACAACCAGAGGTAGAAATGATTTTTTGTCTCTCAGTTATGCAGCATGGAAGTAAGAGCTGTTTACTGATGTAAGTGTTGCATTGTGTCCTCACAATGTGTCCTTTTCATTTTTTGGATGTGACCGTTTTAAATGTCTGGTGCATCTTCCTGTCTGGATGGGATTGTAAGACATATTTTCTTCAAAGCTTCTTTGGCTTGTGCATGGATAATTTCTGCCTTCCTCCAGCAAAGCAGAAGAGGAAGAAAGAGTATGACCCAACCTCCAGCGAATCACAGTGCAGTCACGAAAGTACCCTGTGATAGGCAAAGATTTCAGTTAAAAAACATTTCCTGATGGCAGTTATGCTGTTATTTCTCTTCAGGTAAACTACAGAAATTGTAGTAAGTTTGGTTTTTAGAATCAGGCCGATGATAACAAACATGTACAAAATCCTAGTATCAAATGACTTTTACAGCTATTTACTTATGTGTTCTTTAGTTGCAAAAATATGTTTATTGGCTTTTCATTTGAACTTTAGCATTAGTCTTTTATATTATTACATAATGCCATTAAAAAGACTAGTACGTTTTTTCTCATTCAGTTGAACCATCTTTAAAATATTCCCTCTTCTTCCAGGTATGCAGATCAGGAGTTACAGTAAGCAGTATATTTCAGATTTTCCTTTGGGGCTAACGACTGCATTAGATGCCTAAAGGTTTTACTTCTGTCTCCTCCTTCCATACAACCCTTCATTTTGCATTTAATCATGTGCATAAACTAATTTATGACTTCAAAAGCTTATGATTATTTTACATTAAAATCATGAACACCCATGAGAACAACTTGCATTGCCCTGATGTAAAGTTTATTCATATGACCTCAGGTCTTAGGGTATGAGTTTAAAGCCTGTCATCAACAATGTAGGCATCCACTTTATTTGTGCTAAGTGCACAAACAAGTGGATGGCTGTGGCTCAGTGTAAACAGTAGTTGTCTTGCAATCGGAAAGGTTTGGGTTTGGCTCCAGCTTTGCCCCACCACATGTCAATGTACCCTCGGGCAAGGCGCTCAACCCCAATTTGCCTACCAATCTCCGTAGTGCAGCTGGGTGAATGAGACTTTGATTGGTTCATATGGTGTGAAAAAAGCTAAGTTGAGGAGTATTTGCTATTCATAAACGATTAGCATCAAACCCATCAACAAGAAGCCCCTCTTCTCAATGACAACCTGTTACCCTATGCTCTGACTACTCATGTGAATGTTGTTCAGTTCCTATTGGTCCCCCAGTGGGCAAAAAGCTCTAAAAAGCTTCAACACTCAAAACTGCTGCTGCATGCTTTAGCAGAGGCAACATTCAGACCCCTGTCGCCAAAACCAAAGCTGCAGACTGGGTGCTTTCTTTTATTCATCACATAGTTTTGCTGAGTTAAGTTTAGTCATTCTACTAACCCAGAACTATTTCCCTTTGGGAACACTCAGCAAACTGCCACTGACAAAATAGCTTCTGGGATCCTTGGGGAATTCACATCTTTCATGCACACTTCACTTGCCTTACAAATGTAATCACACCCTGCTGTTTGGTTACATCTGAACCTCAAACTACTATGTATTTTAAAATGATTTAGTGTGTCTAGCCAACACAAAGTACAGTCAACGAATAGTTGTCTTAGAATATCCCATTAAAAGACCAAACCTAAACCTAATAGGATTCTTTGGGAACACTGTGTGGTTCACAGACACCCTTCATCCAATCTGGCTGAGAAGTTCAATCTGTAGATATAAAAAGCTGGTGGAGACATATCCCCATAAGGCTTGCAGCTGTAATTGCAATGAATGGTGGTGCTGCAAACACTGACTGATCTAAGCTTCAGAGTTGCATCTCCACTTAGTGTGACCAGTTGTCCCGATGTGTGTGGGACTGTGCCACATTTTTCAGTCGTGTTCCTCAAACAGAAATAATGTCCCACATTTGACTGGGTCAAATTCTGATAAGTCAAAAAACTATTCGACTGGAGCTTCTCTGAAATGTAAAGAAAGCAGAGCTGCAGTCATCATCACAGAGCCGCATCAGCTGTCAATCAAAATATGCAGCAGAGTCCCATGTCATGACCAACCTGCGCACCACGATGCTAGTAAAATAAAAAAAGAAAAAGAAAAGGATTTTCTTGTATAGCTTACATCAGTAGACTATACAGAATATAATGGAAAGTATGTCACCTAAAAGAAAATGAAAGAAAGAAAATGCACCTAAAACAACTCTTTTCTTAAAACCATCATTCCCTATGCTTTTCATAAACCTTTATACTGTTTTCACGTTTGCATGTGGCCATCATTTCCACAGAAGCTGAATGTTTACAATGTTTAAATCAGTAGGAGGCGGTGTGCCAACGATCTTCCTGCAAAAAATGTTTACTAAAAACTGAACATTCAAAGCTTTTTCTGTCAGAGTAACTGACAGAAGAGTGAGGCAGTGCAAAAAACTATTAAATACGTTCATTTATGTTTTATTTTTATTTTTTACTCTGCTTAATTTTTAAATGTTCATACACAAATACTTTACATGTTGACTTCCATCCAAACATGTTTTACACAGGCACATGTAAGGATTATGAATCTGTAAATATTATTTAATATTAATATTTTAATATTTTATCAAATAATATTTCGGTCTGTTAAGGGTTGTCCTGTGAATACCAGCCCAGTAAGGCGATGGTATTAGGACAAAATAGAAAGGTGTGAGCCAAGCTCTGACATTATTGAACAGCAAAACTCTGCACACACATGGAAATGAATTCACGCAATTTCTTAAAATACAAGAATTTATTAACAAAAATAAGTCAACCCAAAGTCAAACATATTTCAATCAGCAAACTCTTTACTATGCTAAAACAATCCAACTAAAGTACCAAGCAGAATTAAAGAATAAGGATGACTAATGGGCTATGTACAATATAAACAAGTTGATTAAAGATTATTGAAAACCATGACCAAAAGAGTGATCCAACATTACCATAGAATGTTTATGTTTGAGAACCAAGGATTATCTTGAATTATCTGGAAATGGAGTTAAGTTAGTCTTGGAACCAACTTAGGCAATAATCAGTGCACCTTTAGACAACCATGCACAATGCAAGATCAGATAAAATATTATTTTATTAAAATAATGTTTTAAAGAATGATCTGCTGAATAAAACCAACCTTCTGGATGATTAATTCTCAACGGTGTCTCCTTAGCTGCCTTTATTTATTAAATATTTAAAGAAATATTATTAAAGGAAATGGTAAAATATTTAAGGAAATATCTTGGAAAAGAGCCAAATCTTTCTGGAGAAATGGGGCTTAATGGTGTTTACTTAGTTATCAGATTTAGTAAAATGATGTTAGGGACATATTTACTGGATTGAAAACTAAACCTTTCTGGGTAAATATTCTTTAGCAGCAAGCACGTGTTCTTACCGGTTAGCAGTTGAAGCTAACAAAAGAAGCTGATAGCTTAGCACCAGAATTAAACACACACCTTTAAAATACCAGGGTTAAAAAAAGAGTTAAAATGCATAAGCGCGGACGGCGCGTTATGGCCGATCTTCTGTGTTTAAAATCATCCTTTAAATAAGGTTTGTCTTAACTTTAAAAACCCACAAACACAGAACACAACGAAAGTTACGACTGTAACTACGGTTCTATGAATCCCGGATGACCGCCAGAGGCGGTGCTTCAAGCACTGAATGATCATTCTCGCGCATGCGCAGGTCGAGAAATTAATAACAACATGGTCACATGTGACCTTCCTGTGGCTCACGTGAGTCTATATATTCACATGACACTGGGAGCCCAGTCCCAACAATCTTCTCGCGAGCACGCGGAGACCGAGGGACCGAGCGCTCTGGCGGTCATCCGGGATTCATAGAACCGTAGTTACAGTCGTAACTTACGTTCTATTTCATCCCTACTGACTGCCAGAGGCGGTGCTTCAAGCACTGGATGACGCATACCAACAGGGTCCCGAGGGATCCCACGGAGACCCCAAGGAACACAGCAACACTACTAACCTCAGTGGGACGCAGAAGGCGGGTGCTCCAATATGCCCTGCAGGGGATGCAGCGTGGCGACGTTCACCCTGTAAAACCTGGCAAAGGTGCTTGGTGCTGTCCAGGAAGCAGCTTCACAAATGGCCTCCAGAGGTCCCCCGGTCATGGCAGCCCACGAGGTGGAGAGGCTCCTAGTGGAGTGACATCGTACGCCGTCCGGCAGGGGCTGATCCTGCTAGGAGTAAGCCACAGAGATCATCTCCACAATCCAACATGCCAACCGCTGTCTAGAAAGGGCCTGACCCTTCCGAGAGCCAGCATAACAAACAAAGAGACAGTCAGTCCAACGAATGGGCGCCGTGGAGCGGAGATACGCCTCAAGTGCTCGGACAAGGCAAAGAGGCTCAGAGGGGGCACAAGGATTAAATCTGGAAAGTTGGAGCGGCAGCACACTGCCAGCCACTGCAGGCACCTTTGGCACAAAGGAAGCAGTAGTCCACAGTGTAACACCGGAGCCATCCGGGTTCCACCGACAACATGGTTCAGACACAGACAGAGCATGCGATTCCCCCACCCGTTTGGCAGAAACTATGGCCAACAGGAAGGCGGTTTTCAGGGAGAGCCACTTGAGGCTCGCCCTCTAAACGGGCTCAAAAGGGGGAGACTGAAGGGCCGCAAGCACCAGCGACAAATCCCACGTAGGGACCACAGGGCGCCTGGGCAGACACAAGCACCTGGCACCCTTCAGAAACAGCACGACATCCCAATGCCGGCCATGCCCCTCGGCGGAGACATTCTGCGGACCCGGAATATAGGCTGCCCTGTGTTCCAGTGTTCCAGCTCAAAATCCTATTTACTTTAAATGAGCCTCTGCCTTCTAGAGATGAAGAAGCTTAAAGAATTTTGTGTTCAAGTAATTTCCTTTCTAAACCAGAATTATAAGAAATGAATTGCTGATTACATTTGTAGAAACTGAGCCAGAAAAAATAGCAGCTGTTTTACAGTATTGCTTTGAATTTTTCATCATCCTTAGTTTATTTTGTTAAACAATCTTTACATTCAGCAAACCCAACCAGAGCTTCCACCCAGCAGGTATTTACAAGCAACAAAATAACAAGAAAACTGCTTTCATACATACTTATAAATAGTTTCCCCCTGCTGCGGAGACAGATCTCATAGCTAATCGGATTTTTGTTTACGTGAAAAGCCAGCCAAAAAACAATGGCTTTTACACACAAAAGTTATGTACATGTAAATTAGGTAAAAATGGGTTGTAACCGAAAAGACATGTATTTTTGTCTGTTTTCATGTTAACAGATGATTTTACTGTAAATCCTACTCCTGCTTATGCAAAATCAGATGCTTAAAAGCCAGTATGAAAGTTGGCAGGATTTGATTTAGTTTAATGGATCAGATATATGATGCCCTTAACACAGAAATTGATTACTTTTAGAAAAAGTTACACAAGTTATTATTCTTGGTTGCAAAGATCCATTTGGCATCCGTTTTTTAAAAATTAAACAGCTGTTTGATGAACATCACACAGCTTCAGAAGTCATACTCCCTGACTACAGGCTTGAATTAATGCATTGGGACATACAATACAGCTGTGGGTGTCATGAATGACGAATACATATATGTCTCCTAATGACAAAGGGGTTTCCTTATGGAGTCTGCTAATGATAGTTTCTCCATGATGTCTTAGTTCTGTGTTTAGATGATTTAATATTTTAAGCAGACATCACAGAGATGTGTTTGCGTTTTAATGGGAGCCCGCAGGTAACAAGTTGAAATTGTTCAACAAACCAATAGTTCTAAGATTGCTGAGATTATTTCATTAATTTCATCTGTCACTTAACCATCCCTACAAGATTTGATCCGAATTATCACAATCAATTCCATGGCTGCAGGTGTAAAAGGTTAACAAATTGAACCTTATAGATTAAGAATGGGATGTCATCAAAGTCCGTGTACATGTAAAAGTAGACAAATAAATACTTAAACAAAATGGTGCATTCTATTGTACTGATGTCAAGGTAGAAAAACCTGAAAACAGACCATGCCCTGCAGTCTTCGCTATTGCACATAGGTTTCTATTGAAGATAATTCCTTTTTTATGTTTTTTCTATTCTTTTCTATAAACCTTTCAAACTTTGGATTGAAATACGTTTTCTCTCAAAATTTGAAATATAGGAATTTTGTAAATTAATGCACTGAAAGAAGCACAGTTTACAGTTTTTCCTGCCCTCTCAGGAAAATGTGCCTTATCTTCAATGACTTCTCTCTGTCAGTGAATATCTATTTTAAGCTTGGATTAACCTCAGCATTTATAGGTAATGTCAGTTCATATATTTTTTACATAGCACCAGTTCCAACAAGAACTTTTCTCAAGACACTTATACATAAGCATAAGGAGAACTGAATGAAAGGATCCTCATTTTATTGAGTTACAGTTAATAACAAATTTTTAACTCTATGCTAAAAGTGTACTTGGACTATTTTCAGCAAATTCTTTAAACCAGTGGTTCTCAGTCATAGTCCTGAGAGCCCATTGTCCTGCATGTTTTAGTTGCCTTCTTGCTGTCACACACCCTATCTAAATGAATATCATTAATGGTCTTCTGCAGCACCCGATTGCATGCAGAGGAGACAGAGGCACATCTAAAACATGCAGGGCAGTGGGCCCCGAGGACAGGGTTGGGAAACATTGCTTTAATCAAACTCTTTGAGGTTCTATTAAAGGTTATTTTGCATGTAGCTTTTTCAGTAGATGTGAAACCTTATGCAATGACAGAGACCGAAGAAGTACAATTGTCCCTGGGTTTTGTAATTATTTAATAATGGATTAAAAACAAAAGAGGGACAAAAATGCAATTCCATCTATCCATCCATCCATTGTCTATACCAGCTTGTCCTTGCAGGGTCGCATTTGGTGGGTTGGGGGTGCTGGTGCCTAGGTGCCTATCTCAGCAGTCATGGGGTAAGAGGCGAAGTACACCCTGGAAAGGTTGCTAGTCCATTACATGTTAACACAGAGACATACAGGACAAATAACCATGCACTAAAACATTCATACCTAAGGGCAATTAACAGAAACCAGTTAACCTAATAGCCATATTTTTGAATTGTTGGAGAATGCTGCAGTATCTAGTGAGAACATGCAAACTCCAAGCAAAAAGATCCCAGGCTGGAATTTGAACTTGGGCACTTGCAAGGCAATTTCAGTTCAACTATTAGGTTTTTCATGAGCCTCTTTACATTGATTGCGACACTCTTTCTGGAAAGGGTTGATCTTTGGTTGCAATTGAAACATCTTAGCAGCATATTTTCTTCTTCAATGCATAAAAATACTTTTCTAATTATCCAAAAGCAAAAATTGTTTGTTATGTTAATCTCCATATCTCCTGTTAAAACAGCATTAGCCTCTACTTCATCTCCTTCTTATCTGTTTCAGAAAATAACTAATCTCCAGCAACATTTCTGTGACATTTTCACTCTAATGCAACATTTCTGACCAATAGCCCTTGTTTCAAGGTAGGAAACTGAATGCTTATTAAATGGGTACGTTAGAATGTCAATGGCCTGCATAATAAACAACAAATGTAAGAAAAACGTTTGGTGCATCGAATCCCAACAGAATGAATCCCACAAGGTCATTACCATCCTGTGTGACCCTATTTTAAGCAAGTGCACATGTGATTAATTTGTCATGTGTCACTTTTGGCCACCTGGTGTATGGTCTCTCTCATTATGCTGGATGGGTATTCAATTAAAGAGGATGCTTGAAAGCAAAAAGTAGGTCAAGGAAAAGATGGAAACATTATGCTTGGGTGGATTTGCATACTTCTATAAGAACTACCAACGTAGTTGGTTAGTACACTGCTAACATAAAGCGTTTTGTTAATAAATAAGCCCCAGGAAATACTATCCAACTGGAGGATATGTCTTCAAGGAAAGGGTGTTCTAAAAAACTGAATGACCAGTGCATCTTAGAGCTGTTTTGTAAGTGAAATTACTTTAACAAAATCCTTTAGAAAACCTAATTTTGGTCAAGAAACTCCAGCTTTTAAACAATGTCAAGCATCTAAAGTTAAGCATTCTAGATTTCTACATATCATCATTATAATAGAGATAGGTTTGGTTCTCTGACCCATGAATTTAAATGCTATGAAAAACTCTCTGTTCCTAAGTGGTCAACCAGATGGTTATCAGAAGAGGAGGAGCATGAGTTTGGAGCAGCTCTGATGAATTCTGTAGACAATGACTGTTTCACCTTTCTTGTTTTAAAATTGTCAAGTAGAAGGATTAAGAGGGAGGAGAGGCAGGTTAGTTGTAAATTGGAGGAAAGGATTGGACCATCTGTGTCTGCACATATGCTAGTTGAATGTATGGGAAGAAATAATTGTGTTTGTGTTGAGTGGGTGCATGTGAGCACATTTCTCACCTGGAGGTGCACTGTTGTTAGAGTGGCAAAAATTGTAGAAGGCCTGCAACACACCGCACCCAAGAGCAGCAAAGGACAGGTGAACTTGGAAGGCCACAGAAGTCCCAGGCAAACAAACACCAGACATAACCTCAGGGCAGCCATACACCTTGCAAAGAGATAGGTCATTAGTGAAGCACAGGAGCAGCATCCCCCAGGCCAAAGAGACACAGGGTGAGATGTGGGGCACCGAGCCCCACCGACCCAGCAACACTGCCATCTCCCTTATGGCACTCTAACTGTGAAGTGTTCATCAGAGAGACAGCCTGGGGAAAGAAACTGTCTCAGTGGCGGCTGTTTTTTGTAAACAACACTCTGTAGCACCGACCTGAAGGTAAAAGTCTTAACAGTTTGCCTCCAGGATGTGTGGGGTCTGCAGAGATTTTAACCGCCCTTTTCCCGACCCATGACCCGTACCAGTCCTGGATGGAGGGAAGGTCAGCCCTGATTATTTTCTCTGCAGACCAGTTGTTCACTGTAGTTTGGACCAGTCCTGTTTTATTGAGTAGCCAAACCACACAGTGAATGATGAACACAGGATAGACTGAATGATGGCAATGTAGAAGATGACCAGCAGCTCCTGTGGAAGGTTGTACTGCTTTAGTTGCTGCAAGAAGCATAGTCTCTGCTGGGCCTTCTTCCAAACAGTGTCTTTGTGTTAGGGCCATCTTAGGTCCAGAGAAAGGGTGGTTCCTAAGGACCTGGAAATTACCCATGGTAGACACAGTGTTATTGAGGATGAATAGGGGCGACAGTGCTGGGGGTGTTCTCACGAAGTCCACCATCATCTCCTCTGTCTTGAGTCGATTAAGCTCCAGTTGGTTCTGAACCCACCAGTGGACCAGCCGATCCACCTCCTGTCTGTATGTAGACTTGTCATTGTCCTGGATCAGGTCAGTCTGCAAACTTTAGGAATTTCACAGATGGGTCTGCTGCATTTGTGTAAAGAGCGAGGAGGAGTGGAGAGAGAATACAACTATGGGGGGCGCCAGTGCTGATGATTCTGGTGTGGGAGAAGATGCTCCCCGGCCTGACCTGCTGCTGCCAGTCAGTCAGGAAGCTGACTGATCCATTGACAGGTGGAGGTCGGCACTGTGAGCTGGGTGAGCTTCCAGTGGAGGATGTCTGGCTTGATGGTGTTGAAGGCCAAGCTGAAGTCCACAAACAGGACTTTAGTCCAGGCAGGGGGTCTGAGGAGAGGAGGGGGATTGGTGTGTCACAGGGTGAAACTGTGTTGTTGTTGCTTGTTTGTCTCATATCTGGTTTGATTTGCATGCTTTTAATTAGAAATGTAAATATTTTCCTTTTTACTTCACTTGCTGATTATCCATGAATGAGGAACGCCTGGTGACTAGAGTAATCAATAGGGAGTCGGGGGTGTAGGGAGGGGGAGATGCCCGCACAGAAAGAGATGGGACTTGAGGAGAAGACGGCACCAGAAAAACGCAAATGTCAAAGGATCTGAGAAAATATTATTTACATATCATGGGCATGGGTCATCATGGCTGTGTGTGACTGTATGACACCGGGAATATTGTAAGATATTAAGAAAATATAAGATGTGAAAATATGTGTTTTTGATACCGTAGTGCAAATCTCTGAAAGCCATTATGAAAGTGAACCTTCAAAGAAATGCTCAAAGGTGACAGGCTGATTAAAAAATTTCAGTCTCCTTAGTAAAATTGGATATAATATAATCATCATAATAAAAGTTAGTTTGCAACAGACATTAAAAAAGATCTTCAAGAAGCAATTGTTCGAACCCATACATTTGAGGAAAGAAAATTTCAAAGATATGTGCCACATTTTCTTAAGATCAAACACTAACACTTGATCATTTTCCACTTCTTGGGAAATTATAGATTGTCTTCAAAATATATGGTGAGTCATTTGTTTAAGGGGTCCTGCTATTCAATATTTGAACCCAAAATGTCAAGGCAGAATATTTATGATAAATTTATTACTGTTAATAATTAGTAGATACTTTCAAACTGTTGTTGATTTACGCACGCTTAAGCTTTGTGTCACTGAGATAAATCGGATGTCCTATGTACTCATTTCAGCCTTTAAAGCTTACCACATCATATAGATTAGATAGACAGAACAGTAAATTTATACAAGTTTCGGTATAAAGCCTTGTTCCACACATTGCCTTTAAGGGTATTTATACCATTGTGAATGTTTTCCATTTTGTCACATAAAACGGTTAATGGACTGAATTTATTTAGCATTTTTCTAGTCACACTGACCACTCAAAGCACTTTGCGCTATAGCCACACTCGGCTATTCGCTCTCACATTCATTCAGTGTGGATAGAATCCACAACTTTCCCATTGTAAGATGACTACTCACTGGGGCCCACATCTCTTTTATTGGGATCTTATGTCATAGAATAATAGAAGTATTACATAACTGTTAGGGTTTCAAAACTTTTGTATTGTTTATCACTCATGTCTGTACAAAGTGCTCTTCCTTCCCACATGCCACAGAAAGGAGGATGGGGGAGAGGAGTGAGTTATACTACCATCAGTAACATCTGGGGGCTGCTTGTACCAGTCCCCACTCCCTCTCTGTTTAAAAGCAAAACACATGCACCCTAACCCTTCTGACCCCCCACACACACAGATACACATACACCCCATAAATGCCTGAACTGTCTGTTGAACTTTGTAGATTCGCACTGAAGTGTGGCTACCTCTTGCGCAAGAAAAATAGAGACTCTGTGTCGTTTCCTCTGAGTTGACTAATTAATACCTAACATTAACTAAGAAATGGAAGGTAAATATTGAGAATATTGAGAAAAGAGAAAAACCAAGGGGTAAATACTTTTTCCAGGCTCTGTAAATTATCTATGTGACTCTATGTGGAGACTATGCACCATATTATTATATCATATACAGTATTAAAATGTAATATTTGTTGTGTATCCAGGTTGTATATCCTTAGGTTTAGATAGCCATGCTGATCCTGAGTGCCTTGAATAAAGTCTGTGATGCAATTTGCACTTTGAAAACAAGGACAAAATATCTGAGGAGTCTAAAGTGGGATTCAGTAATTGGAAATAACACTTTGGTCTTGATTCATGGGTTTTCTCATTCGTTCTGGTAGAGATATGCATAACTTCTCTCCAAAATTCAATTCATATGGAATTCATGGCATTGCTTTGGAAACTTTTCATCAAACAGTCCGGGTCCATCAGTGTGACTCGAAGTCATTTTAGGATGGGAGCCTCAGCATAGTATTTTTGTGCTTCTTGTGTGAGAGAAAACATGATTTAGGAAAGTAGATAATTAGCAAAAGGCATGACAAGGAGATGTGTGAGAGAAGGCTAAAAATAAAGTATACTCTGAGTCTTATCTCAGAATAACACCATTATCTTCTAGGTAAAAACTAAAGGCTATGAAAAACTTGCTGAACTTAAAGAAAAGGGAAATCATTCATTTATATTACATTATGGTTGGATGTGTGGATGCAGTGTGGACATCTTGTGTGGCCTTTGAGATTTTTATCTATTTTTACAGGTATATCTTAACAGATATATCTGGCCAGTTGAATGTAAGTTAGTTTTCTTAATACCCACAGCAGGAGCATTTTCATTAAACTGGGCAGTTTTACTAATTTATGATCTCTGTCCTATAGTTTAAAGAAAACCACGAGCACGGAATAGAGAATAAGATAGGTAAACAAACCATGATGCATTACAATGGAAGAAACCAGCAGGGAAAAATGAGAAGACAGGAGCTTATATACACTGAGACAGGGTAAGAGAAATGGAAGAGCTAATTGGATGGAATGAATAGCAGCTGAGGCAGAACAGCTGAAGGAGGGAGGCTAATTAACAGAGATGGGCAAAGCAGACATACAAAGAAACTACAAATCAAGGAGGGAAAAGATAAACAGAGATCTTACAGAAAGAATTCTAAAAAACCAAGGAAATACAAAGAAATGAACTAATAAAGCAACACCTTACTAACAATAAACAGACCAGGAAACTGGTCTGAACTAAATACTAAATAAGGAAAAACCTAAGGAACATGGAAATGATCAACTTTGACGCCTCCGTGAGATACCGAACCTCTAGTTTTAAGAAAAACCAAAAAGTCACCAAGCACCCTAGGATCCTTAGAAAAACATTTTAAAATTAGTTTCAATATTTGAAAAGTATACAAAATTTTAAGAATTTATTAAATTACAGTTTTTGTGTTCTGACTGGTTTCTTGTCCAATGTCTTAATTGCTCAATTGTAAATCATCCTAGGCAGCTTAATAGTTGTTGGAGCTGCTTATGACCAATAGGTTTCATGGTAATTTAGATAAGGAAACATTTATTGCTTAGAAAAACATTTGAAACGGGAGACAGTCTCTAATAAGTCTAAAAGTATATACATTTGCATCACATCAGGGCATCACTGTAACAATTATGTTTCAGAGAGTGTGAAAAAAAAAATCCACATATTTCTTTGTTGTTTAAGATTAAAAGTCATAGTAGATTTTTATTTTTGAGAACATTTGATGGCTTTAACAAAGTTTTAATTGGAGGTTCTTTTGGATTAAAATTCTGTATGCAAATAGTTTTTCTTATCAAACACTGAGATCAGTTCCAGGGAAATCAGAGGAACAAAAATGAATTGGCATATATTGTATTCAGTTAACTATATTACTTCTAATCCATTATCTCTATTCAGGTATTTGGAAATAGTAATAGCAATGGTATTATGAAAGGTGATCAAGTTGTGAGCCATAAAGTATTAGTTGGTTTTCTCATCACTAAAACAGATCAAATTATGTTCTCTTTCAGGAGGTTTTGGCATTTTTCAGTTCCTGCCTCAGGGTAGAGTGATGATGTGAGTGGTCCATTCAGAAGCTGTGTTGTGACACCGCAATTATCTGCTCATTCCAGTTTACCAGAGGGTTTCAAGTGTGTCTCTTTGATTTTTTCCACTGGGCACCTTCACAGGGTGGAGGTACTGCCTTATATCAACATTTCTTCTCATACTTTTCCGTCAAACTATCTTTGTTTTTTTGCCTTTAGAATTTATCAGCCTCGTGAAAAAAAATTTGAAATATCATTAAATATGCAGTTCTTTATTAAGAATTGCTTATGCGTTGATGTCTAATCTCTGTTTCTTGAAAAGCATGTGATTTAATTGCTTTCAAACTAATTAACTTGAAAATGGATTTTCTAGTCATGAATCAGTCACCCTACCTGCAAATAGTGTTTGATGACTTCAAAACAGTAATCCATGCCTTTGTTACAACACGGCTGGATTACTGTAACTATCTGTACCTTGGAGTTAGTAAATCATCCTTATCTTGCCCTAAGTTGCGAAACGGTGCTGCACAGCTTTTAACTGGAACATGGAGGAGAGAGCTAATTTTTCTCATTTTATCCTCTTTGCACTGGTTCCCTGTCCATTTTAAAGTTCATTTTAGAACTCTTTAATTTGTTATTAATGCTTTAAATGGTCTTGCCCCTCTTTACCTCTCCTGGAGGTGCCAAGGACACGGCAGAAGCTCAGGGGAGAAGCTCAGGGGAGCTCCAAAATTATGGAATGCTTTGGCGCTGCAAGTTAGAAAAGCCTCTTCACTAGCCATTTTTAAATCTTCATTTACAACCCAGCTCTTCTTTCTGGCGTTTGACCTAGTATAAGTTGTTGATAGGTTGTTGAGTTTACTTTTATTTTTTTCCTTTCTATGTCATATTTTTTGTTGCTACTTTTACTAGGATTTTATTCATACTTCTAATCATTTGACTTGTTTTAAATTCTAATCGAATTCTAATTTGTTCATTTATTTTCCCCTTTTTTTGTTTAGCGCTTTGGTCAGTGCCTGTTGTTTTTGAAGGGGACATATGCAAAATCCACTTTTTTAGCCTTTAAATTTATTTTGTTATGTACTTGGAGTCTGTAGGAGTGCAGAAAAGTTTAATTTAGTCTCTCCAGGTATTGCAGAGAAAAACTTTTATATTCTGTTTGGGTCATATTTTTCAGTCCATTCAGTTTTCTCTATCATCTTTTACGTTTTTCCAACTGTTACGTCACAGTATTTGCGGAGTGTAAAGTACCTCAACAGCATTTAAAGAGATCGCACCCAAACGAGTTGCTCTCAGACGCACCTCAGAACTGGGGTAAAGAGGAGCCTCTGGAGCTACAATTACAAGGAGTTCCGAACAAAGCATTGCAGTTCCACTTTATAGAGACAACAACTGAATGATTTAAGTGTGAAAAGGAAGGATTTAAAAGAATGATATGTCCCCTTTAAAGTGCTTTATAGATGAAGTTTGCTTGGCTTCCTTATTTGGCTGAAATAATGTCAGTGAGCCACTTTTGAAGCCATCTACAGGTATCTGATGTCGGAGTCAGGAAAGTTTGTTTCAAGTCACAACTTGACATCTCAGAAGAATAAAGACCTGGGGTTTGACTCATCATCGGACTTTCCATTTCTTAGTTTTCAGCCATTCCTTAATGGATTTAGCAATGTGCTTTGGGACATTGTGATGTTGCAGGATTCAGTTTTGCTTCAGCTCTTTGTTTTAAAGATGTTCTCACGCTTTCCTCAAGCATCCTCTGACACACGGTATGGAATTCATGTTGGATTCTATTATGGCAAGCTGGCCAGTTCCTGCTGCAGTAAAGCATCCCCCATACACTGACACTCCCAGCTCTATGCTTCCCAGTAAGTGTGATGTTTTTTCTTGGAATAGGGTGTTTGGTTTATGCCAAAAATGTGCTCTGTTCTGTTGTCCAAAGAACATTATATTAGAGGTCCTGGTCGTTGCCTATGTTCTATGTGGCAAACTTCAGTTCCTTTCTGATTGTATAGGCATATACTTTCACAACAACCACTGCAAGGGCCAACTGTAATTACATTTCAGGGCTTGTGTAGTTATAAAGTTAAAGTTTTAAAGTTATTTCAACACAGAGGAAACAATCTGTCTAGCAAACATCCTATGCAAAGACTTTGGCATAAGCAAAATGGGTCTTTACTTTAAGATGTAGCTGGCCAAAATAATCTCCATAAATCCGAGAGAAACATCCTGCTCCCAACTTTCCTTTCTGAATCTCCTCAATCCATTTAGCCCTTCATTCCGGGACTAGTTTGAGGCTTTTAGTGGCAATTCTTTTGATTTTAACCATAAACAACACAATAGCAGGAAAGTATACATATACAATAGCAGTAAAGTAACATGAAGGAACTTTATACCCTTCAACCATTAGTCCTGTCATTATTCCTGTTGTTAACCAGCAACCCCAATGAAAAATTAAAATTTAAGCCCTTAAAATAATCAACAATTTTTTCTGGTATCAAAACAACATTTTCCTTTTGCTTTTGGACATGTTAAAACATGTTTGTTTTTTTTTTTTTACCTCAGAGTCATATTATCTTTAGTACCTGTAAGATCCTACATATGTTAAATCTACCTTGTGCAAATCTGCATGTTACATGCCACTGATACAAATCGTGTTTAAATGTAGCATGTAATGAAGATTAAGCCAGTGAAGCCCTGTAGATCAAATGTCAGTGATTTAAATCATTGACATTTGATCTACAGGTGTGTAAATCATATCTATCTATCTATCTATCTATCTATCTATCTATCTATCTATCTATCTATCTATCTATCTATCTATCTATCTATCTATCTATCTATCTATCTATCTATCTATCTATCTATCTATCTATCTATCTATCACAAAGACAAGATAAATATTCATAGTGTGCAGTAAATGTGGTTAACTGCCACCTCGAAAGGTAATTTCACAGAGACTATTTTTGACCAGATAAGCTGGGAAAATAAAATAAAACCCACATCCCTGCGTCTCAAGCAGTTTTTATTCCACCCCGGTTGCATAACAGAGAAACAAAAATAAAAATAAAGTCCGGCGGGTTTTGGAACTGTATCTACAACGCTTAAATTTTACACATTTTCACTGTTTCTTAAATTCTCTTATGTTTAAGAATTAGTAACAGAGATCTTGTTCTCAGTTTTCTCTTTTAGCTTTTTTACCCAACAAATAGAAAGGAAGTTCTTGTGTTTTCAGCAGGTAATCCGGCGATTCTTGCTCTTGTATTAATGCAAATAGGAAACAAGCTCCTCCCTGCTCCAGCCTGCCGTTGTAGTTCTGGTCTAGCTTTATTCTTCTCTCTCAAATGATTACCTTTGTTACCTGAAATACCAACATTTATTTAATAAACAAGTATTGAAATTACACCATAGTCATCAAATACTTCTCTGGGGGCTCTCTTGAGAAACTGAAACCTTTATGCCCAGCAATGGCTAAATGTCAATATGATAATTTATCATTAGAAGCATCTAAAGAAGTTTTTCTATTTTAAATTGGGAATTTATGAGGCTTGCCATGCAACTCAGTATTGAATATGTAGGAATTTCTCAAAATATTAGGTGTATTTATTGATATGGCCAAGCTGAACCTTTTTTATTTGTTTTTTTTTTTACTCACTGATATTTTTTGTTGTTTAAATTTTTAAAAGTTAAATTATCTTCTTATTTGAGAGGATGTATTGAGTGAATATAAAATCAAATTTGATCAACTTGTGAGGTGAAGAAAACGGACAATAACTAGACTTTAATGAAAAGAAACTATCTTTAAGTTACCTCTTGTAGTGCCTTTCAAAAAATATGCACAGTCCTTGAACCTTTTCACATTTTGTTACGTTTCAGGAAAAAAACCACCAAAGTACCCAAAATGGGGGGGTTTTATGGGATAGTCCCCCAACAATTGGCAGGGAAATTTTGAAATGGAAAGAAAAAAAGGTTTTTAAAAGTCTTACAAATTTAAAAATTTTTAAAAAAAAAACCCTTCTTTATATTTAGTTTCCTTTTGTTTACAGTTTGAATAGATGCTCAAGCTCAAAGTTTTGTAGAGAGCATCTTTGCATATCAGTTTTCAGGTATTGTCACAGATTTACAGGGGTTGGACAATGAAACTGAAACACCTGGTTTTAGACCAAAATAATTTATTAGTATGGTGTAGAGCCTCCTTTTGCGGCCAATACAGCATCAATTCGTCTTGGGAATGACATATACAAGTCCTGCACAGTGGTCAGAGGGATTTTAAGCCATTCTTCTTGCAGGATAGTGGCCAGGTCACTACGTGATACTGGTGGAGGAAATGTTTCCTGACTCGCTCTTTCAAAACACCCCAAAGTGGCTCAATAATATTTAGATCTGGTGGCTGTGCAGGCCATGGGAGATGTTCAACTTCACTTTCATGTTCATCAAACCAATTTTCCACCAGTCTTGGTGTGTGTATTGGTGCATTGTCATCCTGATACACGGCACCGCCTTCAGGATACAATGTTTGAACCATTGGATGCACATGGTCCTCAAGGATGGTTCAGTAGTCCTTGGCAGTGATGCGCCCATCTAGCACGAGTATTGGGCCAAGGGAATGCCATGATATGGCAGCCCAAACCATCACTGATCCCCCCCCATGCTTCCTCTGGGCATGGCAACAGTCGGGGTGGTACGTTTTCTTTGAGGTTTTCTCCACACCGTAACTCTCCCTGATGTGGGGAAACAGTAAAGGTGGACTCATCAGAGAACAATACATGTTTCACTTTGTCCACAGCCCAAAAGATTTGTGCTCCTTGCCCATTGAAACCAACGTTTGGCATTGGCATGAGTGACCCAAAGGTTTGGCTATAGCAGCCTGGCCGTGTATATTGACCCTGTGGAGCTCCCGACGGACAGTTCTGGTGGAAACAGGAGAGTTGAGGTGCACATTTAATTCTGCCGTGATTTGGGCAGCCGTGGATTTATGTTTTTTGGATACAATCCAGGATAGCACCCGAACATCCCTTTCAGACAGCTTCCACTTGCGTCCACAGTTAATCCTGTTGGATATGGTTCGTCCTTCTTGGTGGTAAGCTGACATTACCCTGGATACCGTGGCTCTTGATACATCACAAAGACTTGCTGTCTTGGTCACAGATGCGCCAGCAAGACGTGCACCAACAATTTGTCCTCTTTTGAACTCTGGCATGTCACCCATAATGTTGTGTACATTTCAATATTTTGAGCAAAACTGTGCTCTTACCCTGGTAATTGAACCTTCACACTCTGCTCTTACTGGTGCAATGTGCAATCAATGAAGACTGGCTACCAGGCTGGTCCAATTTAGCCATGAAACCTCCCACACTAAAATGACAGGTGTTTCAGTTTCATTGTCCAACCCCTGTAGGTCTGGATTTTGTCTAGGCCATTTAATATATGACTTTGCTATCTAAAGCATCCCATTGTAGCTTGGGCTCTATATTCAAGGAAGCTCTGCCACACTTTCAGTTTTTTGTGGCCTTTAAAAGGTTTTCTTCCTGGATTAGCCTGCATTTATTTTTATCCATTTCCCCATCAACTTTCCAACTTCTCTGAAGAAGAAAGAAAAAGTTAATTTTTTGTCTCATCTGACCAGATCATCTTCAACCATGTTTGCTGTGTTTCCTCCATAGCTTGTGGCAAAGTTTAAATAGACCTCTTATGGGCTACTTTCACCAATGGCTACTCTTCCATATAGGCCAGAATAGAGTCCATGGCTAATTTTTGCCCTTTGAGATGTTAAGAGCCTGGAGTATTGCTTTTTTATCGACCCTTGCTTTAATCTTCTCCACAACTTTGTCTCTGACCTTACTGATTTGTTCCTTTATCTTCATGATGTTATTTTCACCAGTATTCTCTAAAAAAGCCTCTGAGGCCACACAGGCCACAGTCCACACAGGTGGACTTAATTTACTTAGTAGGACAGTTACACAGAACCTTATTTAGGTGTATTAGAGTAAAGGAGCAAAACACTTAAGCACACCACACTCTTTTGAATGGTTGGAGGCGATGCATTTGACTACAACTGTGTACAAATGAATACTGATCTTATAGTTACTTAATACAATTTTAAGGAAAGCTAGAGAAGGAGCGAAATGACAGCAAGCACAATTCACTTAACACGATTCCACTTTTATAAGAGTGGTCTTTTCCTCATCGTGACGACTATACAACAGACACTATCGCACAAACACTCACACACAACTCTCCTTCACTGTCAAAGTAAAAAGAGTATAATCTGACGGATCTTGTTATAGAGTGTGCATCTGCTCATGAGCTTGAGCAGGTGCCATGTATAGCAACCCTGTGTGAACTGACCTTGGAGTCTCCCTATGCTGGCACTCAGGATGTGACTCCAAAAATAACTAGTGCCAAACATTGATTACCACTAGCACACAATGCTGCACAGAGCCGTGTAGAAAAAGGACAGGGACAGAGATATTGGCTGCACAGTTAACAGTTATTTCCCTGTCTCTGTCTGACTGCCTTTCTCTCTCAGACCATGCGCTTATTTGCACTTTCCATTACTCGCAGGCATAGCAAATACAATATTGGACAGCCAGTCTATTGCACACTATAAGGTTGTTTCAGAAGCTCTGTCACCTATGTATTTTTAGGTGCAAGGGTTGGGCCTGTGAATCTGAGAAATATGTTTATTGTGAGTACTAAACATTTTTTTGTATTGGTAATTTTCTTTTTTTTAAATAATTAATTATTCGGAGAAGATGGAGGGTATCACTATTATAAATATATTGTTGTTCTTTTAGTCTGAACTTGGTGAATCTTAGTGTAGAATTTCAAGTAAAGAACAGGAATCCACTGAAAAATATTTTAAATTAATTCCTCATTATATCATCTCTCATCTGGAGTCCTCATTTTTATTTGAGCCCCTACTGGCAGCCTCACTAACACCCAGTGCAATGTTTACAGATGTGTCCTCCCTAATTTTAGGGAAACAGGCATGGCGGTAATGGAGAGTGGCACCATCTAGCCAGTGCGATTACATGCTGTTGGGCATTTTAAAGCTGTGGCTGTAGCCACCCACATATAAGTCCTGTGACCAACATGTCAGGGTGCTTACAGATGTTGCAAAGACTGCCCAGGATCACCAACATATGCAAGCTTTGTCCTTAATTCTTGCTAACTGAATAAAATACCATTAGGCCTACAGGAGCTGTAGGCATTCATAGTTCTTACAAAATCCGAATGAATGCCATTTAAGCAGAACTACTAACTGCACGGACAGGGCACAAAGAATAAAAGATTACAATCTTTTCAACCATTTATTCAGTTGGAGTAGAAATTTTTTTTACATCTGCTTCAGGAACTAATTGTTTTTATCAAGATCACCAGTGGCACTATTGGTAGATAGTATGCCACTGGTAGATGCTGTCAATATGCCTGATAGCTGTTTGGGAGGTATCCCATAAAAAACCTCTGCTGTCCTACAATCAAAAATATAAATATGTGGGCTGTGCCAAGCTCTACTGGGACTTTAAATGGAACTCTGTGCTTTGTTCAGATGATAATAATGTTGATTGGTGGGTGTAGTGCGGTGATTCTGAAATTAAAAATCTGATATAAATTTTTAACAGAAAAAATTAAATAAAAATATGACAAGCTTATTTTGTATACATCCTGTCTCGGCATTTCAGGCATACCATATAGAGAAGCTGGTTGCCTACATGTGCCAGGGCATATATATGATCTAGAAAAAGGATGTCTCAAGATTAAATCCTATTGCGTGATTAACTTTATTAAATCAAGGCTGGATCCAGCATCAAAGTAGACAGGCTACATTGATGTAATAGTAACCTGTGTTTGTATGACCTTCAACCACTTGGATGATGAATATGTTAAGAAAAAAAAGACACTTACTGTTGGGTACGATGGAAGATCTTTGATGCTGTGGGCCTGATTCTCTTTCAAAGGGTCTAGGAACCATTTCAGAGTGAATGGCATCTTGAAACTTTGGGAAAAAAAAAAAAACACCTATGGTGGACTCTTCCAGTAAACTAAAAATTGATTGTTATTGGGTTTCAGCAGGATAGGGATCCAAAACGTGTGGCCAAATTAACACCGAAGGGATTTATTAGAAACAAAATTAACCTTCTTCCATGGCAACCTTAACTCCCAGAACTAAATCCTATATTATCAGAGAGGAGCTAGAGAGTGGGACTATAAGAGGGTTCAAAGGACTGTTGGTAATTTGAAGAGATTGTGTAAAGAGGAATGGTCAAACATCCATCTCTCAGTACGCTCCAACCTTGTAAAATTATATGGGAGTAAGTGCTGCCCTACTGTGATTTTGTTCAAAATGATTTTTCTTTTAACAAGGGATTTATTTTTCACTTAATAAATGTACATTTAAATTAAAGGTTGGATTTTTCTAAACGCTTCAGTGTGAAACTACACTACGGCGATAAAATATACATTTATTTTAAGCTTTTTTACACATCAGTTTTTTCCCCGCCCCTTTTTTTATCTAGGTAGCAAGGCCCTTATTCCTCCCGAAAAATGAATTAAAGATGATTGGCCCCAGGGGGGGGGTTAATCCTTAGGACCAACCCCCCAGACTTTAATTTCCCCCCTCGCCCCGCCCCAATGTCCCCCACCGGTCAGGGGGGGGCTTAACCCCCTTAAGGACCCCTTCCCCCCGCATTTCCCCCCGTTTGAATCCCCCCAAAGGGGGGATTCCCCCCCCAATTATTTTCCCCGTTTAACCCAAACCATCTTTAAAAGCCTTGGAGTTGGGGGGGCCCCCGCCCCCCCTAGGCCCTGCAAAAAGGGAAAGGGACCCCCCCTTTAGAGCCTTTGGAAAAGGGTATTAAAAGTAGAACCCCTTTAAACCCAAATGGGTTCTGATCCCAAGGAAAAAAGGGATTGGGTTTCCCCAATTTTTCCCCCCACAAACCTTAAACCCCAATTAATAAGGGAGGCGAAAAGAGAAAAAGAACTCCTAAAGGGTCTTTTTTTTTGAAGGGTTTACCCTTTTTTAGGGGGTTAGAAAGGCCCCTTGGGAAACCTTTAAATTGGGTTTTTTAAAAAAATTTTTTTAAAAAGATTAAATTTTCCCCCCCAAAAAAGGGGGCACCAAAATATCCCCTTCCAAAATAAAATTTTTGAGAAAGAACCAAAATCAAAAAAATTTTTGGGGGGGACCCCCAAATGTAACACAAAAAACTGGGGCAGTGAAAGCAAGGATGGAAACTATTATCCTTAAAAATCAAAAAAGGGCAGGAAAAATTAAAATAAAATTAAAAGGGAAAAGGCCAAAAGGGAAAAATTTGTAGTTGGCAGGGGAAAGCCGGGGAAACCCCAAAACAAGGGTTGGGGAAAATTATTTTTTTGGGGGGGTTTTTTGGGTAAAAGGGGGCTTTTGTAAAAAACAAAAATTTAAAAAATTCCCCTTTTAGCAAATTAAATTCTGAGCCCACTAAAACCCTTTTCCCCAAAAGGACTTTGAGTTTAGAAGAAAAACCGGGCCCCACTTTTAAAATGGGTTAAACAGTAGCCAATCCCCTTTAGGTTTCCGGGTTTTTCCCCCCCTTCCAAAAATTCGTGACTGAAAAATTCCCTTTGGGTGTTTATTACCAATTTAGGGTTCCTTTTTTGAAATGTTAGTAGTAATTTGGTTTTTAAAAAGGACAAACCAAAAACCTTGTGCAAAAAATTCAATCAGGCTACATGATGATGATATTATTTTAGGGGGGAAGCCCAAGCACCCAAAGTGGGAATAGATAAAAAAAATGGAAAGGAATCACAAAAAAGAATTACCACATTTTAAGGGGAAAAAAAAAACCAAAAAACCAGGTTAGCATGTCAGGGCATGGTCGTACGCTTTTTTTCCCATAGTGGGTCGCGGGGGAAGCTGGTGCCTAAACTCCAGGAAATCTATGGGGAGAAAGGGGGGGTACACCCCGGAAAAAGGGGGTTTTTGGGCCCCCCCCTCCATCCTGGGAAAAACACAAAACAAACCCCTTTCACAACCCCATTACACACCTAAAGGCAATTTCAGAGGAAACCAATTAAACCCAAAGGGATGTTTTTTGGGGACTGTGGGAGGAAGCCCCGAGGGGACCCCCGGGAAACCCCCCCCCGCATGCCGGGGAGAACATGTAATCAATAAAAACCAAAAAGGTTTTTTTTTTGTTTTTTTTTAAAAAAAATTTTAATTTTAAAAAAGGATTCTCCCCATTTAAAACCTTCCCAAATTTTTTTTTTATGTAATGAAGTAATGAAATGGAGGGGGCAATTTTAACCCCAAACCCGGGACTTTTCTTTTTCCCCCTTTTTTTACAAAGGAAAAAACTTTAAATGTTATGGGTGTTTTTTGAGCCCCTTTTAGCTTTTTAACCCATACATAAAACCCCCTTTTAAAAAATTTTGATTTAGTCCTTTTCCTCTTTAATAGTTCAAAAGGGGGTCCAAAGAGGGGGTGGTGCCAATTTATCTTTAAAAGTAAAACCCGGTGTTCTTAAAATGATTAAAAAATTTGTTAGAGGGAAAATCTGAGAACATTTGGGGGTCCCCCTTCGTTTCCCCCCAAAAACCCCCTTAATTTATTTTTCCCCCGTTTTTTTTTATTTTTTCAGTTAGATTCCCTTTTTAAAAAAAGCATGCAGGGGCAGTCTTAAAAAGCTTTTAAAACTAAAAAAAAATGGGGTTTTTGTAGCTTTTAAGCATCACCAAAAGAGCCAAAAATCCTGCTGAAGTGACAATGACTCCCAAAAAAGGTTTTAAAAAGATTAAAGGAAATGAAAAGGGAATTATATAGTTTAGCACAAAAAGCATGCCAATAAACTGAAAAAGATGGGTTTTACAAAAAAACGACTTTTTCTTTTCAGTTCTAAATATTTAAAAGTACAATGATTTAATCATTAGCAGGGGAAGGTTGTTAATTGGGAAAAAGAAAGGAAAAAATTTTTTGATTTTTTGGGAAAAATTAAGTTTTTATTTTAAAAATTTCAGTTACATAAAAAAATATTTCACATTTTCCTTGAAAAAAAAAAACCAAATTTAAAACAAAAAAAAAGTTGCCGAAGCCACTACAACGATTTTTCGGGGGCAAAAGAGGTGAAGAGGAAAAACTGAATTCCCCAAAAATTTATTGTTCCTTTTTTCCCGGACAGAAAGTGGTTTTTTTTATCAGGGAAACTTGGCCCGAGAAAATTTTGCTCATTAGCCCTGTTAAAATTAGTGGGCCCGGGCTAAATTTTATTTTAAACTTAAAATTTTTAAAAAATTTTAAAATTAAAGCTATTAAAGTGTATAAAATAAAAAAAGTATTTTCCCGTTTTTTTTTTAAAACCCCCAACCAAAGAACTTTGGTTGAAAAACCCCCCGTTAAAACTTTTAAAGGTCTAAAAGGGTTAAACCAGGCCAAAAGGAATTTGGTTTAACTTTAAAATTCCCGGACAAAAAATTCCCCCAACCCCAACCGTTTTGGGGATGGGGTTGTTCGGAAAAAGAGGGGGAACAAATAGAAAATTTCAAAAACCCGGGCCCTTAAAAAACAATCCCCCAAAGGGGGAAAACAAAAAGGTTGAGGCAGGACCCCGGGTGGGGAGGCCCAAAGGGGGGAGGGGTTTTCCCCTACCAAACCCAGTTTATACAACCTGTTTAAAATTTTTAACCCCCGAATTTTACCCATCCGTTTTTGGGGGGTTTATTGGGCCGGACCCAAATGCCAATGAATTCCCACGAAAAGGTTTTCATTCAACCCGCCCTTGGAAAAAAACCGAAAAATTAAGAAATTTTCTTTCTTTCCCCTAAGCACTTTTGGAAAATTTTGAATTACCCCAAAGAATAAGGCCTAGGAGCATAAAAAACAAAATTTAAAAGTAATTAATGTTTTTAGGTTTTGGGGGTCATACTCACATTTTTTCATTAAAGGGCTCAACCCCGGGAAAAAAAGGTATTTTGAGAACCCCCACCCCAAATTTTAAAAAAAGATATAACCCTCTTTAGACTAAAAAGAAAATTTAAATTGTTTAAATTAAGCCTTTCCCTTTAATTTTCCAACCACACTAAAAGCAAAATTTGCAAAAAAAAATTAAAAAAACCCAAACCTCTTATATTCCCATGTTTTAAAAAAGTAAAAATCCCCAATGGAAAAAAGGGGGTTGGGTTTTAAAGGGTTAAAGGGAATTTGGAAAAGAAAGTGGGAAAAGGGGCCCCAAAAGGTTAAATGAAACTTGTACAAAAAATGGGGGGCCAATGGTTGAAAAAGGGGTTTTGAAAATTAACCTCAAGCTCCTTACTTGGGTTCCCCCCCCCTTTTCAAGGGGGGTAACTTTTCCCAACCTTTCCAAAAAATTTTATAAAAGGGACCTGTCAAAAACCCCTTTCCCAAAATGAAAAATGGAAAACTAGTGTTAAACCCAAAAAACCAAACCCACAGGGGTACTAACCCTTTCCAAAAGGGAAAAAAAAAAGGAAAAAAAAAGGAAAAATTACTGCTTTTGACTGCATGGGTAATTTAAAATTTTATTATATTAAACCCCTGTTTTTTTTTCTGAAAAAATTTTTGTAGCTTAAGGGCCAAATTTCTCTAGCCCCCTTTAATAAAAGAGTGCCCCAATAAAAAACCAAAAGGTATGAACCCTTAAAAAAAAACAAAATACCGAGGATTTCTATTACCCCCTTTTTTGCCATTGGGATTTGCCCTTTTTCCAAAAAAAAAAAACCCGGGTTGTTTTTGTTTTAAATTTTTTTTTTTCTGGGGAAATCAGGGAAATGTATGGCGAGATAAGATCATGATGAAAAAAATACTCAAAATTAAATTAAAAATTTTTGCATGTACCGGGGATTTGGGTAAAAAAATAAATTTCCCCGATTTTTAAAGAGAGTAATTCCCCATGGTTCTGCCCAAATTGGGTAAACATATGTAAAGGGTTGTAATTTAAGCCCCTAGGGTTTTTTATCCCAAAGCAAATATTTTTCCAGTGCTGCTTTTTTTGAAAAAGAGACAAAATAATCCCCTGGTGGGACTCTTGGGAATTAAAAACATTGAAACCCCCGGATTTTTTTGCCATTTGGGAAAGGTTTTCAGGGGAAAAATAATTTTGCTGGGCCCAAAAGAACACAAGGAAAAAGGGGGAAAAAGGAAAATTAACTTTTTAAAAGGCAAATAGATTGTAAAAAAATTTAGTAATAGTTTTATTTTAAAAGGGGGTTGGGGGAAAATGGGGGGTTTTAAAAAAGGAAAAAAAAAAAAAATTACAACATCAACTTTAATGTATATTTTAAAGATTATTGTTGTATTCAATATACTGACATTATTTTCGATTAATTTAAAAACAAGAATGCTGAGAGCTGCTATAATGTTATTTAAAAAAAGAATGTAATTCTCAGCAGAGGCAGAATGTTGAGACAGAATGTGCACTAGGAATGTTGCAGAGCCCTTAAGCAAGGGCAAAAAAATGAAAAAAAAGAAAAAGGTTAATTTTTAAACACTTTTCCCCAAAGGGGATTTTTTCTTTTCCCACACCCTTTGTTCAACTTAACTACAGCCCTGAGGGGAAAATGCCCCCCAAAAAAAAGAACCTTTTCACTTACTGCTAAAAATTTTAACTTAATTTTTAAAAAAAATGTTAATTCTTTTTATCCTCGTGAGTTTAATGAGACCAAACAAGGGTTTTAAATGTGACCCTTTTCCATGGGCTCTACTTTGGCAGTCTTTACCCACCAGCCATTTGCAACCGTTTCCCATACTGGGTTTTCCCGCCGTTTCAGGCTTTTTGGGACCTCTGGGAAACAGGTTTTAATTTGGGGGAAAGACCTGTGATAAAACATTATTTTTTTTAATGTTTCTTGTTAGGAAAGATAAACATCTCTTCAAACCTAAGACAAAATAATAACTTTCCCACTTTGCACTGCCCCAATGAAGCACAAAAATGGTCATTTTTGCTGCAATTCAAAAAACCCAAACTTTTGCGAAAAAAAAAAACCCCCCAATTTTTAAGAAATTGCCCTAGATTTTTAAAAAAAAGGTCAAAAGATGTTGGAGTATTCGATACAGTGATAACAATCCTATCCGATTTTATTTTATCTTCTCGCATTAGAATTCAACCTATCCTAATCGTAACTTCAGTTTTTCCCTTGAAAAGCATTTTGCTTGTCAAGCGGACTCAGCACCAGCGACCTTTTGACCAAGGTTTTACAGCATTTGGAAAAACAACCCCTGACGCTTTTTTGCCAAAAAAGTATAATTTTTTACCAGAAAATTTTTTTCCCACACTGACATACATTTCCAGCACTGGGGAAAACAGGGACATCAGGTCACCTTGGGTCAGAGGCTCAGCATGCTCTGATTTACATTTGCACAGTGCAGAATTTACTATTTTTTTATTAGCTCACGATTTTGATAAAAAGGTGTTGACTTTAAAGCTAAAATTATGCAAGATTACAAAGATAGTATGCTTATTCAAAACAAACTTATTCCTATTTAGTCAATCTAAAATTGCTTCACGAATGAATAATGTTCATGAAACATGTTAATACCAGCAGGCACAAACATAAAAAAAAACATTCCATACTTTTGTTCCCCCGGGGGAAATTTCTTTTGCCTTCATTATTTTTATTTTTTGTGTGGTCTTTTAATACAAATTACAAAATAAAGGGAACCAAAAATAAATTACAAAAATTACCAGAAAATTAAACAAGATTTCCACAGTGAAACATGATGGTGGCATCATCCTGCTGTAGTGTTGCCTTTGTTGTGTAATAAAAGACCTAAACTAAACTTTTAAATATTTAAAATCTTAATGTCAAATGGTTTAGCTAGTGTTATTAGCAGACGGGGTTTCCCCTAAAGCTTAAAAAGGTCTGTGAAGACAGATGTGTCGGGAGTCAGTATTAATCTGAAGTGTGTCTGTGTATGCGTGTATTTATGCAGAAACTTGTGGGTACTTGTACAGACATGTGTTTTTGAATGAGTTTATACATTTCTGTGAGTTCTGGAGAGTCTTGATATTAAGATGTGTGTATTTATGAGTTATCATGGAGCAAAGGAAAAGGTGCTACTGCAGCCTGAGGGCCTTATGGGCAGGATTATGTTTATAATATATTACCGGAAGCTAATTTTCTCTCATAGCTCACTGCCTTTTAAACTTCTTTACACTGTTGTTTTTAAATCCAATTTTTAAAAAAGATTTATTTCCCCAACTTATAGTGTTTTCTCCCTTTTCATTGAGCCTTTCAAAAGTATTCATAGTGTTAGGATACCGTCAGGTCACAGCCACAAACTTTAAAGTGTTTTATTGGGATCTCATGTGATCGACCAACAAAAAGTATTGCATATTGTATCCAGACCCTTTTCCTCTGATTCTCCTAAAAAAAATCCAATGCAATACATTGTATTCTGAAGTCACCTAATTAATAAACAGCGTCCACCTGTGTGTTATTTAAGCTTAATGTAAATATGGTGCAATTTGCCACAATGTATGAAAAAGATGCAGCAAACATGTGGAAGGAGGTGCTCTGGTGAGATGAAACACCATTTCAATTGTGAAACATGGAAGTGGCAGTGTTATGCTGTGGTGTTTCTTTTTCTTGAGCAGACACAGGGAAACTGCTCAGAGCTTTAGAGAAAATGAATGGAGCTAAAGACAAGGCAATCCTAAAAAAAATCAAAAGCTGCAAAAGACTTGAGACTCATGCAGATGTTCACTTACCAGCAAGACAACAACCCAAACATATTCCAATCAGCTACAGTTTAGCATTTACCAAGCTTTTACATGCATGGTAATGGTCCAGCCAAAGTCCAAGCCTGAACCAAATTGAAAGTCTGTGAAAAGACTTGAAAATTGAGGTTTAAATTCCCTCTCCATCCAATCTGAATGAGCCTTAGTGTTGGTATCTGGGTTGTGTTGTGTATTTTTTGTGCTTGCAACATGTTTTCAGTGTTTTCAGATGGTGCTGGAGTTCTCAGTTGTGCTGGGTGACAGGTGTGACTTATTATTATTATTTGCTTTCTGTGGTAACAAGCTAAGCCAATGCTAAGTCTATGCTCTGTCTTTCGCCTTGAAGTAACTTTGTTTATGTCCCTTTGCAGATTAAGAATATGAACTTTGGATTTATGTCACTGGATGACTGACTTCGTATCTAAGAGTTTTCTGAATGACCTACGTCCTGAGGACTTCGTTTCCAAATTATTGTTTCCGTCTGGATCACCGATCAAGCTGGGAATTTCCTGCTTCCTCCGTCTCCAGGATCAAGACCTAAGCGTACCCTGTCCACCCTCCAACGCAAGTATCAGCACAAAGGAACTAACTCACTCGTCTCCAAGCTCAGCTAAGAAGCACCTAAGTAACCAACTGAACAAACTTAACTACGACAACTCGGATCCCGAATCCCTCTACCCCTGGCGACCTGACCACACCCACTCAGTAAGCTGTTCACTTCTCTACCTGAAATTCTTGTCATTCGCTTAGTTCCGTTTGTTCCCAGTTTTCACCAGTTCTCTTCCCCTCTCCCCTTACAGTTGGAGTTTCGTCCGTTTCCGTTCCAGATTACTTTGTGACAAAATAAATATCTTTTCATTCTTTCTATTTTCTCCGGAGTGTTCTCTGTATGTGGGTCAGATCTATTTAGAAAATAATGACAGAACACTCTGGCCAACAAGACCCGGCAGAAGCACTCCGTAGAACTCTTTCTGAACATGCTAATCAAATCCATTTCCATGACTCTTCTCTCCAATCACTTTTAGAACAACAACGTCAAACAAACCAACAACTAGAGCAGATTACCTCCATGTTACAACAGTCCTTAGGTTCTCAGTCCACCATTCCTGTAGAGGGCGCTGGCACACTACCGGTATCTCAACAGCTTCCCTATTCTCGTGATGTCACTTCCCCTAATCCAGAAAAATTTTCTGGTGAGGTGGGTAATTGTGGGGGATTTTGCTTCAATGTTCCCTGGTTTTCAACCGTTCCCCCCGTTCTTTTCCCCATGATGATGTAAAGATTCCATATGTTATTGGTTTGTTGACTGGCAAGGCCTTACAGTGGGCTGAAGCCCAATTTCCTGATTGTAGTGAGTTTGGTTGTAGTTTCGAACAGTTTGTCAAAGAGTTTAAACGGACTTTTTCCCCTGTGACAGATAAATCTAGCGCTGGTCGACAGTTGAGAGCCTTAAAGCAGCATCATAGATCTGTTACTGATTTTTCTATTGAATTTCGCACACTAGCTGCAACTTCCGGTTGGAATAATGAAGCTTTAAAGACTACCTTTTTGCACGCACTAGATGCATAATTAAAGGATGAGTTAGCCATGATTGAGGAACCTCCTACATTAGATGAGGTAATCACGTTAGCAACTAGAGTTGACAACCGGTTAAGAGAGAGAAGAGCCAGAGCAGAGAGGTCCTTTTACAGACTTCAGCCTAAGACTATTTCTCCACCTCCTGTTAAAACTCCATCTCAGCAAACCATATCTGAACCTGAGCCCATGTTGGTGGGACGTACCAGTCTCACATTTGAAGAGAGACAGAAACGCAAAGTGTCCAAACAGTGCTTTTATTGTGGTTCTTCAGCGCATTTCGTAGCTGCTTGTCCTGTTTGCCCCGGGTCCCCAAAAGACAGGGTCCACCAACTGTGACAGGGGGGTTGGTGGTCCACACACAGATTAGTAAAGCCCCCAGATTCAGTTTACCTGCAACTATCATCGTTAATCAGCATACCATGACCTTATCTACTTTGATAGATTCCGGCTGCGAACAGAACGTGATTGATTCCGAGTTTGTAAATCAGGCAGGCATTGAGGTGGAACCACTTGATTCACCACGTTCTGTCTTAGCTTTAGACGGTAAAATGCTACAGCAAATAACTCTGCGGACCAAACGCATAGAATTTTTATTGCCAGGTAACCATAGGGAGAAGACATCCTTTTTTGTGTTTCCATTGTCTCAAGGTTCCTTAGTTCTAGGCTTTCCCTGTTTACAGGAACATAACTCTCATTTAGACTGGTCTAAGTGCCGTATTGAATCCTGGTTTACTAACTGTCACTCATCTTGTCTCCAGTCAGCCTTCTCCCCGAGTCAAACTCAACAGGTTAGTAAGGAGGACGAGATTATTGATTTGTCTCATGTGCCCCGTGAATACCATGATCTAAAGAGAGTTTTCAGTAAGAACAAGGCCCTGTCCTTACCCCCTCACAGGCCCTATGATTGCGCGATCAATCTTCTTCCCGGTGCTCCTCTGCCTACCAGTAGACTTTATAGCATCTCCCGTCCTGAACAGGAGTCTATGGAGAACTATATTAATGACTCCCTGTCGGCAGGTTTTATTCGGCCATCTTCCTCACCTCTTGGGGCGGGGTTTTTCTTTGTAGGGAAAAAGGATGGTTCATTACGACCATGTATTGATTATAGAGGTCTAAATCAGATCACTGTTAAGAACAAGTACCCACCTCCACTCCTTACCTCTGCTTTCGAACCGGTTCATGGTGCCACCATATTTTCCAAACTAGGGCTACATCCTTGAGGGTGGACAGGTACGTTCTGATCCAGAAAAGATCAAGGCGGTGCTGGACTAGCCTGAAGCAGACTCACGTAAATCATTACAGCGTTTTCTTGGCTTTGCTAATTTTTATAGACCGTTCATTAAGAATTACAGTCTTACTGCTGCACCACTCACTGCTTTAACTTCCTCTAAGATCTCATTCGCCTGGTCATCCGAAGCTAAAGCAGCTTTTCAGGAACTAAAGAAGAAGTTCTCCCACGGCCCCATCTTAGTTCATCCAGATGCTTCAAGACAGTTCATTCTGGAGGTCGACGCTTCAGACATTGGGGTTGGAGCAGTGTTATCACAAAACTCAGAGGATGGGAGACTTCATCCTTGTGCTTTCTTTTCCCGTAGGTTCAGTAACACCGAGAAAAATTATGACGTGGGTGACAGAGAACTACTGGGCATCAAACTGGCCCTTGAAGAGTGGCGCCACTGGCTAGAAGGGGCTGAGCATCCTATTCAAGTTTGGACAGATCATAAGAACTTGGCCTATCTTCAGTCAGCCAAAAGACTTAACCCACGCCAGTCTCTGTGGTCTTTATTTTTTTTCTCGTTTTGACTTATGTATCTCTTTCAGACCCGGACATAAGAACACCAAGCCAGACGCCCTCCCTAGAACGCACCGCTGACCAAAACAAACGCTTTGCTGACCGGAAACACGGACCAAGTTACCAGCCTGGACAGAAGGTATGGTTGTCAGCACGAGATATACCTCTCAAATCCATGTCTCGAAAACTTTCACCTCGTTTCACCGGTCCCTATGAAGTAGAGACTGTGATTAGTCCCTCTGCAGTTCGCCTTCGTCTGCCTGCAAGTCCGAAGACTTGCAGGCAGACGATACATTACATGTATCTCAGATAAAGCCAGTGGTCTCAAGCCGTTCACTTCTCTACCTGAAATTCTTGTAATTCGCTCAGTTCCGTTTGTTCTCTGTTTTCACCAGTTCTCTTCCCCTCTCCCCTTACAGTTGGAGTTTCGTCCGTTTCCGTTCCAGATTACTTTGTGACAAAATACATATCTTTTCATTCTTTCTATTTTCTCCGGAGTGTTCTCTGTATGTGGGTCAGATCTATTTCGAAAATAATGACACTTAGATGTTTTGCAAACACTACTAAGCCAAACATTCCCTACATTTTTAAAATCAGTGAACACATTAACCAAAGACTTGAGCTATAATTGTAGCAAAGGTGAAAGTAGTTGCAAGGTAATGATTTTTTGGGGGGGGCTGAATATAAATGCACACCACAATTCAGATTTAAATATGCATTATTAGATACTTTAATATTTGAAAATACATGAATAAGTTTCCTTCCATATCACATTTATGCAGTTGTGTTGGACTATCACAAAAAATTCCAATTAAAACATTAAAGTTTGCAGTCATAATGTTTGTTCTGTAATCCATATTAGAATCCTTTGTCAGCATTCTGTAGAACAAAGTACCCTTATTTGTTTAAACCTTGATGGGCCGTTCTCATATAGGGTCACCTCTGGTAAAATGAAAATATCTGATGGACACTATAACAGGTGCTGTTGTCAGGTAAATGATGGGGGTAGTTTTCACGTGCTGGTTCAGCAATAAGTTCAGAAACCTTAGTAGGCACATCAATCACACATCTACTGTTGCATTACCTCTGGAATGAATGTAGAGTTATTTTTAGTGCGATTGACTAGATCAAGTGTAAATAAGAAAGACAACGATTGTGGCAGGTACTGAGATCTGAGTTAAAACACTGCACTTTCTTTTGAGGTATTTTTTGTAGCTATTTCCTGTTTGAAAAAGAAAAGATGAAAACAGCACATTAGGTTAACTGTATGGAGATGAGAATAAATTTAAGCCTCTGTAAAATCTTACAATTTGTCTATTTATAAATCCAAAAATATATGTATGAATACATTATGCTATACAGTATTTGCAATATTTCCCCCCTGTCATGTGTTTTTATTGTAGTTAAATATGTGGAAAACACTGAGGACATGGTCGTGGTAAATGGGGACTACTAAATATAGTTTACTTAAACACAGTTTCATTTAGAGTTAATAAGTTATGTTGTCAATATTTTTGATTTATTTATTTTAATTTGTTTGTGTTTAAAAATACATATGCTCTGGATTCATATAAATATCACAATAATACTTCAATAAATCATATAATCAAATGACCATGAATGGCGAGCAACCTACAAATTATTTTCAGTAGCAGTCTTAACTAAAGACTCAAAATTAAAAAAACATAAAATAAAATCTAATAAAAATTACACTTAGGTGAGCAGATAAACGGTGGCCTGCTCTCTGATTTAGGGTATCTAAAACAGACTTTTGTATCGTGAATGTCAGAAAGCTGTTTAATCTTAAAATGTTATTACAAATGCATGTCTGCTGCTGCTTTCCAGAATGTATGTTATTGGCTCAGATGCTAGCCTCTGCACATGGTTGCACGCTTAACCCCTACACCACCAGCACCACGCCCATGTGTAGATATGTTCATTTTGTTTCTCCCTGCTGAGAATAATCATGTATACATACAGCGTGGGCCATTGATATGGATACACCTTAATAAAATGGGAATGGTTGGTCATATTAACTTCCTGGTTGTGGCACATTAGTATATGTGAGGGGGGAAACTTTTCAAGATGGGTGGTGGCCATGGCGACCATTTTGAAGTCGGCCATTTTGAATCCAACTTTTGTTTTTTCAATAGGAAGAGGGTCATGTGACACATCAAACCTATTGGGAATTTCACAAGAAAAACAATGGTGTGCTTGGTTTTAACAATACTTTATTCTTTCATGAGATATTTACAAGTTTCTGACCACTTATAAAATGTTTTCAATGTGCTGCCCATGGTGTTGGATTGTCAATGCAACCCTCTTCTCCCACTCTTCACACACTGATAACAACACCGCTGGAGAAATGCTAGCACAGGCTTCCAGTATCCATAGTCTCAGGTGCTGAAAAACAATGGTGTGCTTGGTTTTAACTTAACTTTATTCTTTCATGAGTTATTTACAAGTTTCTCTTTGTGTACAGCCATTAACATGTCGCCGAGGTTAACACGTGCGGAGCGGATAGAAATTGTGTTGATGTCTGGTGAACGCCGTAACTGGGTCATTGCAGCAGATTTCAAAGCAAGACAGCCTACGAGATCACCCATCTCCCATGCTACAGTTAGCTAACTGCTTGCTAAGTTTCGTGAAACTGGTTCAGTGTTGGATTTGCCAAAATGTGGACGTATGAAATCTGTCACTAATGAAGAAACATCAGTGGCTGTCCCAGCTTCATTCAGCAAGAGCCCACAGCGTAGCACTTGCTGAATGAAGCTTGGAGAGTCGCATTAGTCAAACATCCCTTCGGCGGATATTAGCTACTCACAAATGGCACCCTTACAAACTCCAGCTACTGCAGCGTCTCAACGAGGATGACCCAGATCGGCGCACTAAATTTGCAGAATGGGCAAAACAAAAGTTGGAACAGGACCCTCAGTTTACGCAGAAGATTTTGTTCAGTGATGAGGCAAACTTTTATGTGAATGGTGAAGTTAACAAACAAAACTACCGCTATTGGTCTGACACTAACCCACATTGAATAGATCCCTCCAAGACTGTTGGAACCAAAAAATGTATGGTATGGTGTGGTATATGTAAATGGCCCACCCTGTACATGTATATGCGACTTTTTTTACTCTCCTCATTACAGATCACACACAAAACTAAAAAATCCTACACAGCAAACGGTAAGATTACAATGTTAAAAGACATATGCAAATGTTTTTAGGTAAATTCCTACAACCGAAAATGCTTGTCTGCCAATAAAACAAAGAAATCGGTTTTGTAATTGGTGATTCTTTAATCGCGCCTACTTTCTACAAAGTGCTTTACAAACTTATTTAATTTCTATTCATCACTGCACAAGACAAATTATGTTCTATCTAATAAAGCCCATCCAATTGCATCTATTTATTGATTTTGCAGCGAGTCGCCTTTCAAAAACAAGCACGGACAACTGTTGGCACTTGAGTGCACCAAGCTGTTAACTTTGCAGCAGTCCCTGAGCATGCATGTGGTGACAGTCACTCATCCATTTATACACTGTGGCTGTGTATATAATAAACACTCTAAATATCTGAACTTAAAAGGCACTTTAACATACTGTTTTCTCATTGCTAACATTCTAACTGGCACTGACCCACCTGAACTGCAATTTCTTTGTAGTCACAATTAAAAAGCCTTTTGTATTATCTAGATTATCGGAGACTGCCACATGTTTTCAATTAATATAGAAACCAGGCACGTGAATATTAACCAAACCAATTACTGGACATACGAGTGGAGCAGTCAGGATTAGATGCAGCTTTTCAGTTGTACATAGATGCATCGGTTTTTAAATGTTTGTATCCATAAAATTTGAAACAATCAGATGAACTCTGTGTAAGGATTCTGGCTTGACTGTCTGCTGGCTTCGTTTTGGATCATCACTCTCAGCGGTTCACTCTGCCGCTGCTGTGCAATCAAGTCAACCTGCTGCACCTGAGTTTCCGCTTTTATATTCTCTGGCTCCACAGACAGCCGATGCCAGATTATTGAAAGCCTAACTGTGAGTAGATGTCCAGCATTCTTTGCCTGCCTGATAATTGTTTTGACCCAGTTTGTGTTTTTGGATTTTTGCCTTGCCCCTGCCGGACCTCTCTTCGCTCTCTGATACCTGGACAAAGAACCCCCACCTGTTTAACTGGATTACGCCCCAAGCCCAGCCCTTTGGATTTTCTAGCTCCTTTTCTGCCCCTTGGTTCAAGACCCTCATCTGGAGAACGGACCTCCCCTCTGTCTCGACCCCCTCTCTCTCCACTGGTTTAAAGCTGCCTTGCTCCGCTCTCACTCTCCCCACTGTGACGTCAATAGGTCCTTGTCAGTGGAGCCCTCGGACGCCAACTTTGGGACGGAGATCGAACCCCAGGAACAGCACACAGGATTTCTGCCCCCTCCCAGCTTCTGAGAAGCTGTTTCCTGCTCCCTTCCAAGACGGTTTTATAATAAACATTTTAAAACGCTTTCTGTGTTTAGACTGAATTTCCGGGTCCCCAGTCTGTGGCATAACACTCTGCTGCAGTAGCAGTAGAACAGCCCAGCAGGAGTTTATCTTACAGTGTTCCGTAATTAAAAGGGACAGAAAAAAACACAAAGCTATTTCAGATGGATTACATTCAATTTAACAAACAATTCTCCCTTTTGTCATTTATTTTCAGCCAGCAATTAAGTGACTTTTGAAAATTAATATATATTGTTTTACCTTATTTCTGAAAATCTTAGGTTCTGTTACAAGTTGTATAAGTTTTTTTTCAACAAAGGGTGAGGGTTTCTCTTTCCAGCATTGTATTAGAATAGGTCAAAATAAAAACTGCAGCTTTAATCAAGCATTTTCCTGTTCTCTTATCTACAAGTGTGGTCCAAATGTTGACTTGTTCATGCTTGACAAAGAGAACAGCTAGTGAGATGGTGTGTGGAGCATGAAGACAATTATGTAAGGAGTATTCTATTTCAGCAATCCTGATACAAGAAGACAATCTGTTGACTGAGTGAGCATTAGAGAACTTCCTCGGTTCCTTCTCATCATTCCTGCCCTGCTATTTTTGCCTTCAGTCTGCATTGCCCTAGATTCTTGCTTTCCTTTTCCCTTCAACCTAACATTAAGTTCATTCCACTCTGTTAATTTCCCACCCACTGTCTTTCGCTTTCACTCTCCCTTTCACTCTCACTTTCACTTTCTTCGTCTTTACCCACCAATGTCGCGGCAGCTGTCATGTCACCTTGTTTCACTTACCAACCGACTCCCTTTAATTACCAGGTGGACTAAGTCATAAATCTTGAATATGGTGACAGGGAGCTGATGAAGAGCAATGTTTGATTTTGGCACCAGCATGCAAATTACTAAGCTATTCAGTCAACCTTCCCAACAAGAAGCATGCTAATTGTTCAGTAATGGCCCTTTTCCACTAGTCCCCACTCAGCTCGGCTTTAATTGCTTTTTAGGGTTTTCCATTAGTGATGGTTACTTGGTAACAACCCCTTTTTTAGTACCTCTTTGGCTGGGGTTCCAAGCAAGCCAAGTCGGGCTGAAAAAACAACGTTGGTAGACTAATTGTGTAGGGTGCACCGTCGCTAGATGCGACTCTAGAGCAACTCCGTTGATGGATGCTTATAGGTATCAGCGAACACCGGACCATCAAGGACAACAACAGCTAGAGTATTTCAAACCGACAAAAAGTTTACTGTCAAGATTCATAATGAAAAACCTGTTTGGGCTCAGGGCTGGGAAGGCAACAATAATATTTTTAAATCTGCAGAAGCATAACACACCAGCGCACACCTGTACACAATAGTGATGCTGACTCCAAAAAGATATCCATTACTGAGAGTTATATTTTGTCCCTTCAGAGCTGGATGCAGTTTGTTGCACAGGAAGCTAAACATTTGTTCAGACAACCTGAAAGTCTGCAATAACTGGGAGGCTTGGTTAAATGCCCGGGCCAATGGTCTGCAGCAATATATTTGCAACAGGACATCCATCTGAAACACACACACAGCCTACATATTAAAATAACAAATATCGTCTAGCTTACATCCTCCGGTTTGAGACCGTTCTATGGCTCCTCGCGCGCTTCTCTACTGTGTTTTGTTTTGTCTTGCTGCCCGCAGTCTTTTCTGAGTCCTTTTACTTTGAGTCTGACAAAAAACATGGATGGAGCAGCTGGTTTACCATTGCTTACATGTCTTTTATTCTTGCATTTTGTTTTTGTCGCATACAAATCACGTCACGTTACGTTTTGTACTCTATGGGTCGCCTTGCTAAATAATAACCACACCCACAATCAGGTGGTACTCAAATTTTAATGGGTACCACCTCAATGACGAAAATGACCCGAGCCTTGTAGAATAGAGCCTCGCTGCGTTGGTACTAATGGAAAAGGGCTAAAAGCTAGCCAGTCATGCAGGTTTAAGGATGAAACATAGGAAAGCTTTTATTTTCTGTCCAGCCAAGCAGTCCTCTATAATTCCTCAAAGGTGGCAGTGTAATCTTTCCAAATTAGGCATTCTATAATAGTACTGCCATCTAATAATTGCAGCAACAATAAAATAATAACTCCTTTACATTTTTGCCTCCGCTCTGCTAGTTAATTTTCTAGTTAACATATGTATACAAGGATACTCACTTAATAAATACATTTAATGTCCTAGTTATGTCATGTAGTGCTTATGTCTAGAACCTGGTAGAAAAGGCAAACCCAGTTTCCTTTTTTCGATGCAGGAAACGGTGTCCCTGTTTTTAAGTGTATGACAACAAAAGACTATGAATAATGCATTTAAAAATAGTCTCTCAGTGTCACATCATGTTGTAAGATCATGCAGAAAATCACTAACTTAAACAGAATACCATAAAAACGTATTTATTTATTTATGGCTGGTTCACCCACCATACAGAAAATTTGTTGCACTGGCAGTTAGTCAGAGAGCAGTAACCAGCCAAGCATCACCCAGCCATGCAGTAGTCATTCATGTTGCCCGCCTATTACAAGGCTCATGCTGCTGCAGCAGCAGCAGCTTGAGCCCCTGAAGCTGACTGCTTGTGACAGGACCTCCATTACATAAGGAAGATGAGGGAGACTGGAGTCGGTGAGGCATCTCTGATGGATTTGTTTGTTTTCACAATGTCTTTGGTTGAGGATGCTTCTGGAGTTTAAGCTGCTCCCCAGCTCATGTTACAGGACATACCATGTGAGGTTATAAACACAACACTGTGGGCTCAGGTGATAGTCTAATCAAATTTTATTTTAGAAGAAACATTAATAGAGTTTAATTGATCACTAAAAAAGGGCCATAATTTACAATTATTTATTACAATTATATCTATGTTAAAGACGTGCTAAAAAAGGATATCTGTCTCTGATTCCAAATGTTTACTTTTTATAGATTAGAATTATATTCTGTACTGGCATTCATTAACCACAAATATGGGTTGACTGTGCTGGTTCATTGATTTCCCAAAAATTCCATTAATTTGGAGTCTGTCATGTTGCTGTTTGAGCCAGACCCTGGAGTAAGCAATAACTACGGACGCAAGACCCAGTTTCTAAGATTTATTATAAGCCACAGTAATGCAGAGCGGTGAATGCTTTCTGGTCAGGGAGCCTGATTACCACACAAGGAGTGAGGATTCTCTGGCATCTACCTCAGGAACTCCACTCCTATTTAAGCTCCTCCTTGATGAAAGATGGAGAACACCTGTGCAGTTTGCCTGCCTGGAGCCACCCTGTAGACAAAAAGGTAAGTACACACACACAAGCATTCTGCACTCAGCCTCGCGGATGCAACAGTACCCAACGGACGTCACCTGGTGGCCGAGCCAAAGAGGAGGACAGCAAAGCTTCATAGTCAGTGATGAGGGTAGGATCCACGATGAAAGAGCGTGGCAACCAGGAGCGCTCTTCCAGACCATATCCCTCCCAGTACACCAAGAACTGGTACCTCAATGCTGGGCAGCCACAATATGGCCCACACTGTAGGCAGGATGGCCATCGATGAGTCGGGGGGGAGGAAGGGGTTCAGGCAGAGAGTACTATCATAGACTGGTTTGATCTAAGAGACGTGGAAAATGTGGTGATGTTGGGACCACTGCCATGGTTACAACATTAAAGTCCGGTACAAACTTTTCTGGAACTTTCAAAATAAATTGCATTAACCGACTTCCAGCACAACTTAGGAAGGGGGGGTAACAGTGGACTTCCCGTGAGGTCACTGCCCGTATAAAACCCCCACCTTTCCAATGAATCGATCTCTTCCACCCGGACCCCTCTGCGGAGCTGGCAGAAGAGGCACAGCGCGCTAATGTCTCTTTGCAGGCAAACAGACATAACTCTTCAAACTGGATCCAAGAGTGTCATACAGTCAGCCGATCATATGCACTAAGTTAGGTACGAATGAACTGCTGTATGTGTATCCGGTATTCATTCAAGAACGGGGGTAATTAAGGTACAAGCGTGGCTTGACTTTTCTCTCTGAGAAACAGACCAAAATATTATTTGATAAAATATTAAAGTATTAATATTAAATATTAAATAATATATTCATATTCAGAGTCATAACAGTGAACTCGGAGATGACGGGGGTTTCAGTTTCACAGTGGTTGGGCTGATGATAGAGTCGATGAGGAAAGGAGGAAACGGGGTGAAAGTTACTGTTACAGGGTTTGAGGGGAAAATCCCTGGAAGACAACTAAACCATCTGTCCAGGTATGTGGGAGCTGGAAGCCTCTTTCTATCAGCCAATCTTTTGTTCCAGGTAGAGGTTTGTTCCAGTGTGTGTTTGGCATGGTTCCAGACCTCAAGATAGGAGAACTGATGAGAGGATGGATTCTGGGAAAGAAGATGGAAGTAAAGAAGGTTAAAAACCTAGAGAGGCTTCAAAAGGTGAGTGGCCTGATGCAGCAGAAATGTGTGAATTCTGAGCGTACTCCATCCAGGGAAGGTGTTGGCTCCAAGTGGTGGGATTGGTGGAGCTCACGCATTGGAGGGCTTTTTCCAACTCCTGATTCATTCTTTCTCACTGTGGTCCTCGATCCGACAGGATCTCAGTGGGGATGCCATGGAGGCGGAAGACGTGAAGGACCAAGAGACGGGCAGTAACAGAAGTGGAAGGGAGCTTATTGAGGGCCAAGAAGTATGCCTTAGAGAATCGGTCGATGATAGTAAGGATAACTGTTTTATTTCTTGAGACTGGCAGTCCTTTAACAAAATCGACCGCAATGTGCAACCAGGGATGGCTAGGAACAGACAGGGGCTACAACAGTCCCAAAGGAGGATGATGATGATAGTTCTTATTTCTAGCACAGATGGAGCATGCTCAGATGTATTTGATGAAGTTCAGAGATGGCCACCAGAAATAACAACGGAGGAGATCAATGGTTCGGCTGACCCCAGGGTGGCAGGAGAAGCGGGAAGCGTGAGTCCCATGAATGACCTGAGATCTGACAAATGAAGTCTTGTACTGCTCTGGTCTTTTCCAGGTCAATCTTCACCTGTCCACCCTCAAAGATGTAACTCAGAAAGGTTATGGATGTCTGATGGAATGCACAGTTCTCGGATTTCCGGAAAAAATCTCAATATCATCCAGGTAAACAAATATGAAAATGCTGAGAAAATCACAGAGTACATCTTTTACCAGGGCCTGGAAGACTGCTGGTGCATTGGTGAGTCTGAATGGCATATTCTAAATATTGCTAAATATATGCTAAATATTCTAAGTGCCCAACATGCGTCTTGAAGGCAGTTTTTCACTCGTCCCATTTACGGATGCGGACTAGGTTGTAAGCGTTGCACAGGTTGAACTTGGAGAAAATGGTGGCTTGCTGGACTAACTCGAAGCCTGAGGAGATTAGTGGCAGGGAGTATTTAGTTTTAACAGTGATGTGGTTGAGCCCATGATAATGTATGCAGGGTCAAGTCAAGTCAAGTTTATTTACATAGCGCTTTTCAGCAACAAGGCACTCAAAGTGCTTTCTTTTCCTTCTTCTCAACAAAGAAGAAACCAGCACCTAATGGAGAAGATGATGGACAAATTATACCTGTTATTCTTGAACGTATTTTTCACTGCTTCACTCTCAGGACATGAGAGGTTGTAAATTCGTCCAGACGGTAGAGGAGCCCCAGGGAGGAGATCAATCACATTCATTTGGCAGTGAGGTGGAAGTGAAAGGGTTAGATCTTTACTGAAAACTTGCTGGAGGTCATGATATTCCGGTGGAACAGTGGCAAATCCGGAGGAGAAGTGGGTTCTTATAGGGAATCTGATTTTGCTGAGGGCATGACTGAAAATAACAGGTGGACATACATTATGTAGTTCAAGATTCGATGTGGAAACTGGACCAGTTTATGTGAGGGCTATGTTTCTGAAGCCATGGATATCCCAGAACAATGGGGCAATCTCGACTGAGGAAGATGATAAAAGATAGTAGTTCATGATGGTTTTCGGAGGTAATGAGTCGAATGGGTTTGGTTTGCTGGGTAATGGTTTCTAGGGAACGACTGTCCAGGGAGGTAATATGGACAGGGGCAGCAAGAGTCTGAACGGGAATGTTAAACTGTTTCGCTAAATCGGAACTGATAAGATTTTGTTCGGCTCCAGAAACAATGAGGGATTATAAGATTTATTAGAAGCCACAGTAATGCAGAGCGATGACTTCTGTCTGGTCAGGGAGATTCATGGAACTCTTCTAGAGTCTTACTGGAGGCCAAGGTTGAATTTGTGAATGAAGGGAGAAAGTGCATCTGTGGAGGCTGAGCTTGGCATGTCCAGGAAGGTTCTGTGTGTAACTATGGTTTCTTCCAACAGCTGGTATAGGAGGGTGGACAGGCAGGCGGCGGTCTGAGGTGCAACAGAGAGGAAGAGGCGAGGAAGATCTTTTGAGGGAGACCAAATGTAGGTTTTTTCTGAGTCTGAGGAAGGTGAGTTACGCAGTAATGGTCCAAAGAACACACGCTTGAGGAGAAGGTGCAATTCTGCCTGTAGGAGGAAAACACAGAAGATAAATCAGTTTCTTAGGACTAAGAGAGTCTCAAGACAGGATGCCTGATTACCACACAATGAGTGAGAATTCTCCGGCGTCTCCCCCAGGAACTCTACCCCTTTTTAAGCTGCTCCTTGATGGCAGATGGAAAACACCAGTCTGCCTGCCTGGTGCCACCAGGCATGTCAGCTGTTCCTACCGGATGCTACTTTTAAACAGGGATGGAGAGTTTAGCAGATAACGAAAAGTTTACTAAAAAAGTTGCTTTGATTAAACCAATTCTGTCTGTTTTTTACTGATTAGTAAATGTTGGCTTACTTTTAGAAATCTCACAGTTAAGGTAAGGGTCTACTAACTCTACAGGGAACACACACACCCTCTACATTCTTTGGTTCCAGTTCCTGGTTTTGTGGGAAAAAAGCTGTTTAACACCCGTTCAAGTCCTTGAGTTCATGTAATGCAAACTCTGCTGTCATTTTGTCTTAAATTTTAAGTAGTATTTAAATCTTGTTTACATGCAAAGCTGTATAATGATGACTGCTCTCTCGTAGACATCTCTTCACCTCAGCTCCTGAAATAAATAACTAATGAGGGATCACAGAAAGGCTTCTAAAGTGTCCTTTACAATAAATGAATGAAAGGTGTGTATTGTGATATGATGCACATGCAAGCATGTAAAAAAAGTTACTTGTTATTTGTAGAGTAAATGAGATATGTTGGAGGTCTTTTGAGTTGAAGTCATTTCAGCTGTTTTAGTTTGGGTTTTTCTGATAAACTATTTCTATCATTTTACATTTTATTGTTAAGAAAGTGAAATATTCAACATATTATACTATTCAATGCAACATAGAACAAAGTACTGCTTTTGTAACTCTTACTGAGAAATCAGTATCAGCTAAAACTGGTATCAGATGATTTAAATCTTGTTTACATGCATGTTGTAACTACAACTGCTAGTCCAGTGAAAAGTAATTAGGTTTGGTAATGGTGTAACAGGCTTTAACCGGGTTTGAGTCCCGGACCTGCCGGCGACCTTTGCCGAATGTCTTTACCTCCCTTTGCCCTCTTTTCCTGTCTACCAACTGTTGAAAAATAAAGGGCTCTAGTGCAGCAAAAAAAATATTAAAAAATAATAACATATGCCCCTTTTCCACTGGCTCTATTTAGGTTTTATGGTTCCACTCCACTCGGTCTTGCTCTGCTCCTCACATAACCTGTTATGCTCCCACTGACGGCTGGAGTTATAGCTTGAAGCCCCGCCTCCAGCCGTCAGTGTAGTGTGCTTTGCCGTTACTAACGTTACTGTTTTACATCGTCACAATAAAGTAATTGCTAAATAAAAGTAAAAAGTAATAAATAAATAGAAAATAAAAACCTAAAAAAATCAAATACCAATAATGTTTTTATTATTGTATATGCAAAGATGTCTTATATATGTTTTTTTCAATGTATAAAATAATCCACTGGTATACTTATCTGAAACACAGCCCAGCCAGAACTTATAAAGTAAGGCTAAGGGATTCTGATGTGAGGGGTGTGGTAGGAGAAGCAGAGAGGAGAGATGCCGCTGTCTGGACTATTGCGCAAAACCGCAGACTTTTGACCACGGTCAAGGTAATTTCAGGTTGCTCTCTGCCTTCTTCCTCCTCCTGAACATGAGGTTTGCTTAAGGGCCAACAATACCTTTTCAAACAAAACACGATTTTATGTGTGATCAGCCGATTTAGGTTGTTATTAAATACAACGCCCCGCCTGTAATTCAGAAAGCTGATTTTTTTTTCTTTTCTTTCAGGCTTAGGGCATGGTTTATGATTTGTAAATAGTAAAATTATATTCGGTTTGACCCGTTCTGGCCATTCTGGTCCTTAATATTATTGTAGTCACTTTTGTATTAACTTTTTTCTGCACTACCTCTTCAAAAACCTTCACATTTTTCTTCTCCTAGCAGTGAACAGCAGTCTGTTCATGTCACATGCAGTCCCTACTCAGCCCTTATCATACCTCCTCAGGAGCAGGGACGAAAAAAGTAGGTACAGGTAAAAGTACATAAAAACAGTAGTGGAAACGCTCACGAAGCAGGCAGAGTGGAGGAAGTGCAGGCTGAATAGAGCCAGTGAAAAAGCGGCAATAGTGTCAACTATATTGCAAGAAAGAGAGTCAGGTAAGAAATAGCAAGGTAAGTTCATATATGCACTGTCTTGTGTATATCGAAAACTGTTATACTCTGTATTTCCTGCTGGAGCTTGTGTTCAAAGTAGGGCAAGGGGGCACATACCTCCAGATTGTGCATATGCTTGGCTAGACTGGGTGCAATGTCTCATTTGAGTTTATATCAGAGTTGCCATGTTTATCTCAAATTGTTAGAACAATATGATTACCTGTTAAGGCAAGTAAGTAACATGACTCATAAAAATAAAAAAGCTATTATAGACATCAGAGCCTCTATGTGATGGACCCACAGTGATCTGTGCATAAACTCAAAAACATTGGATTTTATGTTCATCATTCCATCTGACTGAATGTGTTATAGCATTGTTACAGAGCCCTGAGCCTTTGGGCATTGCACAGCCATATTCAGATTTCAGGAAGAAGATCCAGTGACTCCACTTCCTTCGTTGTGTAAGAAAATGATTGAAAGTTTTAAGTTTTAAATTTAAGTTTTGTTTTAATCAGTTTAGAGATCAAAGCTTGAGGATGCATTTTGTCCTTTGCTTTCTCAGACAGTTTTTTATAGGAACCACAGCAGATTGTACATTTTGATAAATGTCTTTAAATTCCAAAGATAAAAACCATGAAAGATCTTAAAGATGCAAGTATCATGTATTTTAGCACCAAGAAAACCTTATTATTTGGGTTAAGGTTTGACAAAAAAATATGATTTATTTAAGACCTTTTAATCTTTATTTGTAGTTTTTAATCAGCAGTGTCTGTCTATTTATAGTACATGAATCCCAGTCAGCTTTAACCTTTGGCTTTCACAATGATGTCCCTATATGCCAAATTCCTCATTCTTTCTAAATTTTAACCAATAATTTAAAAAGATATATAAATTTTTTACTATTGGTTAATTAGTGCTTGCAGATTTGGTTTGCATAGATGGAAAAATATCACCAAATGTTTTTTCTACAATCCCACATTTTAAAAAAGAAATATCAATGCAAGACATAAAATAATGTCGTGTGCTAGCACCACAAATAATAATACTGACTACTATAGTAAACATATTATATTATACACACACACCACGTTTAATCATCTGCAAACTCCGTAAAGCCAGTTGTGCAGCACTTTGTTCATTCCATGGAAATATCTGATTTGGGTTGCAGTGTGATGGTGCAGCCTGTTTATAAATAGTTCTTCCTAAAAGCTGAAAAACACTATCTGTTATTGATTAGCTGTCAGCACATGTTAAAGCTTGCTGCCACTGGTCACACTGCACTGGGTAGGCTGAGGCACGCGGGCCGACAGACAGTCATTCAAATTGCAAACTCTGCTTTCACTCTAATGCTCTGCGACACACATCAAAAAACACACATATATGAAAGGAAAGTTTACCTACACACTGATGAAATTAATCAAATCGGGGTACCCCCCC